>OX596380.1:190823559-191423559 GCA_951394425.1 Tipula unca
CGGTCAATTGACTTAATCAGGGCCATATAATTAACGGGTCTGATTGAGGGAAAAGCGAAGCTTTCTATATGGGTATCCAAATGATTGTTTTATATTTAAAAAAAAACACTTTTCCGATCATAAAATAATGTCACAAAATGTAGTTGTCTGTAAAATCTGTTTAGTGCCTAGTTTTAATTTCACTAAACAAATTAAGCTGCATATTAGAAAATAATTAAATATAAATTGTACCTTTATCGTCATTTTAGTGCCGTTTTCGTTCCACCATTTTTATTATTTTCTTATTATGCTTAAAACAAAAAGACAACAAAAAAAAATTATTAAACATCAAGAAATTTGCATACTGTACAGTTAAAATTGGGCCACCTAACAAGACAAGGGGCATTCCACAAAGCACGAATTGTCAACAACTCGGACATACCAAGAGATGTTGCTATCGTCAAACCAAATGCGTGAAATGTGCTGAAGATCACCACACAACAAAATGCAAAAAACAACCAGATAGCGCACCTTAATGTGCTAAGCGTAGTACAGCGATTACAAACCAAAGCAGCTTAACCTCAAACAACAATTACACCATCCAGAGTTGGATTATGTTATGTGCAAATCACCAAATCAGCTGATGAACTAAACCAAAACAATAAACACACAGAAGTTGATAACGAGTCAAATATCATTGAAATCATTAAAATGCTCAGTCAAATTCAACAGACGCTTGGTCATTTAGCAGAAAGGGTGGCAAACTGGAAATTAATTTCTATCCGCCAAGTAAAAAATTCCGCAAACACAAACATGAATAACTCGTTCCTTTATACGCATTGTAACTTGGAACGTCAATGGGCTCAACCAACGTGCCCTGGAACTGGAAATATTTCTCCATACAAACAATATAGATATTGCGCTGATTTCAGAAACGCACTTCTCCAACAAAAATTTGCTGTACTAATTAAAAATCATATCAAATATAATCAACAAGAGGATATTGGCCAACGGATGCAGGAAAAATACCAGATCTACTTGATTTCTTTTTCATAAAGGGCATTTCATCCAATTACACTAGAGCCGAAGGGATTAACGACTTATCATCTGATCACATTCCTGTACTGTTGCCAGTCAGCACTATATAGTAAAATAGGCTAATCAAAAGCTTTAAATAAGATTGCTTCGATAACTACTTAAGAGGGCTAGGTCCAGCAGGACTACTCGTTATGAAAAGCCCCCATAAAATTCAAACGACCTGCAGCTCGGATACCACCCGAAAGAAATGCTCGAGGTAGATGGGTTCGACAAGACAAAGAAAAAGCAGAACTCTTTGCTCAATACCTAGCAACAGTATTTCATCCCATGACATTCAATCCAACATCGACGTAACACCTGTTTATCAACCAAGTGAGGATTTTAAAAGGATCGTGCCAATGGAAATTGCCGACGTAATTGACAAAAATCTTTACCAAAAAAAGGTACCAGGAATTGATGAAATATCACCCGGTCTATTCAAGGAACTACCACGTATAGCAATCATCATGATCACATACTTATTTAATGCCTGTATGAGGTTGAAGTACGTACCCAAATGCTTCAAAACGGCCCAAATAATTATGCTGAAGAAACCAGGCAAGAAGTAACCAGATGAAGAAGTAACATCGTATACAGACCAATCTCACTGCTTCCAACCTGATCAAAGCTGTTTGAAAAACTACTTCTGAAACGTCTCAACCCAATGGTAAACGTTCCTGATTTTCAATTTGGATTAAGGAGTAACCACTCCACAATAGATTAAGTCCATCGAATCACTACGGTGATAGAGCAAGCGTTAGTAGTAAAAAAATATTGCCCCGCTGTATTTCTGGATGTACCCTAGGCCTTTGATAGGGTTTGCCACGAAGGATTGACATTCAATATGAGCAAAATGCTAGCAAGAGTTCAGCAGGGAAGCGTATTAGGACCCATCCTCTACTTTCTCTACACTGCAGACATATATAGCTACAACGAACAAAACATTCATCGGCACGTTTGCTGACGGCACTGTTATTATGGCAATAAACGAATCTCAACAAAGGGCAGTGGAAAATCTTGAACGAGCAATGAACAACGTTACTAAATGGACGATTGATTGAAAAATCGCGCTTGATGTTAAATTTGCTCCGACCCCAAAATATCAACCAGCACATATGCCTCAACGGAGGGCAAGTACTGCAGGCTGTATCGACCAAATACCTTAGTCTGCATTTAGATTCAAGACTAAACTGGAATCATCACGTGAGACAAAAAGCTGAACAGATACGATTCAAACAACGTCAAATGCACTGGTTAATTGGATATCATTCCAAAATGTATACCTGTATTGCAAAAGACTAATTTACCAGACTATCTTTAAACCAGTATGGATGTATCGTGCGCAGCTATGGGGTTGTACTCATAAATCCAATAGAGACATTATCCAACGTAGCCAAAATAAATTTCTTCGAATGGTCACCAACGCTTACCGATTTGTGACTAACAGGGGTATTGAATAATTTTTTTTGAATAATTAAGGCGCCTATATATGGTTGTGTTCGTTCCTCATGCAAAAATGACGCTATTTTCTTCTTGAATTCTATATAGACTTTTGAAACAACCTGAAAATTAAAATTCTATATCGAGATGAATTAATTCGAATTTTGAATTTGAGACGTATCCGGACAGTCTCTGTATAATACTTTCGATATTGCAAATATTATTTATGACCATGGCCACAAATATGTATAACATACTTCTTTTTACTTAAGTGTTAACACTGCCAAGAGAAAGTGAATAGCAAATTAATAACATATGAAACGAATTGTTTCCGTTAGATGAGGGACGTTACCATATAAATCATGGTCATATATATACTTTCCATGCCATGCTAATTCAATTACATTTCCAATTTACAATCCCTTGTTTAACAAAATAAAATAAAAACTTAAAACTTAACTAAAACTATAAATTTATTCAAGTCTGTAACAGGTATACGAATGTATATAGGTTTTAGACACGAATGTAGGTGGAGAGTCGTATAGCATATAGAAATACATAACTTGACATATACACACACACACCCGATCATTTTGATTAATTCGAAATATTATAAACAATTGTCGAAAAAAATTAAAATTTATACGAAAAGCATTTAAATTATAGTTTATTGTTTTTTAATTTGGTGTGCAACTATATAATTGCGGTCGTTTGTGGGTGGAGTATAAAAATGTATACGACCGATTTTTATTGTACATTAATTTTTTTATTTTTTTGTTATTATTTTATAGTTTTAAAATCATTTTTTTAAAATTATTATTGTTGTAATGTAAGCAAGGTTGGAGAAGATTGGAAAAAATAGTTGTTTTTTTTCACAATTATGTATATCGATTGGTTTAATCGATACCTGATGTATGTAGTGGAAAATTGGTGTTCCAGATGGCTGGAATTGGTTTCAAAATGTGTAATGTGTGCGGTCGTTGTGTAGGAAGAAGATTAATACACCGATTTCTATGTATATTTGCATTATACTTACATTGTGTTCAGTTTGCAAATGTTGATTCCAATCTTTTTCTACATTATAGCTTCGAAAATCACGGGGTCACCAAAAGTTCAATCAGGAAAAATTTCACCAAAAATTCAAATAATTTTTGGAAACTTAAACAACTTTTTTAGACTTTTAATCCAGATTTAAAATTGATTGATGGGAAAAAACTAAAGAAAGTGTGTTACGAGCAAACTTCTACTAAATCTATTTTTCGTTAAAGGAGAGTAGGTATGTTTGAATTTGTGTTAGTCTAAAACCATAAAATCTCAATGTAACGAGTTTTACCATTCGGTAATAAAATATTTCAATTTGTTAAATGTTATATAAATTGGAAATTTTTTTCTATTTTTACGTTTATAATTAAAAAGTAATTGTAATATGATTTTTATTGAAAATATTTGTACATTAATGATAGTTAATCCATTTTAATCTGACTAAAATCTATAACAATAATATAATTTTCCATGAAACATAAAAATGTCAGAAAATGGTTTCAGGTATCCAAGAAATACCTTTGAAAAGTGGGGGCAATTTAGTTTAGTCGGGGTATTTTAGTTTAGTATTACAATTCACTTTTTTGCGGTTGTAAATCATTTTCATTACAGCTTTGCTCTATATCACTGATGAATAAATTTCTTTTCAAAAATAGTTAAAATTTCAAAAATGTTTGTCAACAGCATTTAAATGTCCGTTATCCATAATTTATCCGCGAAGCTCCCGTTAAGAATCATTATTTATAATTTGACTACAACTTAATAGGATGACAGTGACGCAAAGCAATGCTGATAAAGTTGAGAACAGGCTATCGACTATAAAAGGAAAGTCACCATATGGTAGGCGCAGAGGTCGTTGCAGGCGACGATGGCTCCACGATGTAGAGAACGACTTGGCCTCTTTAGATTGTCTTAGACAGTATGAAGGCCATGCTCAGGATCGAAACCGTTGGAGCCAAATAGTTGACTCAGTAATGGCATGTTGAAAACTGATTATTATTAGTATTACAACTTAATGTGTTGTTTATAAGTTAAGAAGTTTTGGTTAGTTATTTAATTGGGATCGGCAGTATTTCTTACTTGATTTTCTAGATAATAATTCCTGCTGAAGTATTTAAAATCAGCTCACCTTTCATTTATACATCAGAGGGCCTATATCCGCCTATTTACCTCTTCAAACGATTGAAATTATTAAATCACTATATGTACAGAGAATTGCAGGCACAATAAAAGAAAAATTGCATAAAGTATTTTTGGTTGGTCTACTATTGATTTTTCGATGAGGCCACCTTGAATGAATACTATTTCGAGATGGCTGGTTGTATCAGATTTGTCAACCAACGTTCGAGTTTTGTTGATTTTTTAATTTTTATCTATTGATGATAAATTTAAATGATGACACCCTGATAAGTTATCTTTCTTAAAAATGTTCTCCACTAGAGCTATAATCAAAATATTCTTTACATATGGCGGTTCAAGTGCAGAAGATGTATTTTAGTTGCGCCATAATTCATCACTTAATACATGCCATAGTTCATCACAAGTCGAAAAGTCGTGGAGTGCAATAGGGATATACTTTAATTTGTGTATCCGGTGAAAATCATTTCTGGAGATTTCGAATCCGATTTAAATAGCAAAACTTAAATCCTGCGAATTCTTAGGTTCGTCCTCAACGAGCATTTTGAATTGTTCAAAGAGTGCACGTACCGATATAGCTTATCCTGAAACCATTAATGCCCGATTAAAAACCCGATTCAATTTGAACATTTGTTTTGTTGTACCAGGCCCGTTCAAATATGCTTTCCGTTTGATAGAATTTCATATTTGTGACCTTTATATAAATCTGGCAGATCGACCAAATATTTTAAGCAGGGATGGGCATTTGCGCATCATCTATTAATTTCTACGTCGACGTGTCGACCACCCGTAGACAATATAAATATCGTAGACAATTCGTAGAAAACGTCGATAATATGGACAATTGATAGAGTGATTTTTTAGAGAATAGAGTTCCAAACTACGGTGGCCAGATTTTTTTAGGTTTAACGCGATTCGGGTGGGACAGTTTTAGAATCATATTCAATACATTTTAATCTTTTTTCAATTTAGATTAGTTTAGAAAAGTTTAAAAATAAAATATTTATCTTTACGAAATTTAGAACTGTGTACATTGTAATCTGAATGTTCCCAAAATTAATTTTGTCTTTTAATCTGTTATACATTTTTTTGGTTTCAAAACTGTATTGGAGATAAAAATGATAAAACTGAGACGGTCAAATTGTTTTTTGTCATACGGCTTAACTGAATCGCTAATAGCTCCGCTCCTACTTTAGCTAGACCAGATAATTTTAAAGGAAAGTAAATTCCACTAAAACAAGATTCTTTAAAAAATCATACCTTCTCTAAAAAAATTTGGCAAACTATCAAAAATTCTTCCTTTTAGTCTCCTCTCATTACGTACTTAAATAAATTTTGAACTGGGAATGAGTTAGAAATAAACTAATTTAGAGATCGTAGGGAAACTGTAAAGGATGGGACACATAAAATATTTAAATAATAATCTTATGAACACCTAACCTTAAATAAATCGAAAGAATCACAACACAACTAATTTTGCAACACAATTCAGCAGATCTAGAAAAAAGCTTGATGTTAGCAATACGCCGAGCTTTTAAATATTAAAATTTATTGGGATATCAATGAGCATCCCTTAATCGTGTCAAGGGCTAGATGCACATGAGATACATTTTTGCTATATATTGGTTGCCTAGAATACCGAGCACATGAAAAGAGATACCGAGGAAAATTACCAAACGAAAAACATTGATTAAAATCTAGTGTGGGGGTAAAAATGCCCACTTTTTAAAATTAATTTTTTTATCCTTATTTGAATTTTAGTAGATGTTAACTTATATATTGAGTGGATTTTTTAAAGTGAAATTCAAGGTAGAGTTATACTATGGAGTTGGATTAAACTTTAAACGCGTTTTGATGACTTTTTAACGGATAGATTTCAACAAAATATGAGTGCCATTTAAATATTAATTATAGAACTCAAATGTTGATTAGAAAATATTAAACTTTATTAAATTATATATTTTGAGTGGAAGTTAAAAATTACTTTTTGAGTTAAATTTAGAGAACAATTTGCACTATGAAATTGAGTAAAATTTGGAACGCGATTTATAGATTATTTGAGTGCAATTTAAATTATAAATATTTACTCATTTTTGAGTAGACTTCGAATTATATACTTTTTGAGTGAATTTGAATAAAACCAGAATAAAATCTTAGTATGAATTAGGGCCAAATTTTTTTTTATGGTTTCTTAGATAAGTTGTATGAGTGAAAATAAAGTAATTTTTCAACTAAAATTTGAGTGCATTTTAAATTGAGTTAAAAACCAAACATTGAGTTGAAAAAACTATTTTGTTTTATTTGAGTTTGCGTATAAATTTTTAAGTCATGTTTTATATTCACTTTAGAGCGAAATTTAAGTAGATTTGAAACAAAATCTTTAGTTAATTAAACGAGTGAATATAAATTAATATTTCAAGTGGATATGAACCCAAATTATGTTTAATCTTAATTGTGTTTGAATAGCTTTTGAACTATGTTGATTAGATTTTCTTAAATAAAATTCTAGTATGGACTTGAATCAAATTTTAATTATAATTTGAAGAGTAATTCAACATAGATTTTGTTATGCAATTAGTGATTTAAGCAAAATTTGAAAAACTTATAAAGTGTGATTGAACTTGAGCCATGAGTTGAGTTTGAGTATATACTTTGATTCAATATCTCCTACGCTTTCAAATTATATCTTCAATGTTAATAATAGGAAATACCCAAATCAAGCAGTTACCGCATCAAAGTGACTTCATTTCGATGACCTGCTCACAACCAAAGGAAATAATAATGCTTTCAACATTGGGGATGGGAAAGTTGGAACACATTTAATGTTGAGGTAAGTTAATCACTTGGAATGGTGTATGTATTACGTGTAAAGAATTTACTAAAAATGAATTTCGATGCATTTAGTTTTTAATGTTAGATTGGTTTAAAATCATTCAATATATTTTAATCTAACTTATCCTCTTAGAAACTTAACTGAGGTTAGAAAAGATTTAAATTATTATATTTCCATAATTTAGCTCAAGAAATTTAGAATTTCAATAATTCAATGTAAGATGAATGACCTGGTTAATTACTTGTTACATATACTGTTTTTCGACGCTCTAATATTATTCCATAAGTATGAGATACAATCTATCAAATTATTATTTGTCAATTTTTAATATTTTGCAGAGATGTGAAAAAATAAAAATATATACTGTATTTGTTAATAAACTATAGTAAACTAGTTTTTATGATAAAGTTTTGGCGTAATCTACCTCGCCCATCCCTGATTGTGAGTCAGAGGCACGCGACTCGTTAAAATTATCCTTGTTCGGGTTTTTGTGATTTCTGTTCCCATTGTTTTTGAGGAATATTATTTTTTTGGACCATATTCCAGAGATCCTCGAGTTGCAGTGGAACTATTTCTCATACTCAAACACATTCAAGTATAGAGTTTGATAAAAGTATTTAGCAGAAGTCACTTTATTTTGAGTTTATTATAATCAAAATTTGTGGTAACCAAACGATTCTACAAATCTGAATTATTTCAAGCCTAAAAGATTTGTCAATCAAAAGTTGGTATAATATTTTAATTAATTTCGAATGAGAGGAATTATAAGATAAGCAATTTCCATTTCGTTAATTTTATAATTCGATTGCGTTCAACCACACAAAAAATATTTAAAAATATAGCATTTTGAATCTTTTAAAAGTTAGGTACATTTTTAATTTTTGAACATTTGCCCATTTCATTTCCATTATATCGCAGAATTTGTTTTATCCTATTAAAAATAAGACGGAGAGAGCCAAAAAAAAAAAAAAAATCAGAATATATAACCCATCAAAAACCAATTAAGAAAACAAGTAATTTCACTTGAAAAACATTAAAATAAAATGAGACGAACACGAAAAACTCTTCAATAGACAAAAATCTCAACACACAAAATAATTACTGGGAACAACAAAATTTTTGTGTATCTTGTGTCGCGTATCTACATATATATATTTATACGGATATAACCTCAAAAATTAACGAAGCATTTAGTTTCCCTATTTTTTGTGCTTTTTTTAACGGCAAACAATAAAAAGCACAAAAAAAAAACGGGCAAGTCGCTTTATATAATATATGTATGTACATACATATATACGGAAAAGGAAAAAAAAACTCTTTGAGAGCAGTCCATCCACACGATAATGTTGACAATTTTCCTTCTTCATTTGAAAGTTTATTTTTCTTATTACAGGCGCTTTGTAGTTTGTTTGGAAAATGGGAAAATCATGTTTTATCGCTACATTTATCTTTTAAGATAATATATACACAACATTTTTTTTTTTGTGTATGCTATATACAAGATTAAGGGAAATGAAAATTAGCATTTGGCTAATTTAAACAAAGCAATAATAATTTAAAAGACGTCGCGAGAAACGAAACGATTTTAAAAATGTGTGCTCTGTGTATTATTATTTTGTGCATAAAGTGACGATTATACAAGATGGGGATAATTCTTGTTGTAAATTTTCAAAGCCTCGATATACGTATATGTACATTGTGCATATATTATGTATATAATGCAGCCAAGCTAATATCGCAATGTATTTAGAGTACATAATATTATGTTAACAAAAAACTACTTTGCGATTTATAAAAATTTTAAAAAAAAACTACGACAAGCAGATGTGAGAAACATAACACTATATTTTAATACTTATTGTGTTATGTAGATTTTGTTGTTGTTGTTTTTTTTAATAATTTTCATCTGGAGCAGAATTTTGTTTGTGCTATATCGCGTATTGTATTAATTCTTTTCATATTATACTTTAAATAAAAATAAAATATCGCGAATTTATTAGTCTGGTTCATATGTTGTCTGAATATTATTGATGTGTCAAAAACATAATGTATCGAGTTGACAGATATTTCGGATTTTAGGTTAGCAAATACTTTTTGAACCTAGCTCATTAAAATATAATTGTGGTTTGTTGAAATATTTTTATGTAACCTCATAATAAAAATATGTTTCATCTAAATTTTATCTTTAAAATAAAATCTTTCAAAAATTAAGGTTTTATTGGAAGTGACCACTGAAGTAGAGTCCTGGTATCCGGAGCTTTCAATAATTACTATCGGGATTTGTTCTGAAACAATATTTAATTTACTTTTTTACATTGACCCGGAAGTAACTACTCAAATTAACAACAATTTTGGAAGATTAAAATCAATTCAAATTATTCTTTTAAAATTTGTTTATTTTACATTTGAATTATACTGTGACTTACAGTGGCCATATTATTGAGCTGAAATTGATCTAATCTCTGCCAAATAACCCGAAACTCAGAGACGACATTTTTGGTCATTGTCATATGTAGGACTTCTATTGCGAGGGATTGGCACCCCGGTGGAGCCTTTACGCAGTTTCAACGCCGTAGTTCATTTCTGTTTAACTCTCCGTTATCGGTATGCTCGGCCAGTTAAAATCTGTTACCGTGTCTGCCGCTTAGATACACATACTCGTCTACTATCTTGTATTGATAAGTGTTCTCTTGGATTTGCATAAACCGTCAGTTTATGTATATAGTTTTGTCTAGGTTGGTTAGAAACAACCTTCTTATAAGATTATTAATATTTCATATCTATAGGTTAAACACCTTGCGTTAATCGCGTAAAATCATTGAAACTACTTTAAAATCTTTAAGATCCCTGACAGCCATAGTGCTGTCAGTTACATTCTTAATTATGGCCTAGCTTCATTGGCTCGTACACGTGGTCATTTAGCACGTGGTCTAATGTCTCCTCAAAGTAATCAAATCCACAGATGCCGTTTTCTATTATACAGGGTGAGTCGGTAGTAATCTGTAATACTCCAGGAATGTATTGAACACGTGAAATTAATAACAAAACCCCAAATTTTGTTATCCGATTTTCATTTCATTTGTTTTTAAGTTATAGCATAATTAAATAAACCAAATTTCAAACATAATTACTAAAAATTAATAATTCTCATAATAAATGTTCAAAGATACCGTCATTCACCTCTAAACATTTTCTGCTTCGTCTACGAAGCATTTCGGCTGCAGCATTTCTTATGCGTTGAATCAGTGCATCCCGAGTGTCCACTTTTACTTTGTACACTTCATCTTTGAACCAGCCCTATAAACAATAATCGAGTGCAATAAGTTCTGGAGATCTGGGAGGCCAACAAATAACATAGCATACTAGTATACTACTTTATTCAATATTAGTACTTAAATAATAACTGAAATTTCGTTAATTTATAATTACGCTATAACTTAATAACAAATAAAAATCAGATAACAAAATTTGGGTGTTTTGTTATTGTTTTCACGTGTACCATACATTCCTGGAGTATTACAGATTTCTCCCGACTCACCCTGTATTCATCCTATGAAAGTAGGGGACTATTTTTCCGTGGCCGTGATCTTCTCTGTCATTTAATGATAGCTGTTTTCTATAATTCCTCAACGTTTTCATCGAGTTGGTCCACCTTACTTGTCATTGTGATAACGATGCTTTTCGATTTTGTTTCTTAAGTGAGCTCAGATTTTGCCTAATCTGATTTTGCTCTTGCCTTTTCTTTAGTTCAAAATTTGCAACTCTCTTTTTTAATATTATATCAATCGACATTACTCAATTAATACAGTTTGTGATCCTAAGCAAATGTCGTTGAATGAACCTGAATTCCATGATTTTGGAAAATATTTTTATCCTAGGTCATGAATGTTATTACACCTGACCCTATTTCAGGCCATGCAAGTTGTATCACTTCACGCTCGATGTTGTATAGGCCTAGCGCGTTACTGGCTTTCCTAGACATGATTGCGGATGAGGATTCTTTATTGCTAAAATGATCCACGTTTGTAGTGACTGGAACAGTGTA
Source organism: Tipula unca (assembly GCA_951394425.1). Classification (NCBI taxonomy): domain Eukaryota; kingdom Metazoa; phylum Arthropoda; class Insecta; order Diptera; family Tipulidae; genus Tipula; species Tipula unca. The sequence continues at coordinate 190,835,112 of OX596380.1, forward strand.
CCGTGATTGAGCATTTCTCTTTGTATATTGGTGTCATCTATACCTATAAATCGTCGGGTAGCGGTGTTTTCAGTAAACATTTTGTGGTGACTTCTCCACACGTTGTTGTTTGTGCACCATTGCTTACTAGGATACTGAGTATCTCTGTCGTTTTCAGTGCTCCCGTACTTTGTATACAAAACCTCATGGTTTGGCATTTCCATAACCACTAATGAAATTTACGTTTGGTGGTCAGCTCGTAAGACCACCAAGGCAATTTTATTTTGCGAACACGTTTCTTGTATATTTTCATTATAGTCAATGATGAGTGAGCGTGTTATTTTCTGGTCAATTGTGTCTCTTTTACCATCATAGTGAGGACAATGGCTTATGGTCGCATGTAATCCAGTTTCCTTGTATTGATCATTTTGCTACTCTTTTCAACAGACCAATTGTGGTTAATGTGAGATCAACATTCGATTCATCATTGGGGGAATGGGTACTTCGCTGGCCATATTTATTGATAATGAAGAGACCGCACTTTTATAGCTACAAACTTTTTCTATACGAGAGAAATTTTCTCGTACGTGTCTCTATTATGCCATTGTTTAGGTTTAGCATTGAAGTCACCAGTGATGTTAATAGGATGGTTCTTGAGACCATCCATATAATCTTATCAAGCGTGTTTATATAATGCACAGGATCATAAAATTTACCTATTTCTGATCAAACATTTACGCACACACGTGTCAATGGCTGCTTTAATGTGTTCGCCATTGCCGGTGATAACTCTTGTATAGTTTGTCAGACCTCCTATTCGAGCTTTTACCGCATAGGGTTGACAAATAAACATTTTAATGATTCAATGGGCCATTTTTCCATGTTTAGGCCCAGTTTTACAACTGGGTTTAAGATACAAGATTTTTGTCTCACCATAGCTCTACTTTATAATTACAGAAATAATAATTAAAACATTTGAAAATTAACGTTTCAAATTAATTAAAATTTTCCGAAAATTAAGAAAGCGCGGGATTATACCCAACCCAACTTGTCAAAATTCCCAGAGTTTGACAAAGCTTTGAAGATTTATTAATAAAATCACTAACCCTATAAGAAACTCCATAAACCTGGAAAATACAAATTCCTCATTGTTGAAATTTATACGTAATTGAAAATTACATGTTTACAATTGAGCCGCTCTGTATCTTGTACTAACAATTTAAAGGATCTGTACTTTAGTGGAGGAGTCCCGGGTCACCATCCGATTCGAAATTGGAGCGTGTTTATTTGTTAATGTTTATTAATTAATTATTGAGATTTAATGCCTATTCAACTTTCTCCATTTTCCCGAAATGGTACAGAAGAACATAAAAGAGTACTCGATGTTTAAAAAATTCGAAAATTCAGACTAAAAACAAAAATTTACAACTTTTGAACAATTTTCAGAATTCTGGCAATAAAGTTTTAGTTTATCGAATTTTAAACTTTTCAAACCTACTTTTACAACTATGAACGTATAAACTACAATTTGAATAATGAAATTTTGAAAATTGCAAAATTTTTTTATGGAGCTTTCGAAAGTTAATTTTTAACGATATTCACGTTATTTTCGAAATCTGAGATAAAATTCGAATTTCAATTTAAATTATAAATTTAATTTTAAATTGTACCGTATTTTAATTTTCTTCAAGTTCCTGAAAATTTTCATATCCCTACAATTTTCAAAATTCAAATTGAAAGGTGAATTTTTATATTTCAGAACTAATGTATAAAATTTAAAATACCCATATTTTCGTTCGAATTTTATAATTCAATTTAAGTTAATTTTAAAAATTGGGAATTAAAATTGAAAATTCAAATTTGGCTGGATCGGAGTTTGAATGTGTTAAAATGTTGAACAAAATTTCATGTGAAATTCTGAATATAAATTTTTAAAACCGCCACTCAACAAGTCGTTTATAGTCAAATTTAATTAATTTTCAAATTTTAACGAATTTCAAAAAAATTTAAGGAAATTTCATTATTTTCCGAATTCTAAAACTTTAAATAATTTTTTTTGATTTACGATTTCACTATGTAATAGCAAATACATACATTAACATGAACTATTTATACATTTCCATGTAAAGCATGATACAAAAAATTAAATTGAATTTCGAAAAAATTAAATCGAATTTATAACATTTTTCAATCCGGCTGTGAAACACCATTTGTGGGTTGGAGCTGCCAGAGTTCACGAATTATTTTATTTTTATTTAATTAGATGAGCACGTAACAGCAAGATCAGATATGAATTTAACTCTATCGATTATGAATGAAAGTGTCTTATAAATACCCACATTTATTAACAACTTGTTGTTGACCGACCAATCATCAAACCTGTCCTGATCAATTTGTATATCTTCAAACCATCCGATATGTTAGCAGTCGAAACGGATATTTTCATGTCATCAGTATAAACTTGAAACAGTCAAGCACGACAGGCTGCCTCGACGCACAAAATTGAGTAAAACAAACGGGAACACGAATTATATACCTTTTTATGAATTCCCATCTGAGAGCCACTTCACTGGTATGTAATTATATTTTAAATTCTGCAACTTGTCCATAAGAATTAATTGATCGACTTTGTCGAAAGCTTTGGAAAAATCGAATATTTTTTGGAATATCAAGCTTAATGTGATGATATGGCCTTAAAAGACACGTGATTAGCAACTATCGATCAACAAGGAAAGAATCCATGTTGTGCAGGTGAAATATATATTTTTAGATGGAAAAAAAATCGCTGAACCTTATATGTAGATTAATTATCACCACCCCGCGATAATGGCTGATCTAACTACGTTGACCCGATTTGAATTTAGGATGTTTGATATTTTCGACGAATCTGGAAAAAATTGTGTTGGAAGGCTCTTATTAAAAATAACAGTAGTATGGCAGCAGCCAAACTCTCAGCGCAGTATCTAATAAGAATGAGAGGACAACCATCATATCCAACACATATTTAACTAACGAATTTTTTGCGAGATTTCGGAGATCACCTGTTTAAAAAAAATTTCAGAATTTTCCTCGACTTGCATGTCCAGTTCAATTGTGAAGTTGAGATACTGGCCAAATAATCGGTTGTAACCAAAACCCTTTCGCCAGAAGAAAAGCCTAAAGAGACACCACCGACATCCAAGTAATATCTGAGAGATTGAAGTCACCAATGATCGGAAGTTGCTCATCGTCACATTATAATCTATAATGGCACTATCGCAGCATCAATGTACTTGAGAATCTGTTCAGACAGGTACTAAGCCCAAACATGTTCATTCTAAAGGTGACGTAGTCCAACGGGAAATATTATTCAGACTTAATAATAATAATAATTAACAACACACACATACATTAATTATATAGATACTGTTCGGCTAGTGGATTTATTGTCCTTCGAAAGCTGAACAGTATCCCTATTTTGTACACGACTACAGATCCAACTGTTAATTGGCCATCTAGCTTGTATAAACATGAACAATGGGTCGGCCCATGAATTCAGTCTATACATTCCAACATCGGGTCATCGTAATCGGAAGATAAAAAGACCCTTTCACATCCCGCCATTGTTGTGGCTCGAAGTTCTTCCGACCCAAATGTCGCAGCTTCAGCCACTGCGCTATTTACTCTTACTTAAGGTATGATTTAATTCAAGCCATGTCTCACATACGATTATATATAATATCGAATTTGTGGTTCAGCACGCCCATGAGGAATTATTTAGCCTTACCTCGAATTCTAGATTCGATTTATATTTTGAGTTTTATGAGGAATTTACCTCAACCCCAGCATTACTGGGCAAAACTTTCTTGAACGACGAATGAATTCCCGAAACAAAGCCACCAACAAGCAAGAAATAGTTTTGTACACAAATCCGGAGCAATGCCAACTTTTAATTAAACGAAGTTTAGCTGACTCACATCTTGAACTCTGCTAATTTTTCTATTTTGAAAAAACGACAGAATTAAAAAAAATGTCGGACAATATTACTAGAAAATATTATTAATTGAATTTAACGTCACATTGCAATATTGTACAAATATTATGGGAGAGTCATTTTGTAGAATATTTCGTAAACCGACTTTTGGGAATTTCTAAATATCTATAGTTGAGATGTAAACCTTCCCACATAAGCTACTTATATGGCAGCTATATACCAAATAATTTCATCTTCAAGTCGCATGTACAAATTTGCTCGTGCGTCTACCTTCATTTATATACATATACATAATAATCATTCCATACAGTCTTACTAATTATCTGTTCGCACCCACACCATTTCCGTTGTATAATTGATAAGCTTCTTATGTATATTTCTATGTACGTACTCTGCGAAATGAAGTTACTTAAATCAAACTCGATGTTATATTGGTAATTTTTCTTATACAGTGATTTTCATTGGAAAAACATAGACTTCGATGTATAAACACATATGTATATATGTATATGTAGAGCTATGTATATGTATAACCGAAGGATGAAAATGTTGTGATGATTAATTTTTTTTTATTGATTTTGATTGAAAATTCCAATATCAGGGTGTAGTATGCTATATATGCGGTACATAGATATAAACCAAGCCACTATGTATACTACAACACGTGTATGTTCTCTATATACAATAAATGTATATATGTATGTACATATATATATAAATATATATATATATATATATATATATATATATATATATATATATATATATATATATATATATATATATATATATATATATATATACATGGAAACGTGCAGTGGGTGGAATGATTATTTTGTCGGTATAATATATTCAGACGGATTTGATAGGTTTTCGCTTGTTGTGGGAAATAAATTTTCGGATAGATATGTAGACGAACTGATTGATAGATAAAATTAGTTTTCATACGTCTTTATTGCTATATACTAAGGATATTCAGCTTTGAGATGTTTTATTTTTGTGTTATATTTTTGCCTTGTACGACGGTATATGCATGTACGTTCGGATACAAGTGAGATGATTTATTTTTGAATTTACAGGATTTTCTTCTTTTCATTGATTTTCATACAATTAATTACATCCGTTTATTATATATATGTATAGAGAATGGATACATTTCCGATTCCAAGAAAATTAAATGATTTAGACATGCAGATAAATTGCCAATATAACAATATTTTTCGATTTTAATAAGCAGATAAGAGAACTGTATAGTATGGGATGAAGTTCAAAGCCTCATGTATATATACTAAGTAAATATATTTCGATAAATTTAGTCAAGGTTTTTAATTAACCCTATATTTGAACATGGTATATATATACATCGAATGAATAATAGTAGATTTTCATACCGCACGTATATGAATACATAAACAAAAACATCCCTTAAGGCAAAATCATGACTGATTTGAATCACATACATAAATATTATTCCATTCATCTCTAAACATAATCAAACGAACGACTTATAAGAAAATAGAAGCAACAACAACAAATCGTGGAGGTATACATAATATATACAAGCGCAATATAAAAGAATTTAAACACAATAAAAGCTGGTGGTTCTTGAAACGAAAGTATGTACGAGTATGTATGTAGTTCTTATAGAAGAAAAGACAAAAAAGCGAATGTTCAGATTACAAAAATTGATAAAAAATTGTATTTAGTACGCGCGGGATAAAAATCAGATGAAGTGGTTGTGGTTTTTTGGTGAATTGGGTTGGGTTATATGTTCTACTACACACAATGCACTTCTAATAGGTATGGTCATTTTTATCAACCTTTCTATTAATTTATATAGGATTAAAAACAAACATATTTCAGCTTAATCCGGAACAGAATGCAATAAAATTGGAAGGACGCGTCTGAATCAAAAATACGTCTGGAAAAACACCAGATACTGCAACGCTTGTATTATTTTATTTATATTAAAGAAATCGATATAGTACGTCATTACAAATACGTAGCAACTTCATCGAACGTACCATGGAGCCTTTACGATATTCCGAAGTACTTTGTTTTGGAAAGTCTGTATCATCTTAATGTTCGTTTTCTTGGTACAACCAGGTTAATACCGATTTCAGTATTTGCCGGTATACAATTTTTTTTTTAAAGAACTAAAATTGGGTACCGCCATCTCTCGTCATACCTACAGATATTTCGCAGTATCTGCATTTATAGGCAACTTGTTTAGAGTTGATTATGATTAGGATTCTATAGTAGAAATATTTTTATTAGTAAAGTTTACATGCACAGATTTAGTTTCGTTCAGTTTTCAGTTCAGTCCAATTGTTGACTGAATTGGTTTACTTTTGCAATTTGTTATATAAACATATTTTTTTAATTTCTACTGTACTTTCTATAATATCTGTGATTCTATGAACTTGTTTTTTAGTTGAGTGGTTTTCACTGAATTCAAACTGGTGGTTAATAATGAGATTTCTGTCCACCATTATGAGTTTCATTCTCTTGAGGAGCAATTTTTAAAAATGGATATCGGTCTGAAGGACCCTTTTTCGCTACACTTTTTTGTTAGGTTTTTAGATTAAGATTATCCCTGCCACCTTCCATTGCCTTGGGACCTATCTTAGTCTAAACACAGCATTGATTATATGGAGAAGTTTACGTATCACTCTATTTCATAGTTCTTTAATGATTTATCAATTATGAGATCGTACCCAGGAGATTTTTTCATGTTTAAATTTTGAATTTCCTCTTTTACCTCGAGATACACTTTGTATTTCAAGCTCATTAGATCGTTTCGGTAGGTTAACATTTTCATCCGCAGTTTGCTTGGATAATGGTTGAAACGTTTCTTCTAGGTATCTTGCTAATAAGTCAGCTTTTTGTTCACCGCTTCGAGTCCAGTTTCCTTCCTCATTTCTAATTAGTGCCGTTGAATTTGTTGGTCTCTTAAGTACTTTCATTGCTTTCCATAAGGAATATTCGGTATCTTTTTGGCTAGTAAGTGATGACAAATATGTACTATTTGATTCATTTTTAACTGTTCTGATCAGAGATTTCAACTTGTTACATAGGTTATTAAGGACGATTTTATTTTCTTTGGTTCGATTTATTTGTAAACACTTTCGAACTTTACGTTTCTTTGCCACAAGCTCTCTTACTTCAAGTGGATAGTTTTTACAGTTGATTTTATTCGCGTATTTGAAAGCTGTACTTAGCCTTTCTACTTCGTCTTCGATTTGTATGATGTTCATTATAGATTTTGTTACCTTTAATTCCTTATTGGTACTTGAAGATTGATGTTTTGTTCTAATAATTCTTGAAAATATTTTCAATTGGTATTCTTATATACAGTCTAGCTGTGATTTCTATTTTAATTATTGTTTCACTAACCGTCATAATAACAAGAGAGTGGTCCGAAGTAAGCTCTTCATTATTTATCAAACGAATATAGTTATTTGATATACCTTTTGTTACATAAAAGTCTATAAGTAAGTTGGTGAGCCACCAGATTGAAAGTCACATTTTAATTTTTTTCTGCTTCAAACCACTCTCTCCTTTTTGATGTAGTAACTTTGGAGCTCCAGTATGTGTTTTTCCTAAAAGACATTATGGTCGTTTGATTTCAACGACTGGGAGCCCATTTCGAGTCCCTGAACGATACATTTGCCTGTATAAAGGCTCATCTTTTGTTTTTTGTTCAAGATATCCTTCCTATAGCATTGTATACCCCCTGCCAAGTAAAATTAGCCGCTTCTTACAAGAGAAACAGACGCACTCTGTTTGAAGCCGCACCTCCAGGTGACCAGACGCTTCTTGCAAGTTTTGGTCTTCGAGTGGTATTTTATTTCCCACTTAACCTTGGGACGTGCCCGATAGAAGACTTGCAACTCCCATGGACAAATAAAAATGATCTGTTCAAAATTTAGATTATTTCACAAGATTAAAAATATAAATTTAAATTTAAAATTAAAATTTTAACAATTCGAAAAATTAAAAGTAAAGTTCTGCAGATTAGAAGTTATCAAAAGATTTATTTACAAATTTAAAAAATACGTTTTAAAATTGTTTTTGGTTTTGATAAATTTAAATCGAATTGATCCTCAACGGTATTGAATGATTTTTCTGGTTTATTAATTAAATTGTTGTTGCCATAATTGGTTGGGTTGTGGTCATATATAAAAATTGATGTTTACGCAAATCCCGGCTTTTAATATTAATAGAGATGTTTCCCAATATGTAGGAAGAATCAATGTGGCCGAGAAGGACGTTTCCGATGAAAGCTGCATCCAGAAGAAGAAATGTGTACAGCATATTTCTCTTGAGATCTTACAAAAGCGTAATATAGTGCACGTAAAGTTAGTGTAGCAATGAATTCCCCGGTCTCCCAATTCCCATCGTTCTCGATATTTGTGACTCCTAAGATCAATAATCTCGTGTACTCTAGGAACTCCTGTGTCATTTATTTTATATGCCGTAATTATTGTTTTTTTTTTTTACGATGAAACAACATAATTTTACATTTCTTAATATCTATTGAGGTCATCTTGCAGTTGTTCAGCATCATGTTCATGTTTAAAAGTATCAAGTATTTTATTAACTTGACTATTGCGTCGATGAACATCCATGATCCAATATGTGATCATACCTTTTAAAATCTGTGTATGCTACCTAACCTAACCTAACACTTTACTGGTAAATTCGACCAGATTGGTATAGATGTAGACCTTTCAGGCATGAACCGGTGTTGGTAGATAGAAATGTGACGTATCAATGTTAATTTAAAAGAATTGCATACAATCAACTCAAATAATTTTGAAAACTCGATGAAAATGTGGATACTCCCCGGTACCATGTGACATTGTCCCGGCTTCCTGATTTAAAGATGAAGGTGGGATCTTTCAAATTTTCCATTTTTCGGGAAACACGGTAGTGGTTAGGGATTGATGGAATAGCTTGCGCAGAGCAGATTTATCAAGCTACTCGCAAACGGTTTTAATATAGAAGAGTATATTATCATCCGGCCCACATCCATCTCTAAATTCACTTATGTCTGATGCAACGTCCCCTTCACATATGACAGGAGGAGTAATTAGTGTATTGTTGTTGTTTATTTGATCTGTGTATCCAGTATTATCATGTGGTTTATAGACATTGAAAAAATGCTGCAAACATGCCTGCGTTCGACGTGCCGGTATTATTATAAGTCATGTTGGAGGGATACCCTTCGATTTCACGTTAATTTTTCCTTCGATTGTAAAAAGGACAGCTTGTCTCGTTCCAATCGTGATCGCATCATTTTATGCCTTACATTTTTGAATTTTCTAATTTGTTAGCAGGTCATGAAACCATGGCGGATGAATGTTAGGTGCTTTATTGAAAATAGGCACATGGAGTTCGAAGCTTTGGTGTTACATTTTATAAAATTTCTCAACATCGTTTCGGTAGTGCAATCACATCTATAAACAATAAAGTTATGCCTAAATAATTCGGTACTATGGAAACCCAGGTTGAAATTACTTTCCCCGATAACATATATTGGTTAATATATTTGAAGAACAAACGATAAAATTGGGATGCGTTTGTTGCCATTTTATTCACATTCTGATAATAAATTGATCACACATCTTTGACTGAATTATTGCATGACTTTACATGTGGTTTGATAGTATTATGCAATCCTTGTATTTCAGGGCAACTGGTGTTAAAATGGCGCGCCTTCATCACTAGCGAATGAAGCAAATCATCTATAACAGGTGAGAAATATATAAATGAGCACGTATGCCTTGATATCGCAACAATTACATGTCGTAAACTACTAATTAGTTCAAGCGGATGAGGGTTTGTTCTTACACACATAACATTAGGTGACAATAGTCCTTGTGCCTGATGGAATGTAAAAAATTGATGGAGATAAGGTAAGCTGAGCCATTTATAAACGCTTATCTGCATTGGTAAATCTGGTGGTAATTTCAAAAATTCCATTGACGCCTTAACAGGGTTTTATGTGCGCCATAACAGGATAATATTCTGTTAGTGTTAATGTAACACCAGCAGGACATGATGCAATCTGTCAATGAAAGGAATTTGATTTCTATCCCCAAGCATGACACCGTGTCATATTGTTATAATCCACGTAGATTTTACGCAGCCAGGAACACCCTGGATACCAATAACGGTAGGCCGCATAATGTTGAGCATAACTTCAGTACTAGCTGAGCAGAAAATATATTTTTGTGATATTAAGAAAGAGTTTGTGGACCTACAAAATTTAACTATAGGTGTTCGCCATCAAATCTAAACTGATGATTAGTTGTAAGTTCCTCAAGGTATTTATTGTTTAGTTATCAAGAATAAAGATTTGCATTGATAATCAATTGGATGTATTTGCTATAGTAGTATTGGAAATTTCTGTTAATGATACTATCAGAATGTTTTATATAAAACATTATTTACAAATTGCTTGTACTCGATTGGTGTTCTTTCAAATATCGTTGAGTACCAGTCAGAAAGCATTCAGAATAAAATTAGAAACAATTCTTTTTAAATATAAACTCATTTAAGCTACACAAAAAACTTTTGAATGCCATCTATTGATCAATATATTAACTATATATAAATAGCGAAACTATTTTAACTGGACATTTTTATGACACTGCACGCAGTTGCCGCAAATTAGAGTCGTTATTTTTGAATGGTTTAAAATTAAACTTAATTTCGACGAACAAGAAGCATTTGTAATCGGGATCGGTTTTTTTTTGTTTGTATAACTTTGAAAAACTTTTCGCCATATTACATTCACCTTTGTGTAATAATTTTCTTATAATTTTCATTTGTTGGTTAATAAAATGAAAATCGCTTTTAATGTCCTTTAATATTTTTATTTCGTTTCACGGTTTTGTTATAAGATGGAAGACTGAATGAGCACATGATATTCATAAAATATGATGATTTGTGCTGTATTGCATAAGAATGAGTATATAACAAAGTACTTAATGGTACTTCCAAAGATTTATTTAAGTGATTGTGGTTATATATATGTATATACTATTCAAGCGGTTCGTGAGCGATTTAATTAATAAAACTTTTGTTCGAGTACATATTATTGATTGTTGGCCACGAAAAATGGAAATTTTTTCTATTAAAGGTGACCTTGACGAATGCGAAATCGTCAGGAAATCACATATAAAATTGGTTAGAATTCTTATATATATTCGGGAAGTATTTAAATTTACATTATTTAAGTTGAGCACGCAATTTGATAATTTAAAATTTATTTATACAAAATATTTTCTTTACTTTTGTGATTTGAGTTTCCGGTTGATCGGAAGATTAAATTTTAACAAAAATTTTTTTACTTGGTTTCACGTGAATTAATTAAAAGTTTTCTTTTTTCTTGTTATTATGTACAAAGAGAAAAAAATTATTATTTCATGACGAAAATATAAATTATTTATAAAATACGACAGCGATGACGATGATGTTTATGTAGTAATGGAAGAAATTTCTTAGAATTTAAGGTGGAATATAAAAAAATTTGTTATACGAATTTATGTATACGTATAAGTAAACCGTCGTTTGGAATAATAAGAAAGTTTTGACGAAAATTCTGGTAAAATGGTTGGTGAATATTTCTAAAATGTCATATTCAGTGGGTGGATATCAGTTAATCTAAAGGGATTTTAACGCTCTTTGTATATTATGTATAAGGCAATATTGATGAAGAATATTTTAAAGGATCATATATAACTTAAGGATTATTCTCAAGACGCAAGTGCTTACAATTATAATGTAATTTAGATTATTATGTACAACATCAGTAAAGATACCAAGGGAATATGTTATTCAAAGCCATCCGTCTATAATGAATATAAATTCGTATAAGCGCAATTTTATAATGTAGTTTAAAACATTTCAATAACAACAAATTTTAACAAAACAGATAGCATTTAATGTTTCTACAAATTTTGTTGATTTTGATGTCCTTTGTGCTCCTTCGCGGTGTTGTTGAGCTTTTTCATACATCATATCGATGAGTGCTTGTTCAGGCACGATTCACGGTGATATAGTACCATCTGGAAATATCCGACTACGATGGAAAGGTATGTTAATGAACCGCCCAAAGACAGTAGTAGAATTTTTAGATATCAAACGTACAAATAAATTAGAAAAAATTATCTTCACAGAAATCACCATTGTAGCCTCGTTGTACATTCATTTATGGGTTTTAAATTCATTCTAAGGTAATCTATATACTATTGTAGTATCATTATAATAATTTTCTATGATCTTTACTATTTATTTATTTATATTAAAGAAATCGATTTAGTACATTACAAGGTATGATTTCATATGCAAAAAAATAATCAATTCAGTATTGATTATAACACACAAGATTAAAAGTTAAGTACTTCAGATTAGAAGTTGTCAAAAAAATTAGATTGAAAAAGTATATTTTTTACAAAAAATAAACTGAACAGATGTTACCAGATAATTACTGTTAAATTAAGTTTTAAAATTTAAAAAATAGTTCTTCAAGTTCCTTTTGAAGCAGTCCTTTGTGAGATGAAAGTCAAAGTTTTCTTCAGCGATGTTGAATGATTTTATGGTCATAGTCCCAGTCAGTTTTCTTTAAAATGAAGATCATAAATTTCTTTTGAATGCTTTCAATCCTTTTGATGTGGCTAGCATAATACGGGCTCCAAATTACTGATGCGCATTCAACTTGCGATCTTATATACGCAAAATAAAGTGAAAATAAAGTTGACAAATTTGTAAATTCACCAGTCCAACGCTTAACAAAACCAAACATAGAATTAGCGTCAGCAATGCATTTGTCAATGTGGTTGTTAAAACTCATATTTTCAGCGAATGGGACACCTAGATCGATTATTTCTTTAACTCTTTGCAGTTCCGTATTATTAACGCTATAAGCAAAGTTAATCGGTTGTCTCTTGCGATGAAAAGACATTACTTTGCATTTGTTAATATTCAACAGCAAAGAATTTTTGTGGCACCATTCACTGAATCTCTCGATGTCTTGTAATATTTTTGTGTCATGTATATCTTTAATTGTATGATAGATTTTTATATCATCTGCGAACATGAGAAAATTAGAGTATTTTATGACTTCAGTTATTCCATCTATGGAAACGAGAAAAATCCATGGTCCAATATGGAAACCCTGAGGAACTCCTGACGTTACTTTGATTATTTTAGATTTTTCGCTTCCAATTGACACATATTGTACGCGATAAGACAAATATGAGTTGAACCATTTAATGAAGTTAGATGCAAAGCCAAAGTTGTAAAGACTTTCTAGAGCCTTGTGATGGCAGATTGAGTCAAATGCTTTACTAAAATCAGTAAACACTACGTCTACTTGGTTGCGGTTTTCAATTTCATTAATAACTTTGTTGGTAAATTCAACAAGGTTAGTAGATTTAGATCTTCTAAGCATAAACCCATGCTGATTGAGTGATATATGTTGAGCTATAGGATTCCTTTAAAGCTGTTGCATACAACCTGTTCGAAAAATTTTGCTATGGTTGAAGTGGTTTATATCCCTCTATAACAGGTGATGTCTTCTCTTTTACCCGATTTAAATATAGGTGTAACTTTAGATATTTTCCATGTATCAGGGGATATTCCGGATGCTAACGAGAGATTGTATATATTCCGTAATGGTTTTACTAAAACATTAGCATATTTTTTTAATATAGACGTTGGAATATTATCCGGCCCACATTCGTCACAAAACTGATTAAGTGCATATAAAATAGCCTCATCAATAATAACCGGTAAACTGATAAGTACATTATTATTTACGTTTGATTGAGTGGGTAAACCAATTACTGTTTTTAGGTTTGTATACATATTGAAAAAAATCCGCAAACATGTCAGCAATTTTTTTAGGAACCGATGTTGTAATATCATTCAAATACATATTAGTTGGATAACCATCAATTACTCGTTTGAATCTAAAGTATTTCCAGAATTGTTTAGGGTTGGTTGTAATGCTACGTTGTACATCTGCAATATATGAGAGGTGCTTTTCCTTGAAGTATGTATCAAATTCTTCATTAGATTGGAGAAACACAGTCCTATCCGATTCTAAACCACTTTTAATCATCTTGACATAGGCTTTAGATTTACGGTTCTTCAGATTAATCAGATGGTCGTCAAACCAAGGAGGATGAATATTAGATTTTTTCCGGCACAATATGGAATGTGGGTTTCAAAACCTTGTAATACAATTTGATAGAATTTGTTAGCAACTTGGTTTACATCATTAGTATTTAAAGCAGCGTCCCATTGTATACCTTCTAAGTACTACTGTAGTCCAGTGTGGTTTATTTTTTTTAAATTATAGGTGGTATGCATATGATGCCCGGATGTTGCTGACTTAATTTCATTTTGAATCAAAAAATATTTCCATAGATTTGTGGTTAACATCATTAACAACAAATGGATTGAGTGATTCTGTCACTTTAAATATATCTGCATCATTTGTGAAGAATAAATCTAATATTCTCTCAAGAGCATTGGCTATGTTGTTGATTTGCTTTAGGTTAAAACCAAACATAGCATCAAGAAAGACATATTCCGATTCTGATGTGATATTGCATGGTAGAAAGGAATCCATATCTTGATCATAATTCCACATTACATTTGGAAGATTAAAGTCAACTAGTACTAAGACTAAGTCATTTGGTTTTGTGAGATTAATTAATTCGTCAACTGCCTCACTGCATCTGCCGTATATTTCACTACACGAACTAGGTGGAATGTAGGCTGTATATAAATAAACAGATTCGTTTGATTTATTTTGATTTTTACGCACACGTGCTCGATAGATGATGGAGTTAAATTTATGGCAATACTTGAAACCATTGAATGCACTGCGATAAGTACACCGCCTCCTGATTTTTTTTCACTTGTTGATGATGAACGATCACATCTAAAAACAGCGTAATCATTTCCAAAGTATTCTTTACTGTTAATGTTAGGATTCAATGAGCTTTCACCAATTACATAAATTAAATAATTAGTTTTTAGAACAAAATTGAAAAATTTAGAAGCTTTAGATGCATCTGCGGTTCACGTTCTGGAAGTATATCGTAAATTTCTCGGATTTCTTATGTTTTACTGATTTAGCTGATTGTTGATTGTGATAAATTTCCGCCGGCATGGAAATTAAAGGCTGCAGGTGTTGATTTATAATTGTGTAAAATCGAGCCTTCGCCACAAGTGAGTATAGTCTGTCATTCTTAACTGGTGAAAAATATTTAAAAGAACGTGTGTGTCGTGATATAGCAACTATAGCATGAGGCACACTGTCAAATAATTCATACGGTTTCGGATTAGTTCTTACTCCAATGAATACCGTTTCATACTCGAAGCAACCATTTATCAGAAAAGAAGCAATCGTTTTGTAGTTGCCTTTAACTTTGTTGAAATCCATATTTTCATTAATTTATCGTTGCAACTTTTAATTTAAGATCAGCTAGTCCTTCTTTCGTGGCGCATAGAACAAGATCACTACCTAGTTTATGGTTGTTTATAATCCATGTAGATTTACCACAACCAGGAACTCCTTGAACATTTGTAATAGTTGGTATCGTGATATCCTTTTTGTACATAATGTTTAAATGGTTGTAAATCAGGAGATCCAACATGATTTCCGTGCCCGAAGAACAGAATATGTACCTGTGTGATGTTAAAAAGTTATTGGAGTCCTCACAGAATTTAATCAGATTTTGCCCATCAAAGCCAAATTGATGTTTAATAATAAGCTTTTCTATATAATGTTTGGTATGATTGTCGAATACAAATATATTTACCGACCGCAATGAAGAAGCTGCATAAGGTAGTAGGTGGATATGCTTGATGTAATATTTATGCAGGTGGGTTTTTATAAGGTTACTAGAATGCTTAAAATAAAACATTATTTCGATTATTGATTTTTTGTAGTAGTATTCAGCAGACGAATCCTTATAGATTATCGGAGATACTACTGGAAGCTCATCCATGGGATTAGATTTTAAAAATTTGGTAGGTTCGCCAGTTATCCAACGTGAGGATAGAAACCTTTCGTATGGAATATTTAAAATCCATTTGATGTTACGACATGGACAGTTTGTGATATAATCTAAACCCACTTTTAATTGGTTAACTGAACAGTTACTATCCAAAGTGATGGTAAAAGATTCTTCTTTACGATGTTGTAAGTAAAACGTTAAGGTGTTAAACGCATATATTAGATCACTGCAATCAGTTTTGGCTTGATTTGTAATCACCATTACAAATTTATCCTTAATTTGATAAACTTTGGTGACAGTGTTTATAGATTTCATGTAGAAATTGTTTAGTTTACTCTTAATCGAAAGAAATTCTTTTATAATGCATTTATCTAATTTATTCGTCATAGCCATACACAAATTATGATTGATGATTTAGGTAGATATTTGCCATTAATCCAGGTTGAGATCTGAGGTTCAGCATACATAATCTGTTGAGTCGGAATAAGCTTTAAAAAGTCATAGCCATTTGAGTAGTCTTCAGAGTAATCACCACCAACGCCACTTTTTTGTAACATAGATATTAAAGATGAGATGAATGATTTAGTTTTGGTAGGAGTTGACCTAATATCATCCACAGTCTGCGTTTCACAATGTTGAAATTCAAAAATATTTGACAGCCTAGGCGTCTTGTTGTACTTTTCGGAACAAGAAAAATGCAGCAAGCCACCATTAGTGTCACAGATTGCATCGCGAATTGAGTTATTGTTTATATTAACTCCAAAATCAGCTGTTACTTCTGAGGGAACAAAACTAACATAATCGGCAGTCAAAGCTTGGAACTGTTGAAGTTTATGAATTTCAATCATTATCGGTATCTTGGTGAGATTTTCAGGGCATGAAAAGTACGTCAAGCCACCATTTACGCCATCGACTACATCAACGGTTTTAGAGGTCATACGATTATTACATGAAGCTACGGTATTTCTGTTTAATTTAGTTAAGTTTCCGGAGTGGTGACCCTGGTATTCCAAAAAAAAGTTTTTTTTTGTGTAAAATCAAACTCCTTGATGAAAATTGTTTTTGATGAATTCTTTGAACTGTAAATCGGTGACGGATGAATCGATTCTACTGATAAATAACCATCGCCTTGGTTTTACCACAACAATAGTATCCAGCTCTTTATCCGATATATTTACATTAACTTTTACACTATTTATAGTAACCGGTTCCTTTGTTAACGCTTATAGGATATATTCCACCTATATATATATATATATATATATATATATATATATATATATATATATATATATATATATATATATATATATATATACATATTTATATATAAATATATATATATATATATATATATATATATATATGTATATATATATATATATATATATATATATATATATATATATATATATATATATATATATATATATATATATATATAAATATATATATATATATATATATATTAAGGATATTTGTATGATATATTCCACCTATTTACGTAAGTAGGTTAAAATATTTGGCCTTTCAATTTGTTTTGGTTGATTTTTTTTTTTGAATTGTAATGGATTCCATTTCTTATTGTTTTGGGCGGATTTGGGATGAAAAGGCAATATGGTGATTATAGTTTTTAATGATGATGGAGTTGATCATATTTGTGGTATAGCGGGATAGTGTAATATTTTGCATTATATTTAATGTAAGCCGCAATACAATCGGGAGTCCGTTATGAAACTAAAAAAAATAAAATCGCGTTTGACGGAATGTGAAAAGACAAATCGGCCTGTTATTTACTAATTGAGCGACATCGTAATAACTATACACGAGTACATACATCAAAGTGACTTTTTTACTTCATTTTTGCTAAACTAGCACAAAATATTAAACTTAATTCTAAACTTTAATTTTTTATAAAAGGAATTTCTTACAGTTTCTTACAAAACAGAATTTTGGTTTTGAATTGGTATAAATGAAGTTTGATTGGTTGTTCGACCAGAACTAAATTGTTCAAAATCTTGCATAGAAATAAAATCAAAATTGATCCGACAAAAATTCAACAAAATTTATTATTGATCGTCGAAACCGGTCTAACTAAAGAAGTAATGTAAGTTTTGTTTGAATACATTTTGGCCGAAACTTGAGAAAAATATTTAATTTAATTTATTGAAATGAAAACTAGGAGCGACACAGTAGAAAATTAGAGGCAAAATATAAAAATCTATTACGAATTTTGGATTTTTATTTGGAGTTCAGGAATAGTGATGTGAACAATGAGATCCATGTTCTCGGCTCTTCCCTATGCAGTTTGTAAAATTTACAATTATCTTAATGGAAAATTTATCCGCCCACCCTTGGCTGAGCTGCTAGAATAGTATCATCCTCCGGATGGTAGAATACATCCGAATCTATGGACAAACTTAAAAACTGTGACTTATCATCAGTTCACAATGAATTGATTGTCAATTACTGATGTTCAAATCTCACTTATACGAGCTGTTAACCAAGAAACAATAAAACGTACTACATCGATCTGTTAACCAAGAAACAATAACACGTACTACATCGATGTCCGCTTTCGGAACCAGATTTGTGGAATCATCTAATTTAGTTTATGGTTCATATAAATACACCACCAACAGATGGTGAAAATATTGTACACCCTGGTTGGGTAATTTTTTTCGTGCAAAACCGTAACAGTTTTATTTTGCTATTTTACTTGATGAAGCATTGCTCCAACCAGGGCTATGGGTTCGGAGTCGGAGATGGAGTTGAAGCCGTGGTCGGAGTTTAAAATTCATAGTTTGTTTTATTACTTTCTTTTATTCGTTTTTTAAACTAAATATTTACTATTAATTCGTAGTAATGCTCGGATGTTGGCTCAGTTGATTGTTATTTCGATAGCTGCAAAGACCACATCTTTCAATGTAAGTTGGTAGCCGACAAATATTTTCGTGATATGGTAGATTGTTGTCGCAATTCCACCCATCTTGACCCCCGCTTAATAAACTCCAACATATAGAAATGGCTTTGGCGATTAATATGTCGAGGTGCTCATTGAATGTTAAATTGTATGCAAATGTGTTGTTAATATGATACTCGGATTGCAAGGGCCCCTATTACACTAATTAAAATTATGAAAATTCAACCAATTTCTATATATGATTGTCAACCGTAAAGATACAAAGAGATCCATTTCACAGGTTTATTGGAAAACCCAAACTTCAACAAGTTTGAATTACTTTGACATGATGATGACAAGTTGAAAGCTTTGCTGAAAACTGTATATATGTATATATAATGTCGACATGTAATTGTTTCAAATAATTAGGGGAATCAACGACAACGATGAAATACCCCACTAATAAAAAATGTCAGCTTATTTTCCAGCTTTAAAGTTGGGCGTTATTTTAATTATTTTCCATTAAGCTGTTCAACTAGTTCAGGACCAAAAGTTTTCAGAATCGTTTGATAGTATCTTATCGGAACCGGAACCATCACCAATTAATTTAAGAGCTTTTAATGTATCCTCCATTACAGTATCTGCATATCTGAACTAAATTGAACGTCTAATTCGTTGGTTGACGTTGAGTTGTTGGTTTGGTACACTGATTGAAAAAACGCGGCAAACATATTTACGATACACTGTTGGTCGCACGGTATTCTCGACGTTCCGGTCAAGGCCATTTATAGACCGTTCGTCCTACCAGATTATGTTATTGAAGCAGTTCTTCAACCTAGTTACTATAGCTTTCTTGAAATTGAAGCAAGTTTCAATGGAATCATTGAATTGGTTACATCAATGCCCGGATCATTAGAAAGGATAGGTTTAAGGTGCATACCGTGCATATTAGGATTTTTATTAACTTGATAAAGATTAAAATTAAGAATGCGGTCGATAACATATATTTCAGGTTCGGATGTAACGGCATAGAAGGACTGCTGCTATTAATGTCGGGTTCGAAAAACCAAGATATGTAAGGAAGATTGAAATCACCTGGGATGAGCTATATATATCGGATGGATCACTTAAATTAGTTATAGTTCGTTTAAGACTACACAAAAATTAGGGTAGGATGTAAGCAATCATTAAGTATGTATATATCCCATTTAATGCACAGCATAAATTATGCTGCAAAGAAAAATAAAGTATTCATATCGATACGACTATTTGTATGGAGTAATGATCATATACAGATGTCACTATTTATCTAAAG
Organism: Tipula unca; assembly: GCA_951394425.1. NCBI lineage: Eukaryota > Metazoa > Arthropoda > Insecta > Diptera > Tipulidae > Tipula > Tipula unca. The sequence goes on from OX596380.1 coordinate 190,855,325, forward strand.
ATGATGATATTCGTAATGAGTTTGTAGTAAAATGGATGCGGCGTAATGTCTTTGAAAGACATATTTGTTAACATTTCTGTGAAAATGATTTAATCGACAAGGGTTTTAGAGATCGACTTACAAAAATACCAATGTTCATAAATCATGAAGTCCAGCAGGATATTAAAGAAATGTTAACCAAAGCGTGATAAGACGTTGGGCGTTGGTGAAAGTGTCGTGTTGGATTTTAACAAACAAATTAAAAACCGGTTTTCAGAGATTTCCTTGTCATTTTGGACCAAATTTAACCGTAAAATGGGTTCAAATAGGTACGAGAAAATCGTTTGAATAACATCAAGATGACCGATAAAAATCAGTTAAATAAAAAATTACGGGAACCTACGATATGTAGATGAACAAAATTAAATAGTTCAGCTCAACGGTAAAGCCATGCAGAGCCAAAATATAACGAGTATTTCACAGACACACGTAATTGCTAAATATAATCAATTTATGGGCGGAGTGAATTTATTGGATCGACACAGTTCTAATTATCGGATGGGTATAACAGGCAAGAACTTGTACATGCCGTTAGTTCTTTGTTTTTCCGCTGTTTTTGATTTTCTGTCGATTTAGATCAAAATTAATTAATTAAATTTAAAAATTACTGTAAAATTTAAAAAAAATATCATGTCGCAGATGCGGGATATTTTAATTTTAGGCAAGCAAACTTTTACATATTTACTCTTCCTAAAGTTGTAGAGCTGGTATATGCTGATCTGTCACATCGATGCACAATTTAATTTGTTGGGGTTAAATTTCGTGCTCAAGCTGTTGTTGGTGAATGATATAGATAATGAACAAAGTTGGAAAACATTGCAGAATTTTGACATCCTTTTAACTTTTTGTAACTAGAACGTAAACCGTCTCATATAGTGTAACTATTTTCAGGGATGGTTTTGGAAGGTATAATGAACCAATTTAATATAGCAGATTTAATTTAGTATTCCCCAAAAATGTTCTGTGCTATAGGGAATATCTCCACCAAAATTAACTCTTGTATACACTTATTTAAAAGACAAAGGCTGTCAATAAAATTTAATGTTAATTTTGTATGATAAACCAAGCGGCGATGATACCAAAGTCGGAATCACATACTACGTAATTTCAATCAAATTTGCCTGATATATAGTTTTCTAACCTAAAATTAATTCATTCCAAACTAACATCTAATGTCCGTATTTATATTAACATAAATAATTGTGAAATATTATCACCCGAACAGAAACTTTTGATTATATTCATATATCGTATACACAAGTATGATACGATTATGTAAATTGATAAACTAAAAATTTAAATAATTTATTAGTGTTTAGTATATATACATATACAATATGACGATATACATATATCCATATTGTGATTATTATTTTAATATATAATTTGTTTATCACTTATATGGAGATGATTATTTGTCTAAAACCATTAATGTCATATATAGTTAATTTATTTATAACTAAATTATATATTTATGCGTTATTTAATAAAATATTGAGGTATATAGTAGATAGATCGAATTTATAATATAATTTAATAACAAGATAATACATAATTATCTACACCTGCTGTGGTTTGATATATCGTATATCCAGTTAACTCATTTTGATCAGGTATATCACCGCGTCTTTAAAAAAATATCTCTTAAATGTACAGTTGTTTCGTCGTATCACTTCATTCATAAAATTCTGAATTATGTATATAGGATGTACACATCACATTATGAAATAAACAACATAAATATTTTTTATTGTTGATAATAATTGTAATAACCTTTTGCTGTGTATCTTATACGTACACGTCCAATTTAATACAACACAATTACATTAATTAAAATTGTTTGCAGTGAACCAAACAAGCTTCTTCTCTTATACACCATATTACTGCGCTAATTTATGGTTTGCCTCGTCGTAAACATACACAAACAAGGTTTTCATGAATGAAAAAAGATTGCATCGGCGACAGTGACAATGAACGTAATGAAACTAGTTTTTCATCCACAATACAACAACAACAAAAAAATTAAAAAGGGAAATTCTCGATAATAAAAATTTATTGGCGCCGCAGATTACAAATTAAGTATGATACTGATTTTTTTTGATTACAATTAAATTGTTATTGACGACAGTCAACCACAATATAATATGTAGTTCTGTGTATAATGTATATAGTAGTATGTTGCACTATTGCGAACTACATTCAATTAAAATGTGATGGGAAATATTAATGACCCCGCTCTCGTATTTTTGCATATTTCATTCATAATAAAATCAAGGTAATAATAATTTTTCATTCAAAAGGTACTTTATTTACACGTCGCGTCGTATACGATATTAAATTTAATTTCCGGTTTATGTTAATGGATGGCCATTAATTACTGGTTTAAATTTAGAACGTTAAGAAAACTCGTATATGGAGATTTTGAAATCAGAACATCGCCAAAAATCGCAAATATTGTTTTAATTGTATATTTTGTCAATTATGTAATTCGGAACTGCAGCATGAACCGAAAACTCATAATATAATAAGTACGCTATACGTAATCAACGAAACATAAACTAAACGCCTTGTGGTCTGAAGTGATATGCTTTCTGTTTCAGTTATTACGTTCGTTTAATCTGAATATTGATGGCCTTGATGTACAGCCATTGTGGATGAGCTTCACGAGACAATTTGTGATCTCAATCAACCTGGCTCACCTTGCTTGATAATGCCTAACCAAGCGAGTCAAAAATCCTGGAAATATCTGATAATAGTTTTCGTATCTAAGCGAATTTTCGGCTTTCATTATCTCAAATCAACGGATTACTCTCTGTGGAAAGCTACAAAAAAACTGAACATGTTGATAAAGCAGCACTATTTGCTCAACACCACACACAACGAACAAATGAGAAACCCAGAATTACTTCATGACGAAGAAGATACTTCCTATAAATCGAGCTAATGGCGCAATCAAGGAAAACATAAATCCGAAAAAGAAAAACACCTGGGCATGATTTGATAGGTGGTAAAATACTCAGAGAACTATCGACCAAATGCATCAAAATGATTTCAAAACTGGTCAATCATGAAACAAAGGTCCACTCTTATCATCCAATCAGCTTGCTACCAGTGCTATATATCAAAACTAACCCAAACTGAAATAAATTTTGCACGAACAAATAATTATTCCAGACCATCACTTCGGATTTAGAGAGACTCATGGAACTGTGGAACAAGTTCATCGAGTAGGATCTGAAAATAAAAACTCGGTAGAAGTAATAAAACCCTGCTCAGCAGCATTTTTAGATGTTAGTCAAGCTCTTGATCACGTATGCGGTAATGGTTAACTAAATGGAGAATTGTGTCAAATCGCTACATATTACATTCACACTTAGTAAATACATTTGTCCACCTGTAAAGATAAATAATATCAACCTACCGCAACATCAAAATGTAATATATCCAGGTTTAAACTTAGATAGAAGGCTTACATGGAAGAAACACATTGAAACTATAAGTGTCAACAAATCAAGTTTATATATTTCAAGATGAACTGGCTTCTCAAACTCAATAAGGTTTTGTTATATGAAATGGTACTTAAACCATCCTGAACGTATGGTAGCCAATTATGGGCCTCCTCTGGTTGCGCTTCCAACATAATAAACTTCAAGGAATGCAGTTTGGTATGTACGCTATACAACCATACATCGCGACCTACAGCATAAAGTACACCCAGGGAAATGATTGTACTCCTTGAACAAAAAATATCACGCTATATTCCAAATCTTTGCACGAATTTGAGCTATTCCGGTGTAGTGCACAATATGTGCAATTTATTAACAAATTGGTATTATTTCTACAATAATAAGTTGATTAATTTATCCCAGTCAAATGAATAAACTATTAAGAATATGAACATGTATTATACATTTGATTGAACAAATTATTTAAAAAAAATGTACACTTAGTCCCATTAAGAGCACTATTTCTTTTTTAAATTGGTATGAAAAATGCAATAAATGGATTGTTCTATTCCAATATAAGTACACGGTGTATTGAAGATTCGGTACAATTATATTCTCTCTATGGAATGAATTGAAGATTCATTACACACAATATTCCACGAAAAGAATGATTTGGTTCCTTTAGTTTGTACATAATATGCAGTTTTTCTGTAGCCGGACTTCCATAGTAAGACACAATTTGTTGGAATAGTTAGTGGAATTTAAGGGATGGGTGTTCTGTTCGAAAATATGTTTGAATAATTAATAATTACAATCATAGTTTAACGTAAAATAATTTTTGTCGTAAATGTAAATTTTAAGAACTCTTACTAGACCAAATTTTATCACACCTTCATATATGTCGTGCATTATGTCACAATAATAATTTTTTGTAACATGAAATGTCGGAATTTCATTGAATATAGAGTTAAATTTTAAGCCACTTAGTTTATAATCATTCAATAAAATATCATTTTCATGATTATCAATATTCCGTAATTTATGAACATTTTCCACTTGATTATGTTTAAGAACTGATTTTGGTTCTATGCAATGTCGACAATATTTATTGTGGGAAAATGATGTGGTGTATCCCATGATATAATTTACTGCCAAGTTATCACCATTAACGAGACCGAGAGCAAACTTTATGGTTTTGGTTTCATTTTGCAACTGTATATTAATTCCATCTTTTTCAATTATTTTTAAAACGTCGATTAAATGTGCGAGAGATTTATTAGGTACAAATTGTTTTAAAAATTTTGATTTCATCAATAACGCAACAAAAATATTATGTAATTTTAAGACATTGGAGGGAAGAGTAGGAAAGTGTATATAAAATCCTGCAACGGAATGAGACCCTGCATGACTTCCTAAAGGGTTGCCAGTCTCAAAGTCGTCGTAATAGAGAATATATGGCAAGACAATGTGATGTTCTGAAAACAAAGTAAGCTCCCTCCAAAGGCGACCTTGGACAAAATTTTCAATTTGTTTGGAGTTCGAACTCAATAATTTGCTCGTATGGACAATGGTTTCTTGTAAGAGACCGGGTTTCTCAAAGAACATTTTTATTTGATAAGCAACTGGCATGAGAATGCAGTCATAGTCTACATTTTCAAAAGCTGGGACCCCTTTTATGAAAGTTTCTTTGATTTCACTATGAATTAACAGCTTCTGTGGAGTTTCAAAACCTATCTTTTCTTTTAACAATTTATTTGTTCTGATTTTATGTTATCAAAAATACTCGAGACATAATCAAGGATATCAAATAACGCATTTTCATGATCAGATGGCAATGTAGGAAATATGATATTTCTTAACAAATTAATTAAAACAGAAATTATGTTATCGATTAAACTCTGTATAATAGTATTAATAGTAATTGTCGTCATATTAGGCTTGGCGTATAAATCAAGAACGAATAATAATATTTTGTGCCGCAGGTCAGATTTAATTTTAGATATATCGTCAGCATTTAAAATATCTAAACCCTTTGATTTCTTTTGCTTTTGTTGATCTACTAAAAATGATGTAGTTGCTGATATTGGTACACTCGTTTTTGATGGCAAGTTCGATATATTATGAATGCCAGCGATATTACTATCTACTAATTTAACTTCAATATTGACATGACCAGATACATGTCTTTTAAATGAGCTACGATTCCTAAAGAGTTGACCACAATTTTGATGATTACATTTTAAAGTATCGTTCGACTTAAGTAAATGCACATATGAAAAATGAGATAATAAATTACTTAATTCGATGAAAGTTTTATCACATTTGAAACAGAAATACATTTCTATAAAAATTAAATAAAAACTAAATACATTTCAGAATAAAATGAAATATAAATTAAACGAAATCATACGTGAATATAAATGTTAATTAATTTACTGTTTTAATTCTGATATAATGTCTATTATATCAGGTTTAATGATGTCAAAAGTAGTGTCAATCCCATAAAAAAACTTTTGAATAAATGTTCATACCTTTTGACACTGGATGGGATATTTTAATTCCAAAACAAAAAAGATTTTAAAGCAGATGTCTAAGCAGTTCAAGAAATTGTTGAACTTATAAAATATGTCGTCATACACCACAAAAAATTCTGGTTCCGGTTGATCTAGGTAAATAATAACAGGTTGCAATTTTATACCTTTTTCTAAACAATGAGCTTTCTTTTTTTCAATTTCTCCATTGATTTCAGTAATACTTGATATGCTCACTAACAAAGCGCTTATTGAATCAAGTATGGAGATCTTCCAAAATGTTGATGTTCCCGAGTTTCTTAATTTTATCGACGGTCGCAGTATATAGTTCAAAAGCTGAATGATTTGTAGTTTTTTGAAATCTGGAAAGAATTTTTTAAGTACAGAATTAAATTAAATGTTAAACAAAGTTTACATTACATATATAATAAAAGACTAAATAAATATTACGTACCTTGATTGTCAGAGAAATTCTGACTAATTTTTATTGCTGTTTTATCTTTTAAATTTTTGGCAAAAATTAAACCAATCCGCGTCTCGAAATTAGACCAATTTGCAAAATGGCTGTTCTCAATTGGGTGAAGTTTTTCAAAATCAATATCAATCTGTAAGGAGAAAATAAATTCCACATGCAGTTATTAAAGTTACTATTAGTAACTATTACTTTTTGTTTTACTACTTACTTACAAGTCTGAATCCTTTACTGTTTTTAAATAAAGGCCATTCAGCGATGAATCTGGCAATACTATTACTGTCAGAATCACTATTTAAATCCGATTTCCGGCTATTGAATGTTGATTTCCATTTGATTTCAACGGTTTCCCAAGGGTCGGAATGGTGTTTCAGCCAATCTTTATCCTCGTTTTCTAAGCTTACTATAAAAACAAAAATTTAGAAGAAATAAATTAAAACCATCTATAGGAAAATCTATGTAATAAACATACCATCATGAGATTCAGCGAATAATTTAGTTTTGATCTGAGGTTTCTGCTTTCTGGTGCTAGTTAAAAAACCTATTTTTTTTAAATTTCTATGAACGACTCTATATTTATTATACAGTTTTCCACCGGGATTTGGTGTATTTTTAAAATAATACTCCTAAAATGTTGAAATTAAAAATAAAATTAATTGTTATGAAACACTAATCAGTCTATAATATAAATGATTATCAAAAGGAAATTAATTTACGTAAAATATAATAATTAATAATGAAACCAAAACAAAATAGGAGAAAATTTATTCATAAACATATATACTTACAGGATTTTCTTCTGGAAAAGACTCAACAATTTGAGAAGTTATATGACGGAAATCGCTTAACGATAACTGTTTATTTTGTTCTGCATGTATTCGGCCAATTATGGAACAAAGCAATTCTCGAATTTCCGGTGTAAAACGGGGTGGAATCTGCTCATTATACATACTTAAAATTCTAGAACCACTGTCAGTTTTAAAAAAACAACCAAGATCCTAAAACAAAGAAATATTTTAGCTATGCAAAATTAAATAGTATTACCGTCGTACAAATGAAATATTAATCACTGTTTTTAGTTCCAGCTGGTTTTCTGATGAACTAGATGTTATTTGGTCGACACTATTCGTCAGCCACGATACAATGGACGAGTTATTTGAAAGGGTTACGTCGTCATGGATACAAGAATTATTCTATAAATATATAAATTAAATATGTATGTATGTCAAATTAGCGGTAATAAAACCTGGTTTATACTAACGTGTTTTTTTTTCTATTCTACAAAATTCGCCCGAAATAAAGCCAGATTGCTCAAGTCGAGTTCAAACATTTTTTGAAATTCTACCTCGGTTAGGAATGGAAAGTTTGCCATAGTAATATTAAACTCTAAAAAAAATATTTGGGAAAAATAAAGAATTGGTAAACTAATTTTTAGAAGTATAGATGTATTTTTCAATTGCCTACTTTGCATTTTGATAATCTGATCCTCCATGCCCCAGCTTTTCAGTAGATCTTTTAGAGAATCTTCTTCAATAGAATTGTGTTCCATTTCTACAAAATCAAAGCAAATACGATATTTATTTATTGTAAACTATTAAGTCGTATACCACAAAATATACGTCCACACTATTTCCGATATTTAAAATTTGAACAATAGTGAGCACTTACACAATCTGTATTGCATATCAATTACAAAATTTACATTAAAAAATCTAACCAATAAAAATCTAAGCAAATACACATTTTCACAATTAACGGGTATTTTTCAATTAACCTATATTTTTTGTAAAACTATTAAGTCGAATACCACAAAATCTACGATCAAACTAATCTATAACTATTGCACATCAATTACAAAATGTACACGCGCACTGTTTCCAATGAAAATCTAAGCAAATCCACGTTTTCACAATTAACGGAATATCACATAACCTATATTTTTTGTTAAACTATTAAGTTGTATACCACAAAAACTACGTCCACACTATTTTCGATAATTAAAATTTTGAACAATCGTAAGCACTTGCACAGTCAGTATTACATCTAATCTACCTATAATTATTGTAAATCAATTACAAAATTTACACGCGCACTGTTTCCAATGGAAATCTAAGCACATCCACATTCGCACTATTTCTATATCAACGTGTACTCAGTCACACTATTCCACTAATGTATTAACAATTAACTGAATAGATCCAGTTCCATAATTGCTTCGATATTTCACTTAAATTTTGGGTAATTAGTTAATATGGATACTCTAGGGTGGTCTAGGTGTGAAGCTGTCTTGGGGGAATCAAGTTGGTACTTGTTGCCAGCTCCGTATCTTGCAGCTTCCACAAGTGTGCGTGTTACCTCCCCGTGGTGACCACCGGGCAACTATTACACCATGTGGTGTACTAGGCGAAAACACGGCGCTAAATAACTGGGCCGGGTTAAGGTGTCAACCGTACCGTGCTGATAACCGGCCAGGCTGGGGGCCCAGTATAAAAACTAGCCCAGCCTCTAACGGTGTATCCGGATACTTGGCGCCCTCCGGATCATGTAGCCTTACCTGTGTATTGCGGATCTCTGCACAGGTGGACCTCCTTTCTCCGCTACTCGTGGGACCTATTATGGCAGAAAATTTAAAAACAAAAGAGACCGGTGCTCTTAAAAAACCGGAAACCAGTGCTGTGGAGACATCGGCCTTTAGGCCCGGTCTCCAAAGTGCATTTAGGGGCTTAAGACCAAATGAGGCTGGCCCCTCGAAACCAAAGGGCAAAGGCACGAATGCTGGCCCTCCAGTGTCAGCGAACTATCAGACCAGGAAGAGAGCCTGGCGGATGATCTCCAAGATCAGCAACATTCCGTTGGAGCAGAGAACGGATAGGGACAGGGATACGCTTGCGTGGGCAAGGCGTATTACTGAGCCACATCAGGAGGGTTCCGAGATCTCACAGCCGAAAAGGCAGAGATCTGATGATGAACCGCCTACGGAGGCTAAAAAGAAGCGGGTTCCGGATGTCACCAGGCCCTTCAACGAGGTGCTAAAGGAGCACCTGATCATGGCAGTCGTGGACCGGGCTCAAGAAGATGGGAGCATTACGACCCTTAACTGGAGGAAGGTGGAGAAGGCCTTAGCCGCCATCTTCCTAAAAATTATGAGGGAGAACCCAGGACCTGCTCCGTCTTGCCGAGACGGAGGATGGCACCGGAATCACGTCAAACTGACTGCCTGTGCCGATGAAAGGTCGGTGACCCTCTACAAAAAGGCGATCGGCAGCCTGGGGGAAGTCTGGCCGGGGGCCAAATTAGAAGTGGTGACTAGGGAAGAAATTCCCTGCAGGCCAAGGGCGCGAGCCTGGATCCCTGCTGAGCCTAGTGATCCAAGGGAGATCTTGGAAATGTTGAAACTCAGCAATCCGGATCTACCAACGGCCACCTGGAAGGTTGCCAGGTTAGAAGAGGTAAAGGCGGAAGCAGATCACAGATCGGCCGTCATTATCATCGACAGAGAATCCGTGGGTGCTTTGGCGAAATCTGGAGGCCTGATCAGCTATGGATTTGGAGCAATTACGCTCAAAATTTATAAGCGCGATGAGGTTGACAGATCTGGGGCGCCCGCAGCAGGGGGGGAAACCACTTGTGGTGTCCCGCCTGGTGTTGGTGACCCAGAAGTCCGCAGCATCCCGGAGGATGCACAGGAGACACTATCCCTGGACTCGGAGATTTCGAGATCATTGGGACTAAGCTGTGCGCTCCTAACGGACGAATCAATGTCAGAGGAGTCTGACTCAACAGTGGTGGAGGGAAGCAATAACTAATGCTTAAGATCCTTCAGATCAACCTCCATCACTGTAAAGCCGCCTCGGCGGCCCTTCTTCTAAAAATGGAATCTGAGTCCATTGATGTGGTTCTGGTCCAGGAACCTTGGGTCAATGATGACCGGGTGCTGGGTCTCAGAACTCCCAAATATAAAATACTACATGCGAAAAATGAAGGTAAGATACGTTCTTGCATTCTCGCTAAAAATAATCTGAATATTTTTATACTACTGAATTACAGCAACGCTGATGTAGTGGTGACTAGCATCGAGATGGATGGGCAAAATCTCTGGCTAATATCGGCCTACCTACCATACGAGGAGGAAAATATACCACCAGGTAGGTTGGGCAGTGCAATAATGGAGGCTCGAAAACGAAAGATAGGAGTCATCATGGGTAGTGATGCTAATGCGCATCACTCAATTTGGGGGAGTACAGACATAAACAGGCGAGGTGAGTTACTCCTTGATTTTATTTTAAGTACTAACCTAAATATATGTAATGTCGGGTGTAAGCCAACCTTCATTACTAAAAATAGACAGGAACTGTTGGACATCACACTTGTCTCGGATTTTATTAAGGAGAGGGTATTGAACTGGAAAGTGTCCGAAGACCATTCCTTTTCTGACCATTGTTATCTCCAGTACGAAGTGGATACAAAACCCACTAGCAAACCACCCTTCAGAAATAGGAGGAAAACTGATTGGGATTGTTTCAGAACCATTCTAGGTAACTTATTACCGGTATCGGTTCCAAACCCTCCTGCATCTACACAGGAGCTTGATGCTCTAGTAACCAAGCTATCTGATGCTTTTAACAAGGCCATGTTAGGTGCATGTCCTATCAGTAGACCCTTGGGTAAATCTCGGCCACCCTGGTGGTCGAAAGAACTCCAAGGTACTCGTATGAAATGCAGGAGACTGTTCAAGAAAGCGAGGAACACAAATGCTGCTGCAGATTGGGACTGTTATAAACAAGTCCTCAAAACCTATAAGTACGAGCTGAGAGCAGCCAAAACGAGGGCCTGGAAGCTCTACTGTGGCAATATTCAGGAGTCCTCGGAGGCGGCCAGGCTACGCAAAGTACTATGTTCTAGTCCTTCCATCCCGAGTTATCTACAACGACCGGATGGTTCATGGACTACATGTAGTGAGGAATCCCTGGAGCTATTACTAGAAACGCATTTTCCAGAGTGCTCGGTACTAGCTCCGGAGAGACCCATGATAAATAGGGGTATAGACTCCGTAAGTCATATAGTAAAAAGGCGGAGTATCCTATGGGCAATAAACAGCTTTAAGCCATACAAGTCGCCAGGACCTGATGGCATTATCCCAGCGGATATCCAGCGAACTATTGACTTAACCCTACCCTGGCTGGAAGTTATCTTCAAAGGCAGCCTAGAACTTTGTCACATTCCTAGAAAGTGGACTGAAGTAAAAGTTATATTTATACCTAAGGCGGGAAAAAGCTCTCATTGCTATCCCAAAGACTTTAGGCCCATAAGCTTATCTTCTTTTCTGTTGAAAACACTGGAAAGGCTAATAGAGGCTTACATTAGAGGCTCAATAAAGCCGGGCGAGCTGTCGGGATCTCAACACGCGTACTGTAAGGGACGATCGGTGGAAACAGCTCTCCACTCCCTTATAGGCCCGATTGAGAAATCACTTGAATATAAGGAATATTCAATGGTGACCTTCTTGGATATAGAGGGGGCCTTTAGCAACGTCAGACCGGGGGCAATCACTCGGGCCCTTGCGTGTCTGGGGGTAGACGTGTCACTCAGGGGCTGGATAGATCATATGCTTAGAAGCAGGATCGTGACAGCTTATCTGGGTGGGGCGTCCGCCGGCAGATACGTGAGCAGAGGGACACCTCAAGGTGGGGTTCTATCCCCCCTTCTTTGGAACTTGGTCATAAATGACCTGTTACTAAACCTGGAAGGGCAAGGCTTCAAGGTGGTTGCTTACGCGGATGACGTTGCTATTGCGGTCTTCGGTAAATATCCTAGTACGCTGAGTGAGCGCATGCAGTGCGCGCTTGGCTACCTCTCTGAGTGGGCACGCGGCTGCGGACTGAACGCAAACCCACAGAAAACGGAGCTGGTCCTCTTTACCAGGAAGCACAAACTTCCACAGTGTGACCCGCCGACATTAAATGGTACTCGCTTGATCTTTACGGATAGAGCAAAATACCTCGGACTACTTTTGGACAGCAAGCTAAGCTGGAAACCAAACATCGTAGAGAGAGTAAAGAAAGCTACTATAGCGCTCTACTCCTGCAAAAATGCCATTGGAAAAAGATGGGGTATGGAGCCCCACATAGTACACTGGCTCTACGTCTCAGTGGTCAAACCTATACTGCTGTATGGGGTTGTCGTCTGGTGGCCAGCGTTAAAAGTTATGGCCAACCTGAAACTATTGATGAAAGTTCAAAGAACGGCCTGCTTGTGTATAAGTGGGGCTCTCAGGAGCACACCTACTCAAGCTCTGGAGATTCTCTTTCATCTTACTCCATTGGATATTGCGGCCGAGCAGCTTGCATCTTGCACAGCCATTCGGCTCAAATCCATATCTATGTGGACCTGTAATAATGCAGGGCACTCATCTATCCTATGCAACAGGGGTATTCCGGAAGCTACCGACTACGCTATCCCTTTGCCATCTGTTGAGATTAAATTCCAAACTGAGTTTCCCACCAGAGAGGACTGGGTGAACGAAACGGTTATGGACAATGAGGCCTTAAGCTTCTTCACGGATGGCTCAAAAAGGGATGGAGGGATTGGCTGCGGGGTATTCTGTGAGGCACTAGGGGTTAACCTCTCTTTTCGTCTTCCCGACTTTTGCAGCGTTTTTCAAGCTGAACTGACCGCGATAATGGAAGTCATGGACTGGTTGAAGTATAATGTAATATCTACGAGGGATATTCGCATTTTTACGGACAGCCTGGCTGCTATTAAAACGCTACAATCATACTCCCTGACGTCGAAGGTAGCCCAGAACTGTCTGGCATCTTTAAATGAGATGGCTGATCAGTTCAACATCCGCTTGACGTGGGTGCCAGGGCATTTCAATATCGCAGGGAATGAAATGGCAGATGAGTTGGCCCGCAAGGGTACAGCACGCCTAATAATCCAAAGCAGGCGGGATATACAGATACCGCTTGCTTTATGTAAACTGCTGCTTCAAGAAGAAGCCATAAAAGAAACGAACGTCAGATGGTCTAAAGCCAGTTCGTGTGTAACAACCAGGCAGATCTGGCCTGGACTTGACCGGTCCAGATCAGGCCAACTGATATCGCTTCGACCGCAACATATTGGTATGGTCGTGGGAGCTATAACGGGACATTGTCTCATTGGGATACATGCGAGCAGACTGGGTGTCCCAGCCCACGATTTCTGCCGCAGCTGTGGTGATGAGGAGGAGGAGGAAAATGTGCTCCATCTGCTCTGCACCTGCCCTAGTCTAGCGTACAGCAGAACAAAATTTATGGGAACTTCCCCCTTGAACGACCTCTCGGATCTTAGTAAAATCGAGATCCGGGACTTTAAACGCTTCTTGGTAAGCTCAGGATGGTTTAGCGAGTGAAGAGGAGGAAACTCGAATGTGGTACAGCTACGGACCAATTTTGTGTCTATGCTAGTCCTTTAGGACAGCCACCCTTACCTAACCTAACCTAATATGGATACTCACTTATTATTTTCTGCTTAATTATTTTTTCACTATTTTATTTTCACACGCGTCTGTTTAATTAAACACTCTTCGATACAATGCATGAACATATAATTTTTTAGGAATAAAATCCAAATGCATGTACCGTTACGTATTTCAATCTTCTTTTTCATGAATTATCCCATAAAAAGGATAAATTTGCACCAACTTTGGAATGATTTTTCAACGTTTAAAAAATAATCGTATACATATGTATGAATGTGTTTAAAACTATTGTTCCTCAACAGCACAGTTTGTTCTTTAAACATGGGATGATTGATGTTTGTAGTATTTGACCACATGCAAGTACAATGTATTCCAAAAATTATATATTTCAACCATAAATGAAATCAAATTTGATTTTTATGAAATCATTATATAATAAAATTGTTCCAGTTAATATATTCCTTGGGTTTGCATAATAAATGCAATATTATTTCTCTGGGTGTACCAGTCAAAATTACAACCACATTCCAATTGGCCAGATAATTGCTTAGAAGGCCCATATTCCGGTGCCTCCAAAAACAAGATCTGTTGAATTAAATAGCTACTAATTAGAATAACACTATACTAACAAAAATCCAATGGTGCACGATAATGTTACGAACTAACATAGGTTAAGTCTTTGTTAAGTCAATGATTTATATTCAATTAGTTGTAAGATTTTTAAACTTCTTGTGAGTTTCCTGAATAGGAAAGATTTAAGAATAAAAACGATCGCATTGAACAAAAAAAAAATAAAAACTTATCTCAAATGAAACAAGTCGGTCATATAAAAACATCACTTTAAAAATGTAACGGGCTTAGTAACGTAATTCCTTACCGTCAACGGATGCTTGTGAAAATTTGCTCTGTAAGAATAATTAGAATTAATTGCTTAATTTGATCTTAAATATGTTTTAATGTTGGTGGATTTTATTTAATTTAAAATTTGGAAAAAACATTACTTATTTCATCAACTAAGACTTTCAAAGTTCTTGTAAGATATAGACTTGATAACGAATTTCTATAAAAATTTCAAAATTATCGGACGACGGATTTTTTGTTATTCTTGACGTTTAAATGTGTAAAATAGTTGTTTAGACATATAGAAACCAAATTGGAAATTTGGATTGAGAGGATTACTACAAATTTATATTCAAATTAGAACGTGATCGGCTTAAATATCAGCTATGTGAAAGCCTAACATACGTGAAATAATTCGTGGATTTTTTGAGAAACTGGGTGGGTAACTGGAAAAACATAATTTTTGGGCAATTGAAAAATATGTCAGTTATCCTGTTTTGGGGTATCAGAAGTTATTTCACATAAAGATATCATCTGCAGATAGTTAGTTTTGGCAAAGCTAACAAAAAATAAAAGTTTCACACTACAATAATTTGGGCGTTTTTTTGTAAATATTTTTTTGGTTGGAAATAGAGAGACCTTTTTAAAAATTTAGGAAATTTATCCTTAAAAAATCTAGTTTTACGTTTATTTTTATGCGTAAATCAAAATTGCCAAAAATTAAGTTAAATTCGCTTTATTAATTCCACTTTTAATGGAACATCGCGGGTTTGTTCTCCGTTTTGTACAGTTAATGTTAAATTAGCCAAACTATCTAACATACTGTTGATTAATTGTTCTTGATCTTGGCCACGTTTATCAAAATGTAATTGCAGAACACCAGTTGTCAAATTAAAATTATCAATTTTCTCAGTACGTTACGATGACTGTACACAAATTTGATAAAAAATTTAAAACTCGATAAACTTAGCTTATGATGTAGCTTAAAATTTAAAATTTAATTTTAGATTTAACTGAAAAAGAAGATTATCAAATTAAATTAGCAAAAGCTTTGAAAATTTAGTATTAAATTTCAAAATTACTAAAAATTCAGAATTAATAAGTTGGAATGGCCGAAATTGTTAAAATATGGTGAAACTAAATACAACAACAAAATAGTATGTAGGTACTCACACCAAAACGATTTAATTTATTCTTAGCTCCAAAGCTTTCGTTACAAATCACTTAATACCAGAATTTAGTAAAACGTCCAATAACAGTTTCAGAATTTATGAAATGTTCAGAATTTCGTAATACATCAAATTAATTAAATGAAAAAGAACTAAGACCAAATGATTCATAAAAATTTTAATACTAACATTTAAAATTCGATAATTTGTTTATAAAGTTTAAAAATTTAACTTTGGAATTTGATGAATATCATACAAAATATTAATCAAATTAAATTAGAAAAATTTTTGGTATTTCATCAAATTTCAAAATTACTAAAATTTATGAATTCATTATATTTAAAAAATGTATAAATACTTGATTTATTTTCCGAAATTTTTAAAATAGAGTGACAGTGGCACAAAATTGTATTTCATAATTTGAAGAAACATCAGAATTTAATTTTAATATTTGTAAAATTGATAAATTGTAAAGATCTAGCCATAATCCCTAATTATGAAATTTGTTAAAGATCAAAATCCAAAATACAGAATCCTGAACTTGCTAAATACGATGGTAAAGGTGATTTCGAATTTTGTTAACAGTAATTAAAGTCGATAAGGTATGAGACCAATCTAGGCAAGCGCTTGGAATGTTTTGAAATTAATCTTCTGACTACTCATACTTTTCCAATCGTACGTGGTTCAAATCGCATGTTAGATTTCGTGGTATATAGATCTCGTATAGTAATCACAGATCCAAGTGTAGAAATCATGAAATCTTGGGCGATCAACAACGTTTTTTTTTGTTAAAGATCATGTAAATAACTTACAATTTTTTATTGACATGGCAGTCGATATCTCGACTACAACAGTTTCGAAATATAACACAACATCTGAAAAATAATGATTTGTGCATTTTTTATAAGAATGTTTTTAACTACAAATTACAAGTTAGCAGAAAATTTATCCACTTTTAATAAATTATTTGTTACCAAACAAAAATTTTTATATTTTGAATTACATGCCAATTATTATATTTAATAGTTTCTCATAAAAAAATACTCTGCAACCATTATGCCGCGCTGTTTTTCTGGTAGCTGTGACCATAACACATCTACTGGAGCAGGTTAAGAAAAACCAGGTCAGAAGAGCTCCAGAGTTCTTTGAAATCTCGGCCATATGAATTTTTTCAGATTTTCCACTATAATGTATGAAAATACCCCCTGTCCCCCAGTAACTAATATGCAATGCTGTTTTTATGATAGCCGGGATCATAACACATCTACAGAATTTCATTAATTTTCTGCTAGTTAATAAAATTGTAGCAGAAAAATGCTCTTTATTTATAGTGCTGCTCCTAGTAGTGGTAAGTAGAAAAAATAATTTTTTGCTGCTGATAATTTTCTGCTATTTTATACATCATTTATTGCCATAGTATTTCAACTTGCCGTAATATCTATTTCATTAAACTATGTATATTAAATGAATAAATAAATATTTTTAATTTATGAAAACTGAGATATAATCCGTTGAACTCAGAAACTATTCGCTGGCCGGATTTTACCATGTGATTAAAGAAGGTTTCATGTATCTTCAGAATTTTTTTTAGATTTTCCTCAGAATTTATTTAGATACATGAAACCTTTATGAAATTACTGAATTTTCGGCTATCTTCACATTGGTACAAGTAAGTTATTTTTATTTTGTATGCAATTTGCCGTAGTTTCAGTTCTTATAAATTATTTTTCTTTTATTCAAAAAGTGTTCTTGACATAGCTAAACTTCATTACTTTTAATTCTCAGTGTGCCCCTCAATATTCTTTATTGATCCGGTTTGTTCCTCTAAATGACGACATCATTCTACTTGGCATCATTTCTTTGTTTTTTAGAAGCCAAGCTTCTTGTTTAAGTAATCTATCACTATTATTTGTCACAGCTGGATCTTTCGGAATAGGATCATCAAATTCTAAATTATTGTTTTCTGGGGGTGGAATAACTTCGATTTACCGATGCTACAGTTAGTGTTTCGAATGTCTCTACGGTGATTAAGGTACTCGGGCCCAAACCACAAGTTACTCGATTTACCTGCGACTCTTCGCTGAAGCAGTAAGTCCATTACAGCCTCCTCTAATTACTTCTCTAATTTGTTTTACTTGTTACAACCTCCATCTGTTGCTCTATTTTGTTGTGACCTAATTTCGCATTAATTTTGGCCTTATAATCGTACCATAGTGACGATATGCCACGTCTTCACGAAAGGAGAACACTTGAAGTGTGGGAATTATCAAGGTATAGGAGTCCTTTACACAGCATACAAGTTACTATCCTACATTATATTGGATAGAACCACCCTTCTATCGGAAGGCTTGATTGGTGACTATCAAGGAGGATTTCGTCTGAACGATTTCGACATTGTCCAGGATTTTTCGCTGCTGATGATTTTATCTAAATATTATGAGACATCCATCCCCATACATCAGGTGTTCCTGGATTTCCGGCAGGCCAATAACTCGATCAATCGAGGGAGTTTATGGTCTGTTCAGGATGACAGTCACACAGTCTCAATGCTGTGTTAAAGTTGAGAAAAGGCTATCGAGAATTTTTGCAGTTAACTCATATGTGCTCGGCAGGGAGACGCTTTGTCCCCGATACTCTTTAATCTCATGTTGGAGTACATCTTTCGTAAAACTGAAACACTTCAGCGCAACATCTTATATCACCAGTCCAATCAGATGCTTGCATATGCAGATGTCGTATGCGTCATTTGACTGAATAGTAATGATATACTTGATCCGCTTGTAGAGTTTTCAGCTTCTGTTTTTCTCCAGATCAATGAGTCCAACACGAACTACATGATCTCTGGTTATAGGGACAATGGCACACTAGATTTTAGCAGTGGCCTTTAGTAATTTTGAAGCCTATTATTTATAATACATATTTCTTTAGCCACTGAACTTATCTAGCTGCAGCATGACGGCACGGATGTTACCTGTATGGTATAAAATAACTGATCAACTAAAACTTCAATTTAAATGCATTCTTCAGGGGCCCTATCCCCGAACACATAATTATCTATTGACAATTATGCCAATCTTACAAAAATTCTACACAATTTTATGTGAAAATTCAGGCATTCTCGAACACAAGAATATATAAGGTGTGATTCTTAGGTAAAAAATTGTAGTAGATAAACATATTCAAATTCAATATAAAATTGATTGTAATTTTTGAGTCTTCGAAAGCAGCAGTGATGAAGAGGAAATTCACCAAGGGGCTATACAACGAAGAATGTTGCGGAATAATTCAAATCCATTGGAACTTCAGGAGATAACGTAAGTTAAAATAAAATTACATGTACGTAGTATATATTTTTCAGAAACTGGTTCGACTAAGCAGAGGGTGTTTTATTTATACTAAATTAAACAGAATCGAATTTCACAAAATCTACACGCTGTTCCCGTATTTCAACGACTCAGAAATTACTGGCTACTTTACGATTATTAGCCCATATAGAAGCTATCAAGCATGTCTCGGCCAGTACTATTTGGTGGTAATGGGATAGACCACAGTTTCAAAAGTATTGGAGGAAACCTTCTCAATATGAGATAGGACGTTTTCTGCCCCCTGCCGAACAATTATAGTCGAAACATTGTTTTTTTTTCTCGTACCAAAATACCTGATGTAATATAGGAGCAATCGACGGCACTCACGTCAACATCATCCGTCCAGTAGAGATAGAACATCTTTTCTTGAACAGAAAAGGAAACCACAATATCGTAATGGTGGTAAGTTTTTGAAACGCATTTAAACGAAATAACTTTATTTAGATATTTTATGATAACAACATGCTTATTCGAATCGTAAAAGCAAGAAATTGGGGGGCATCTCATGATTCGGCGATGGAGACAAAATCGAGACTACAATTAAATAAATATAAAATTCGGTTTATGATGTTCCATATCTTTATTTAACCACCTACATTCCAAATCCCGTAATATAATTGAGAGGACTATTTGGCTTATTGGAAACCCGCTTCCGTTCACTTTTGACATTCCGCGAGTTACATTATAACCCAGCCAAATCGGTAAAAATCGTTAATGAATGTTGTACCCTGCGTAATGTTCACAAAAAATTTACTGCATTAGATGTTATTGAAGAAGTCGTCAATAACGAAATTAACACCAATAATCTAGAGCAGGCAAATTCTTTATGTGAAATAACGAGGGCAAGACGAACAAGGGATGATATAAAAATAGTGTTATAACTTAGTTTGTAAATATTTTATTTGTGATTACTTCAGTTACATAATATATATTAATTTTTTAAAGTTGGCTGGAACCCAAGCAGGTTCTGCGCTCAATATCACTCTGGGCCCATGGTACAAACCGAGTATTCCATCACAATTCATAAATGCGCTCGGCTGCTTTGGCAAACTGTAACAGCTTAAACCAGGGTAGGGAGGACCATTGACCTACATTCAATGATCTATGATAAAAAAACCGGAACCTAACTACCTCGAAAGCGGGATAACCACAAACAAAGTGAATGCTGTCATTGTCATCTTCAAGACAGTTGTTACACAAGGAATCTTGAACAAGTCCCATTCTTGGTAGGTAAATGGAGTTTAAAGGCCATGGCGCGTCAGAATAGCGAGCAGAACTCTCAGTTGGTCTTTCTTCAAAGATAAAGCAAACTTTGTAAGCATCAGAATAGTTAGGTTCACAAATGAAGTATTTAGCCACTCGGCATGTAGTGGAAGCTATATCCAATTACGCTTAGCCTGCAAAAACATGTATAGTTAATAATAGCTTTCTTACCACAATTAAACGTCAGGGGCACTACCGGTTCAGGTCCAATGAATTTCATAATTGAGCAAAAACATCAGCTATCTGATTACCTTCAATACCACAATGAGCCGGAACCCAAATAACCCAGATACGATTATTAGAGCAAAGGACGTTAATAAAATGTTAACAGTTCTTCACCAGTTTGAAAGTGATCATAGGATTCCGTAATGAATTGAGCTCCGCTTAGAATACCGTGCAGTTCCGGCCTAGACTCCCACATGATCGTAGGTTTTGTGCAGGACAACAGGTTCCGAAACCTGCACCAAAACTAGAGTGAGACCCGTCAGCGAAAAACACGAGCAATTGAACCACCCAGTCATTGAATTCTTTATTCTTTTGATCAGGCCGGGAGCGGTCTACACACCATTACAACCGTACGTGAATTATCACCGACCGCAGTGGGGCAGAAATAAAATTGCCTGCAAGGCAAGTTTAGAAAACGAAGACAAAGCACGTAAAGTGCCCACAAGAAACTCATTAATACTAAGCAATCTTTCAATCCTCGTAACAAGTTCATGCATGTTCCTGAATAAGGGGAAACTCATACTGTAATTCAGCAGGAAAAACTCCCTCTGGACCACCTGTTTTATAAGGTGAGAAAGAGAAAACGCTCAAGCGCAAGTAATCAGTACCATTGGGCTGAGCGTTAGCAGCATAATCATGGTTAATCTGCCATCAGGAAGTCGCAGCAAGGACCTATTAAGTCCGGCGATCCCAGAGATAGTATTAATTTCTTCGCAGAAGCTAATCCAAGAAGTATGAGCGGATCTCAGCATTTTCTTATATTTTTTTTTGAGCTGCCAAAAAGTTATCGCAATTAACCTGCTTTCGGCTTTGTCTTAGAATCTGCTAGCAGTTTGCCTCAGTTTTTTAAGATCAGAACACCAAAAAAGCTTATTCTGAGATTTTTGCTTGGTAATAAGTGGACAACATTTTTCGAAGGCTGACGTAACTGTATGTGTCAAAGATGCAGCTAACAATTCAATGTCCTCAGCCGAAAATATCTCACCCAACGAAACCAGCCGAGGTTCCAACTCAAGAGAAAATAACTCCTATAGTTGTTAAGCTTCTTGTAACGGCAAGGTTTAAGAGTAGGCCTTCTAAGATTTAAATTAAACGAGATGCACCTATGATCCAATTAAAGAACAAATCGATAATCGACATGGAGCACAAACTAATGTCAATCACTTCCCTCCTTACTGAATTGGTAAACGTATGCTCACAGCCTTTGTTAAGGATTTCAAGCACAGATGTGCTCAGGTAATTAAGTAGATATAAACTGCTATCATTAATATTTCTGCTACCCCATATCGTGTGATGAGCATTAGCATCGCATCCTACCACTAAAGGTAAATGATTTGCCCTGCTCCACGAAACATAAATATAAGTCATTCTTATAAACGTAAAATAAAACAGCCTTTAATTTCATTTGGCAACGTAATAGTTAAAATAAATTGTGGAACTGATTTTCTTCGGCACTATGTCTCACCGATTTTATTTCCAATAGTTGCAATTTTGATTGCATTTTATCTGCATGATTTTTCATTTTGTCCAGTCTTTCTAACTTCAACAATCTTTCTTTAAAACCAATATTTCTTCTTGTAATTGATTTGATTTATTTTTTGAAGCTAACAATTTTTTTGAAGAAGTTTTAGTTGGTGTTGCATGTCAATTAGAATCTTTTTGTAGGTTTGACTTTGAGTTTTTACTTGTTTGGACATCAAGATTTCTCGCAATTGTTTCGAAGTTCGGGTTCGTAATCTACAGCGTATTAACTGGTGGCAGCCATTCACTAGAATTCACAATAGCGTCAAATTCCACAATATTGTGATAGCATTTATGTGTTCGGGAATAGGGTCTCAGGTTAGATTCGTTTGTATATGAATTCCGTCAACTTTGAGTCAACTTTGCCTGCTTCATTACCGTATCGACTACAACATGTATGTACATAATTTAGGTGACCTTTTCAGACGCTATATCGAATGCTTCTTCATACAACACATGGTGCTAATGAAAAATTAAGTTTTTTGCATTTACAAGTCGATTACCGAAAATCAATTTAAATCCCTTCTTTTAAACAAACGGACAACAATAAAACAGTAAAAAAAAAAATCTTAAATTTATTTTTATTTCATCTCATCGTAATGACCATTGAAATTGGATAAACAATATCGGTTTATGGGTTTCGATTCGATTCGATGTGGTTCTTAACCGATGTTACGCGGAACGGTAGTGTTTTGACCCTTTATATATTTTAGTATTAGCAATTTCTAAATACTTTACTCAAGTTCTTATTTTTCTAATTTCACTTAATTGTTAAATTTAAAATGAACTTTTTCGTTGAACTCAAATTGAAATCAAACTATTATAGCTCATTATTTGGTAAAGGTTATAAAGCTCTGCTCTATATATATATACTATATTCTACACTTATGTGTTGTATAATAGGAATGACTTCCTGAAATATATTTCGTTCTATTCTACTCTATTCGAAAACATTTTTAGTGCTCTCGATTATATTGTTTGTTCCTCGATCGAATTTTTTTATTTTTGGGTTCGACGTATCTCTATATATGTGCATATATATAAACCAAAAGTTTATTTTTTTTTATTCAATTTTGGCAACAATCAATCTTCTTATATACATACATGGTATGTACGAGTGTAACATACAAACAAAACTACTCTACTAGCTCTTCTATATATGGGTTTATATACTAGCTATGCTCTCTATAATATTTATTTTATCTATTTATATTCTATTATTTGTTGATGGTTAAATATATGTTTCTCTATTGACTATTTAATAGAAGGAAAATTCAATTGATTTCGATTTTTCCTCTCATTTTCCTTCGCATCACATCATTTGATCATGTTATGTTGATGATTCTTTCAAAACGGCTGAAGAATTGTATCCAAACAACATACAAACAGGTTGTTATTTTCGTTTTTACTAAAAATAAAAATTGATGTTGAATTGATATGTAGCATCTTAAGTATTGTTTTTGTTGTTATTGTATATATCATATAGTCTTATTATTATTGTTATTACTATTATTACTATTATTATTATTATGATTTCGTTCGTAAGATGTTCTATACGTATATAGTTTTTTTAAGTCTATCAATAAACAAATCAATTTATTATTATAGAAGAACGCTATCATTGAGAATTTCAAAAATTTTCGGGAATAATATCAAATATATATTTCGAGAGTGATACGTCTTATATGTAAATATAAACATGATATGATTTTTGAATTAAAATAACATAAAACATATTTGAAACATAAACAAACAATAAATGATATAAGAAATATGTTATATTATTTGTTGCGTTGTCTTCTATAGATAGATATACACATACGATACTCGTATATACATAAAGAATAAAAAAATGAAAAATTGTTTGAAATCAATTCAAAATATTGAAAATTGAGACATAATATTGCTATATATGTAACTCGGTATAATTGGGTCTCTTGATAGATAATTTAAAATCTCTATGATGTTTAATATGTTATGTAACATATACTTAAAACAGATACAGTTATAATAAGGAAACTATACTTTACAACTGCAATAATGTCTTTTAATATATTTAAAAAAAATGCTACAACCTTATTAAAACTATAGTAAAGATTTCACAAGATCACATCTTATAAATGTGTGTAAGTATACCATGCAGATAAGAAAACCTCCCCGCTTCTGCCGCTCAATTATTACAATCTATAGTCACCTGGACTAATGAGCAATTTTATTGTATTAATTTATCTATAGCTTCTTCCCACTGGTGTTCGATAGTGTCTGATAAATTGAAGTAACCACATCGTTATTATGGATTTTAAATCAGCACTATGATTCTCTAAAAATCATGATAAATTGTAAAGTGATAACGCGATAAATTGAACTTGTGAAAGAGTTAACGTATTCATTTATATTGGTCCGCTAAAATCAGATTCCGTAAATAAAATTGTACGCAAGATAAGTAAATGTAAACAAAACTTAACGCAGGATAATGTTATTAAATAAATATTATTATGAAACATTAAAATTGTATGATTTAGTGGGTGCATACAAATAAAAAATTATTGTAAATTTAATTAATCTGTAAAGAAAAATTAGTAAAATAGATATGATTCGTCTGGTGATAGAAGAAACTGAGGAAACTCAAAGAATACGGCGCATGAAAATTAGTCAATTAATCGAGTTTTTATAGACTACCGAAACATTTGGAGTCTCATTTAATTCAAGTATTAGATAACCATCATTGCGAACGGCTCAAAGAAACACTGCGATTCCACATCACTTTTACTGAACCCTCTTTCTTGAGATTAAGAATCACCGTCCACCAAATCTGGCGTTATTATACTAACGACTTATTTATTCAAATCATCTAGTTTCGTTAGGTGAGGAATAACTAGGCGAATACGGCCAGATTCTTCTAATTTTATTTTTTCCTTTGCCGCTTTTCCTTTAATTATAGGCGTCTTAAATTATCAAATTATTTATTAACTATAGGAAATGCTTTGTATGTACCACTCGCACATGTGACATTTGTAAAAAAACTAAAAACGCAATATGGATGACAATATTTGTGTTGTCTTGTTTTTGTTGTATGACGTCGCCTTCGTGTTCGTTTTGTTGAGGGAACACATGCGCCGGCGACGGTCGACACTGCACTTTTGTTAAGTGCAGTGGATTATTATTGCATCACCGAACTTTGTTAGTTCGTGGTGATGTTGGTTGGATGGCGATGGTTTTACTATAAATGTTTTATAGTAATGGTTCGGTTATTGGATATTGTTGGTTGGATAGATGTATATGTGATGGGGTTAGTGAACGCTTAATTCAAATAAGTTGGATTATATTTGAATTTCACTAATTATTTTGTTTGTGGCAGAATCGAATATCGGTGAGTCGAATATTCGAGCTGCTACAGTACCCCCTCTCCAGATGAGAAACCATGGGTTTTGAGACGTTATACGGTGAACCGGACGGTTTTATATCGTTTGCTGGCTGATATTTGATCAGCCGTGTTGAGAATACCGTACGCCGGTTTCAATCTGTCGATTGAGATTGAGTGGTGTTTGTCTTTGATTGAGACAATGAATTGCTTGCGTAAGCGACGTATAACTTTGTATGGCCCATCGTATGGAGATTGTAATCCAGTTCGAACCTTATCAACCTGGACAAAGACGTAATCGCAATTGTTGAGCGATTTAGGAACGAATATATTGGTTTGATTCGTTGGTCTTGTTGCCGTGGGGATAAGATTTTGCATGGTGGTGCGGAGTTGGTCGATGACTGTGTCGGTTGTGGATGGAGACGGTAGAGGATGTTCGACGAAGAACTCACCGGGTAGCTTGATGGTTTGACCGTAAACCATTTCAGCTGGTGAGCACTTCAGATCTTCTTTAACCATTGCTCGAATACCAAGTAGAACGATTGGTACTTCGGAGCTCCAGTGTATTGTGTTGCCTCGGGCCTTGAGAGCAGCTTTGAGCTGGCGGTGGAAGCGTTCGACCATGCCATTGGCTTGTGGGTGGTAAGCCGTTGTACGTATACGATGCGAGCCGAGGAGTTTCGTTAACTCCGAGAAAAGCTTCGACTCGAATTGGGTTCCTTGATCAGTGGTGATGTCAAGTGGAACGCCAAATCGTGATACGTAGTTTTGTACGAATGTGGTGGCAATGGTTGCTGTAGACATGTCGCTCATGCAGTACGCTTCTGGCCATCGAGTGAAACGATCGACACAGGTGAGTAGATATGAGTATCCATTGGATGGAGGAAGTGGTCCTACGACATCCAAATGAATGTGCTCGAATCGACCAGGTGGAATTGCGAATTGTCCATGAGGCGATTTTGTGTGTCGCTGGACTTTCGATTTTTGGCAGGATAAACAGGATTGTGCCCAATGGGTCACGTCTTTGTTTATGCTGGGCCAAAAGTATCGAGCAGTAATCAATTTACGAGTTGCGCGGACACCAGGATGTGAGATACCGTGTAGTGTGTCGAAGATGGTTCGACGTAGTTGCTCTGCGATGTACGGGCGATTTGCACCCGTAGATGTTTCGCAGTAGATTTCGAGGCCAGGTAGTTTGAAAAGCTCCAGTTTCAGTGATGAACTGGCGTGACGTGTGGAACCAGAAAGTAATTTCTGAAGTTCTAAGTCTGCTTTTTGCGCTTGTGCGATTTTGTGGCAGTCGAAGTGAGTCTCGACTGTGGCCGTTTCGTTTGATGTTGTGCGCGAAAGTGTATCCGCGACAACGTTGTCGGTACCTTGAACATGCTGGATGTCCGTGGTAAATTGACTAATATAATCCAAGTGGCGTGCTTGCCTTGGATTGCGTTCAGTTTTAGACTGAATTGCTCGAGTGAGAGGTTTGTGGTCGGTGTAGATTGTGAAGTCCCGACCCTCGACAAAATATCTGAAGTGTTTTATTGCTAGATATATTGCGAGTAATTCCCGATCGAATGCAGAGTATTTCTTTTCGGCATCCGAGAGCTTCTTTGAAAAGAATCCCAGGGGCTCCCAACACTTGTCGTTGTACTGTTGCATGACTGCTCCGACAGCAGTGTTTGATGCATCAGTAGTTATGCTGAGCTTTGAGTCGCTCAGTGGATGAGACAAGAGTGTTGTGCGTGCCAATTCAGCCTTGAGTGACGTGAATGCGTGTTGACATTCGTCAGGCCAAGAGAAGTTCTTGGCGGTTTTGGGCTTACGTAGTAGTACTGCCAGGTGGCTGTGAATTGGGTTGAGTATTTCAGCGAGCTTTGGTATAAATCGGTGGTAGTAGTTGACCATGCCGATGAATCGCTGAATACTCTTGATTGAGGTTGGAGCTGGAAATTCTTTAATGGCATTGATTCGGTCTTGTGACGGAAGGATGCCATTAGCGGTAATCTTGTGGCTGAGGAAATCAAGAGTGGATGCGCCGAAGACGCATTTTGAGCTCTTGATGTGAACATCAAACTCGACAAGTCGTTGGAAAAGTGTTTCCAGATGGAGTTTGTGTTGGTCGTCAGTTTGAGATGCCACAAGAATGTCGTCTATGTAGACGAAAACGAAGTCGAGATCTCGAACGACTTCGTTCATGAAGCGCTGAAACGTTTGCGCGGCATTGCGTAATCCAAATGGCATTCGGGTGTATTCGAAGAGGCCAAATGGTGTGGTGATTGCCGTTTTGAAAACGTCTTCAGGTGCCACGGGAATGTGGTGATAACCTCTGATGAGATCAAGTTTGGAGAAAACTTTGCAGCCATGCAAGTGCATGGTGAAGTTTTGAATGTGGGGTATCGGGTAGCGATCCGGTATCGTAACCGTGTTTAAACGCCGATAGTCCCCACATGGCCTCCAGTCATGATCTTTCTTCTTGACCAAGTGTAATGGACAAGAGACGGAAGATGTCGATGTTCGACAAATCCCTAATTCCACCATATGCTGAAATTCTGCTTGTGCAGCTTTGGGTCGCACCTGATCTAGTCTGCGTGGTCTCGACACGGGAAGATGGCCTTCTGTGACGATGTGATGTACCACGTTGTGTCGGACTGGCATTTTGTAGTTCGGCTCTGCTGTAAGTAGTGGGTACTTTTTGAGCAGAGTGCCGTAGCCGTTGTCGATGTTGAAATGGATCGGTGTTGGTGTGTTAACACGAACCATTGTGGCGTTTATTGACAGCTTTGTAGCTGGGTCAATCAGCCGTTTGCGTTTTACATCGACAAGAAGTCCGAATTTGCTTAGAAAATCGGCGCCAATGATCGGACGATTCACTGCAGCTAGTATGAAAGCATGCGTGAAGGTTCGTTTGAGTCCGATATCCACGTTAAGCAGTTTTGTGCCGTACGTGTGGATGATTGAACCATTGGCAGCCGATAAGACTAGATTTGAATTTCGATTAGCTAATGTGTAATTCATTTTGAAATTCATAGCTGGAATAACCGAAAGGTCAGCGCCAGTGTCGACTAGGTAGGTGAGTTTGTTGTGTCTATCGTACACAAACAAACGTGACGTATAGGGTGTGTTTGTGGTCAGGGGAGGCATGTTGCTCTCAACCCGTGACTCTTAACAGTTTTTTTGGTGGTCAATGTCCATCTTTACGGCGGCCGCGTACGTCGATGGTTGCGACGTGGTGAAATTGCACGGTGGCGTGCATTTTCTGGCGGCTTTTCCAAACTTCTCGTGAAACCAGCAATTACCGTGTCGGTATGTGTTGTTGCTGGGACTGCGGATTCTTTTTGTGGAGGGAGCTCGTCGCCCACGCGAACGGCTTCGACCTCGAAAAAGTTCGTCGAGTCTAGACTCGATTCTCGCCAGTCTTGCTTCGAGTGTGTTTGGTGCTTGTGTTGTTGAACGGGGAGTTCTGTCTCCACTGCGTTCATTTTGTGGTTGTCGCCGGTATGGTACATTGACTTGACTGACGCTTTGAGATGTGATGTTTATGACATCATACATCTTGTCCGCTATTTTGGCTAACGTTTGTGTCGTGGAGGATTCGGGCTGTGCTACCAGCGCTATGCGAATCAACTCCGGCATTTTACGTATCCACAAAGATTTAATGATATTTTCATTAAAACTGTTGTTAGCTAGTGTGTGTATGTGCCGTAAAGCGTCAGATGGTTTTTGGTCGCCTAATTACTGGCCTGAAAGCAATTGTTCCAGCTGACGTTCGCCCGATGGTGCTAGTCGTTCTAGCAGCGTTTGCTTTAATGTGTTGTATTGGTTGGTTGTCGGCGGATTGAGGAGGAGATCCGAGATCACATCGCACGTTTCTGGTTGCAAGGCTGATAATGTTTGCAGGTACTTTGTTTTATCAGCTGTTATACCTTGCAGTCCGAATTGTATTTCGGCGAGCTGAAACCATGTGTTTGCTCTTTGTGGCCAGAAAGGTTGTATTGTTATTCGCTGATGTGATGCCGCGATCTCTATTTGTGGACTAGCGCCTTGAGGCGTGGTGTCCATTTTTTGTGGTTGATCTTTTTCATCGTCCGACATTTTTTTTTACAAACCAATAAAACAATAAAAATACAACAATACAACACTTTTAAAGCGGAATGGTTACCGTGTGATTACGTTTGAAGGCCGGGATGTTCGTTCGGCTTAACTCCCTTGTGACGAGATACCCCCGAATATGGAGTTCCTTGCGTCCTACCTTATATTGGGGGGGCTCGTTGAAATGTGTGGCAAAAAAAATTCAGAAAATGCAAGGTGAAATTGGAACAGCGGATTTTATGTGCAGCGAGAAACCGACCAGTGTGTGTGAAAAATGGATGGGTGCGCACGTGTTGGTGAAAAATATATATATGAATATGAAAATTTTACAGTAAGAAAATGATTCTACGTTAAGAAAAACAAAATGAATTTACGTTAAAAATAATAACAAAAAAAAAATGATTCTACGTTAATAATTAAAATTTTGCAATGAAAGTACAAGAAAAAAATTTTGTATATATATAAAAAAAAACTTTGTACCGGTTTAATTGTTGTTATTCCTGCTGCTGCTGATGATCCTGCTGCGTTGCGGTGAGGGTTGGTCGCGTCACCGTTGTTATTTGTCCCACGGTGTCCCTCGTTGTTGCGTGGAATGGCCCTACGCACGTCTCCGCTTAAATTTTTTGTATCCCTCGGTGCGTGGGTGGGACGTCCCCTACTCCACGTTTTTTTTTTTACTGTCTTCCCACGCGGTTATTATTTTTTTTAGATGCACTTGTCACGGAATATTATAGGAATTGTATATTGCGTGTTTTATTTATTTAATGCGGTAAAAACCGCCGTCGATTGGTCACCACTTATAGGATTTGTTTCCTAATTAATGTTGCTTGTCCAATTCGAACTTCTCAAGTTAAAACACCAAAACACAATAATATTCAATTAATTAATTTTGGTTTGATTTGTATACCATTTATTTTTTATGTACACGTATTTTATTTATTTATAATTTATTTATTTATTTATTTAATTTAATTTATTTTAATATTTAATTTATATATTTATATATATATGTATGTACCACCACTCGCACATGTGACATTTGTAAAAAAACTAAAAACGCAATATGGATGACAATATTTGTGTTGTCTTGTTTTTGTTGTATGACGTCGCCTTCGTGTTCGTTTTGTTGAGGGAACACATGCGCCGGCGACGGTCGACACTGCACTTTTGTTAAGTGCAGTGGATTATTATTGCATCACCGAACTTTGTTAGTTCGTGGTGATGTTGGTTGGATGGCGATGGTTTTACTATAAATGTTTTATAGTAATGGTTCGGTTATTGGATATTGTTGGTTGGATAGATGTATATGTGATGGGGTTAGTGAACGCTTAATTCAAATAAGTTGGATTATATTTGAATTTCACTAATTATTTTGTTTCTGGCAGAATCGAATATCGGTGAGTCGAATATTCGAGCTGCTACAGCTTATTTGTAATAAAATACATTCTTAAGATTATGCCAATACTGTTTCAACTTCTCAGTAGTTTTCTTGCAGACACCAATTGCATTTAATTAATTGGTAAGCTCGAGCCATTTCTGCTGAGGCATATAGCATTGCTCCAGAATTACATTCGAATTAATGAATTACTGCAGTAAAAAATAATAAAATGAAATTCTGTAAGGGGGAGATCAAACCTTTCGTGAGAAAATCCAATATTTGCTTCCTTATAGGAAATTAAAAAGCTTTGTTCTTTCCGGTTTCCGCCTTTTGCTCTACTATTAAGCCCTTTTTCTATTATTTCTTACTTATAGTTTCCATAGTAATAATTATGAATTGTTACAGTTATTTATCTGTTATTTGAAATAAACAATTAAATTAGAAATATCATTTTTAAATTATCCAACTATATATTCTATATTGAATACTATTATCACCACTCTTATCTACAATGAAATAGATGTGTTAACTTTTCATATTTATTTATCATGATGCTTTACATTTTATCATGATGGATATTTAGAGAATTTGAATACGCAAAAAAAGCACGATAACTTAACGTTTACGCGTTAACACATTATCATATTGCTTAGAGAATCCCTATGGAGGTCTCTGTTTCCAACATATACCATGGTGAATCAACGATGTTCCTTAATACTTTGTTTTGAAATCTTTGGATGATTTCTACGTTGCTCTGTTTGGTACAACCACAAAGTTGGATAACATAAGTCTAAACCGGTTTTAATATTTGTTTATATAATAGGAGTTAGTTGTATGTTGATAGAGTGGACGTGTGCCTTCCATCGTAGTTTTGCTCTATTCAGTGTCTTGCCAAGATACTAAGCCGTGTTGCCATACTGTATTATTTATTGATTAATTGTAATCGGAATATGTTCGAGGCGTTTGTTTGTAAAAGTGATGTGAACTGTTTAAATTTCGTTAAGTTTAATTCGCCATCTTTTGGTCCAGTTTTGTATTTGAGTAATAACTAACTGTAAATTCTGAGTTGATTCTTCGTTGCTATCTCCAACAGCAAAGATTGCAGTGTCATCAGCAAAGGTCGGCTCAGTATTGTTTTCTAATACAAGGAGTTCATTAGTGTACAATAGGTATAGGACCGGACCAATCTATCTTTCAAGTATGATTCTAATATTGTTGTGAATTGCATTGTAGTACAGTTCTTAACTTATAGTTAAGTCCTTCGTGCCAAATTTTTTTCTCCTCTAATGCTCTTTCAATCATATTAGTTATTCTGTATACTTGATCTAATGTTGAGTGTTGGTTGCGAAAACCGAACTGATGATTTGGAATCTGGTTTTCCTCTCAATTATCGAATTTAGCCTTTTTACTAATAACTTCTCAAAGAGTTTAGACATAACTGGTAATAACGATATTGGCCTGTAAAATCCAGTTTTGTGTGGTGGTTTCCCAGGTTTAGGAATCATAATTACGTGTGCCATTTTCTACAGGCTGGGTACATATTTCAATCGAAAGGCGGCATTTCTAATATTGGTGAGCTTTAATAATGTTTCCTCGGTAGTTCTTTTTTAATTTCTGCTGTGATAAGGTCATAACCCTCATACTGGACTTCTTTTGGTGTTGTTCGTAGGATTTCTTCACATTCCTGTACAACCTATCCAGTTATTATTTCGGCTTCCAATGATTTGTCATAAAAATATTTGAACCACATATTTTTTCCTGGTATTCAGTAAAACTTCGAATTTTATCTTCGTTATTTCTGGCTCATTTTTTATCTTCTGTTCTGATTGGAGGAATGTGCATTATTGGCCTTTTAATTCTTCTGATTGCTCTCCAGAGAGAATAATCAGTACTAGTATCATTAGATAATTTTCTGAGGTAGTTACTGATCGAATTGTCTTTCAGATCTTTGATTTCCGTTTTAAGTAGCTGAGTCAGATTGTTTAGCTTAATTTTATCTTGAGGGGCTCTAGTTTGTTGCCATATTCTCCTTGCCCTTCTTTTTTGTGCCAAGTGCTCTCTAATTTAGGGTAGTTATTCCCCTAATTTTCTTTTTTACTACAGAGGTGTTTTCCCAAGCTGACTGCTGTATTTCATATGAACTTGTGAACTTCTTTTTCTAATTGCTCCTCGCTCCTTAGCGGAACCATTAAGTTAACTTTTCTTTCTAAAGACAGTCTAAAGGTCTGCCACCTGGGGTATTTGTTACCACATTCGTTTTGTCCATATTGGTACTTAATTTATAGTGCATTGCACTCGCATTCGTGGAGGTATACTAACCACAATTAGTGATTTCCACATACCTAGTTACAACGTTGGAATATAGACCATTAAGCCATGGTTATATACAGTAAACGCCTACCCTATTGAAACACACCCACCACCCTAAGCTTTTTAAACAAAATTCGTTGCGTTGATCACTTTGAAGGGTTGAACTATAACGGTGTCGAGAAAAATTGGTATCGAACTTGTTTGATTTTTGACGCGAAATGCAAGTTAAGAGTTTTGTTCGAAGTTTTATTTAAAAACAAATTTCTGTAATGATTATTACATTTACATTTACATTTCAAACTAAAACTCAAAATATGTTATCACTTTATATATAAAAAATACCTTAATAAGTAATTTATAATGTTTTCAAAAAACTAGAACACAGTTGCGCGTGTTTTTACATGTGTTTACGTTTTAAGCTGATTTAGCGTATTTAGGTCATGCGCGTGTCTGTAATTTATGTTGAATTGCAATTCTAGTTGTGTTAACTCTTCCCTCTTACAAGATCTGCGTCCCGAGTGTCAGAAGTTTAAGCTAATTGGTTGGACTCAAGATTGACTGTTGATGACATCTTCTTGACATACTTTTTGGAATTGACCATTTTTTGCGTTTTGTTCTTAATAAAAGCATAAATATTATGATGAAAATTATGGATATTATACCGAAGTCTACAAAGGCTGCTTCCTTGTCTTTTGTGAATAATTTTTGTAGTAGGTCTACATTATTTAGGTGCAGGGTATGAAGGTATCCAGGGTCGATTTTGACACCTTTATGTGATATATTAGGTTGTAATATTGTTGGTAGTACTTGTGTTTTCCTAATATCTGTGCTGGTGAAGGTTGTATTTTTGACCTTAGTTGTTTCATTGTCGTATTGTATTAGAAAGCTTCGCTCCAAGTTTTTATCCGTGTTATTGTAAAGTATGTCTCCTTTTTGCACCATGGGCCGTCCCGGCATGGAGTGCAGAATCCGTATGGGTTCCAACCAATATAATAAAAATGTATCCTTTAAAGTTTCTCAGAAAAATTATATTTTCTTTTAGGGTGTCGAGTAATTGATTCTTGCTAAATTGGTAGTTGCATTGAGCATCTTCACTCCCTTTATGGGTTGGTTGATGCAGTGGTCGGCTTTTAATTCTTCCAAACAGTTTACTCAGAAAGTATGGTCTTACGAAAAAGTTTGCATTTTCGAATGATCCCGAATATATCGTCTTGGTTTACTAAAAGTTCGTTGTAAAGGGTGTTTTTTATAGAGTTAAACAAGTTTAAATCATAATAAAACAAAGAAATATCTTTTGAATATCAAAGAAACGAAAGAAATTTTTTTTATTGGATAGAAAATTTTATGACATTAATGTTTAAATAAGATTTCGGCCATCTGGCTACCACGGCTGGCGCGTACAAGACGCAATCTGGAACACCAATTTTCATAAACTTTTCGCAGCATTTGCGGCCGTATTTCGCCAATAAATCTTCAAATGTTGATTTCCAGGTGTTCAATTGTCTCTGGTTTATCGACGTAGACATGTGACTTTACATAACCTTAAAGAAAATAAGCCAATCACACGATTTTGGTGGCCAATTAATTGGACCATTTCGCGAAATAATTCTTTCATCAAAAGTTTCTATGAGTAAATCAATTGTAGCGCGCGCTGTGTGGCATGTGGCTCCGTCCTGTTGGCACAACATGTCAGCAAGATTAATACCATTGACAGCAACATTCTGACCATCATCGTTTTTGAAGACATATGGACCAATCACACCGCCAGCCCATAAAGCGCACCAAACAGTAATTTTCTGAGGATGTAATGGTGTTTCCACGATTGTGGATTATCCTCACTCTAAATGTGACAATTCAGCTTATTTACGTATCCATTCAACCAAAAATATAGGCTTTATCGGAGAACAACATTTTTAATGGAAATTCAACATCAATATCAATTTGTGCTACAGCCCATTCACCGAAGGACACAACCCAAGTTGCTGAAAACGACGACGAATTTATTGATTTGGATCTTCTTCAATGCATTCCTGAACATCGGCTACAGCTTCTTCAGTGCCACTGTTCGGCGTCTCACGGGATGCACATTATCATTAAGAGTAAACGTGGTCTGAAAACGATCTATTGTTATTCGAATTAGCCGCTCTGAAGGATGATTATGTACGCCATAAAATGGACGAAGTGCACGATAAGTTTGACGAACCGAACCATTAATAATAATAATCAGTTTTTAAAGGCCATTACTGGCCCCTTACTGAGTCAACCATTTGGCTCCAATGGTTTCGATCCTGAGCATCGATCCTGAGCGTCTTCATACTGACTAAGACAATCTGAAGAGGCCAAGTAATTCTCTACATCGTGGAGCTATTATCGAAACAACGACCTCTGCGCCTACCATATGGTGGCGCTCATTTCGCAAAGGTCGTTGCACAATTCGTTCCGGATCAGCACGCAAAACGCGACCGAGCCAGATTTTATTTCATGTAAAATACTGGGGATCTTCATCAGATCTCTGATCTCGATATTGTAGAGGGCTCGGTTTGTACCATCTACTTCGCGTTTTGGCCCGTAAATCACACGCATGATTCTTCTCTCAAATGTAAGGAGCCATCTCTCGTTCTCAACCGACAGCGCCCAACTTTCACAACGGGCTTGATCAACGCTTTGTAAAGCTTCAGCTTAACGGCACTTACTTGATAAGTGCTATAATGTTTAGAAAATCTGATGTGCCCTTGTCCGTATAACCAGAGATCAAGTATTTCGTTTTGGATTCATTGATATGGAGTCCAACTGAAGCTGAAAACTCTACTCTGCGGATCAAGTATTTCTTTCATTCCGTTGTTATTCAGTCCAATCAAGCATATGTCATCTACATATGCAAGCACTGGATTGGACTGGCGATATAAGATGTTGCGCTGAGGTGTTTCAATTTTACGAAAGATGAACACCAACGCATGAGATTAAAGAGTAACGGGGACAGAGCATCTCCCTGCCGAACAGAACCATTATTTTGATAAAAAAAATTCAACAATTTGCAAGCGTTGCTCTGATGTAAGTCTATCCATAATGAAATGTCAAACGGTTTGTTAGTCAAACTGTGAATTCTAATATTAGCTGCTTGGTTTGGTACGTTTGGTGAACCAGTTGAGGTCAATGGCTGCTTTCTGGATCATTGTTGTCAAGTAAAGTTGTAATTCTGTTGATTATTTCCACATAGTCGGTGAAGTTGATGACATGGATTAACTTGAAATTTCCATTGATGATTCGTCCATTGCCTTGTTTGAGAGTTACTATTGGTGTGGTATATTTGTAGATGCGGTATTTGATGATTCAGGTTTTGATTGTTGAATGATGTTTGGTTGTTATAGTGTTGATTATTGTATACCATATTTTTCCGTTGCGGTGGTATTGAATTGTGGTTGAGCCAAATTGAAAGCAAACCTAAATTCCTCTGGCCATGGAAACGATATTCTCGGTTATTTTTAATTAATTAGAGATGTAGAATCTCGTTGAATGGGAGCTAGATATTCAACAAGGTTGAGAAATTGGAATATGTATAATATTTATAATTTATATTTAATACGATTTGAGCTGAGTGTACTAATGCAATACAATCGGACTTCCCAAAAAATTAGTGCACTGATTAAGTTATATAAAAGTAATGTGGTATCAATTGAAGATGACGAGATCAGTAAAAACAAACGACTGCGTGATGAGATTGGAATGTATAATTCATGTGCGCGGAATACAACCAAAATTCGTATCAAAAAATCATCAAAAATATTATTTGACAATCCTTTTAGAATCCGTAAAGTCTCCTTCTTTAAAATATAATCACATTTTTTTCAAAAGTGATTGTTTTTAATAAATATTTCGTATATTGAACAATGTTTCGTATAATTCTACTTTGTTCTAAGTTTAACAAAATTTTTCCATTTTGGTATAACAAGACTGTCTAAAATTTTGTTCTGATTTAGCGTATCTCCAAATTTGCGAAATCAGGCGCGTTTTTAAATGTTCAATCAATTTTTATGATCAGGAACGGCGAACAATCCATAATATGTTTTGGAGTTGGATTGTAGACTGCAGATGGTAAAATATGATTTTATTCAAGTTTCTCAAAGCGTGTACCGAAAAAACGCAATCGAACCAATACTGAAAGATGTAGAGGACAAGCTACATTTTTAAATTATTTCGAAAAGAACCAAGTCACGGTAAAAATATGCACGGTGTTCTTCTTGAGTACGCTGTATGTAAATCAAAAGAAAATTTACTAATTCCATTCCACGTTAAATTTACAGTATAAGAAGAAAAACTTAATAAGGTACCATGACAGACAGCATCTTGAAGATAATTTAACTACAAGTTAGATGTACTCCTTGAACCTATAAGCAACGCAACTGATCCTGTTAAACTAAATATTTACTCTAAAGTATTAAATGAGGAATTTAATTTATCTGTTTACAACCCCAAAAAGGATCAGTGCAATCAGTGGGTAGCATATAAACCTTACTGGCTAATGCTGAAGAAATTGCCAAGCACCAGAAAAACACATAATTTAACAGCTGACTGTATAGTGCACTAACCAAGCAACAACAGGCACATAACTTCATAAAACTATCGTCAAAGGGAGAAGGTAAGCAATAACAAGCACCAATACCACCACTATATTAAACCAAACAACAACAAGATGGATGAGTTACATCAAATCCAAGAGGTAACAGGTGGAAAGATAGAGAAACTAGAGAAAAACTGTCGTAAATGCGGTGAAGATTGAAAGACGAACTCTTACTTAGAAAAGAGAATAGCAAATCTAAAAGTGCTATATAACGAATTTGTTGGAATGGTCCCGCCTCTGGGCCAGAATCACGCTTATCTGACCACACGAAAAAACCTGACTGAGGTTTGCAATAGGCAGGTAGAAGATATGCGCCATCACCTACATAACGGACCACCATTGACACCAACAACGTCACATAAGAAGCTCTACAACTTTCAAGCTCACGCCTCGAGGCAGCATAAACCAACGCCATCAATTCGGTTGGATGGCATGCAAATTATCAACCGATTCCCAAAAGGAAAAAATCAAACAAGGTAACTCAGCAACAACAAACGCTTATGAGTATAGTACGATTGAGGCTCTTGAAACAGCAAAGATACATATATATATAAATAAAAACAAAGGGGATACATATATATATAAATAAATTGACTCTACAAAAAATATATTTAATTTACAATAGATCATCAAATTAACGCCGCAAAACATAGGCAATGAAAATGGAGGATTTACAAAGCGCTATGTGCTCGTGTTGATCGAAGAGCAAAGATCACAAGGCCCACAAGATATATCTAATAAGAGCGATATAATTGAACCAGCAGCGTTCTTACAATATATACGTTGAACAATCAAACGATGAAATCGGTGATTTAGTCTTCCATAGAAGACAACATTCCACCACTAAATTGGTTAATGGAACGGGTAGTAGAAGTACATCTAAGCCAGTGATCGCAAGTACGAGTACGAATGGTTTCACTTCGTGGCGCGTAAAAAGAACAATGGTAAAACAAAAGACGAGAACAATATAAACAATTCTCGAATCGCATGTCACGAGAAACAGTCACGGGAGATCTACAAACAGTAGAGATCTGAAAAATAGATTTTCATTTTATCACAGCAAAATATAGGCAATGCAACTGGAAGCTCTGTAAAAAGCTCAACGTGCTCGGTTCCATCAACTTCAAACGAGCAAAAGCAATTACATACCAAATATGGTGAAAGCAGGAAGACTCAGGAGTACTTACAGAAGAAACTATCTGAAATCGACACCATGTGGAAAGAATTCATCGACACCGATACAGAGATGAAGGATGATCTTTATGACGACAGTACCAGCCCGAAACAATGAATACCTGTACCCTATCAAACAACCAACCACTATTTCACAACCTGCGTCAGATCCAACAACAACAAATTAACCAAGTCTTTCCACCACACTGCCCAACAACAATGTGGGAAGTCCTTGCGATGCAAACAAAAACAACAATGGTTGTGATTCGGTTTTAACAAGATGTTAAACTACGTTTATGCTATATAGATTAATAGCAGAAACAGAACAACTAGTAGAAGCTAAGGGTAGCCACATCAACGCCCAAGATTACTGAAATTGTCGGCCCCGCAGTATGTTGAATCACGGGTTTGAACATGAGTTCATTGGGGGATAACAACCATATAATTAAGACACCATTAACTGCAATTCGTCAATTCTATATCTTAGTGTAATTTCTTACTACTAAAATTACTGAATTGCAATTTATTTGTTATTAGTGTAATTAGTATGTAAAATTTTGTATATATACTGGAAAATTGAACTAATAAAATCAAAATAATTTAACTACACAACAACACCAAAGTTAGGTTGTTCTCATTTTATGTAATTATTAGACCCCACCCGAGGTAATCTAATAATTAATCTACACTATAGTCCAAATTTACGACTTGGACATTATAGTGAGATTTAACAGTTACCGCACTCTGGTCAACGAAAATAACGAAATTTTGATTACATAAATCATAAATTTTAAACATTTGTCAAACATATTTAGAGGCCATATCATTCAGCATTGAATATGCGAACGCGATTGAATCACCATGGGAACAAATCCAACTTCAAAAAAATGATTTTGATTAAATCATCCATAACACAAAATAATTCCACGAAAAATCATTCCATTTAAATCCAATTCTATAAAAATGTATGTATGTACATATATACTTGAAAATACTGTGTACATGCCACTTGAAATAAAATCTCCCAAAAAAAAATTAAAAATTTAAAATTGGATGTGAATTTAAATTTTGGGTGTTAATCTAATTTTTTACTCCACCAAATTTGGTTTTTAATTTTTAATTTTTTTTTTTAATTTTTATGATTTATGAGAACTAAAATAAAAATATTAAAATTAAATTTCAATTCATTTAATTTAATTATATTTTAATTATGTGAAATTATTATTGTGATAAAAATATATAATTCTTTTTTTTGAAGTGAATAAAATTTAAATATTTTATTTTTTGTTTTTGTTAAATTAAAAAACAAAAAAGATTGAATTTTAAGATATATATTATATTGAAATTAAAATAATAATAATAATTTTAATTTAGATCTCTCTAAGAAATATGATTTTTGTTGTTTTTTTTTTTTTTTTAACTACTTATGATAATCAAATTTTTTTGGTTTGTTTTTGAATTTTTATGACGGGAAAATTTGAAGTACTTTATAGTAGCGGTTGTCGTATTTGTATATTATACAATATCTAAGAGTTCTAATTGAATTTTTCAATGACATTTAATTAAGTAATTTAAATAATGTTTTTTTTGGATATACGCATACATACATAATATGTATATATATATTCTATGAATAATAATTAAAGATGTTACAGATTTGTTTGTATAATATATTTTAGAAAGTTGAGTTGTGAGAAAATAGTTTTGCGGTGTCTTCATGATTAAATCATTAGACATATTTTTTTGGTTAGGAACATTTTTTTGATTTAAATTATATATTTTGTGTCATTTACTATCATGCTATCTTAATTTGGAATCATTATAGCGGTAGAGCCTTACTCTATAGTTGACTATGGTTGACCTGACTATCACTAACTAGTGAAGTAAAAAAATGTTTAGGACAAGACGACTGTACCCCTTTACAGGCCGTGAATTGAATTTTATGTTAAATACAATTATTTTATATACCATCGTTATTTTGAATAATGTTTGAGTAGACTCTTGAATATTTATAACTGGAAATTAGAGCATGTAAATTGAATTTATATCATAAAAATGATAATTTTATGGGATAAATTCAATTTTTCTGTAAATAACCACCCAACGGTAGGGGCATCGAAATTCAGAAAATTTCTCGTTTTAAAACCATGGATATTCCAAAAATTTAAATGTTTTTAATTCAGTTGAACTTTTAATTGGATTCTTTATAAATACTTGTCTTGAATCGATTGTGAAGCATTGGCATAGACCTTATCTTTTAGCCTCCGAGGTGAAAATGGGCCTCATCACTGAAGATGATTTTTCGATGAAAATGCGGATCATGTTGATGCATTTAAAGGGCCCAATCAGCGAAGATACGACGTTTATGGTGATCGACCGGCTTGAGTTTATGTGTTAACTGAACTGTAAAAGCCTTAAAACCTAAGTCTTTATGCAAAATACGGTGTAGAGTCGTTTGAGGAATGTCTAATTCCAAAGATTGACGAGGAATCGACAAACCTGGGTTTTCTTCAACAGTACG
The DNA here is from genome assembly GCA_951394425.1 of Tipula unca. Classification (NCBI taxonomy): domain Eukaryota; kingdom Metazoa; phylum Arthropoda; class Insecta; order Diptera; family Tipulidae; genus Tipula; species Tipula unca. Next base: position 190,897,102 of record OX596380.1, read on the forward strand.
GACTACAGCAGCAATATTCTCGGTTGTTCTTGAACGACGCACATATAGTTTCGATTCTTCACATCACTAAACTTGTCCCAACAGCTCAAATTTTTCCACCAGTTTCACTATTGCTGGCCGAGAAGGTGCTCACGACGACGAAAAAGTGCTTTAGTTTTACGAACTGTTTTGAATTTTAACAATTTCAATGCGTTGTTGAAGCGGGTATCGTACCATTTTTAGTAATGGCGTAGTTTTTACTTGCCAAATGTCAAAAGATAACAACTTCAAAATTGAGAGCGGCCCAAATAGCAGGCTATTCAACATTAAACCTCTTATTGGAAAACCGTATAAAAATTGGAAACTTTAAGAAAACTGAATTTTTTTGGATTCAATTGAAATCTTAATTAAATTTTTCACACACAGACCACAATAGTTTAGAGACCACAATAATTTAGAAAATTTTTGGTATTTGTTACTTAAGAATTCAACTGCAGCGCAGTTTATGCAGCAATTCGGTAAAAAATTAGTGAAGTTTCTAACAAAAAATAAAACTTAATTAAAAATATATCTGAATTAGTAACACTCAAAATACCATTCTTATTGGAAAAAATGAGTGATTTTTCATATTGTATATTGAAAATATAAAAATTTGTAGACATGATGTTTTATAAAATTGAATCAATTATTAAAATCAAGCAATAATAATAATTTTAAAAAAACGGGGGATTCGACATGAGTTTTCCAGCATTTTTTTACTTACATAGTTTGAGTTATTTCTAAAAATTTGTTAAAATTTACACTAATTAACAAAGCACTCTCGGAGATTTGGGCAAGATTCCGCTATATAGGTCTAATAGGCCCACCGTTAGGGAACATTTTATAGAAGAAGATTTTTCCAAACGGAGGATTTTAAATGAGTTATTTTTTTACTTATATTTTGAGTTATTTCTTAAGATTTTTTTCATTTACATCTAAATAACAAGGCACTCTCGGAGATCTTCCGTTTGGAAAACTCTTCTTCTATGAAATGTTCCCTAACGGCAGGCCTTTTAGACCTATGTATATAGCGCAATCTTGCTCAAATCTCCGAGAGTGCCTTGTTATTTAGGAAAATGATAAAAAATTTAGAAATAACTCGAACTATAATCATAAAATGCTTGAAAACTGATTTCAAATCCTCCGTTTGGAAAAATCTGCTACTATAGCGGAATCTCCGAGAGTGTCTTGTTATTGGATTTGTTAACATCTATACAGTTGCAACCAAAACATTATACATTTTCGTATTCGATTCCAGTTAGAGAAATTGTTAATGGAAATTAACCCAATTTCATATCATTCGTTCTCTAAATTTTTTATAATTGGAACCATATGCGTGTTACTTTTTGCTCGTGAATTTTTGATTTTATAACCTAACTTCAAAATGGATAGTGAAGATGGATAAAAAGTGATCAATAAATAATTTAAACTAAATTATATATTATATTAGATTAAATATTATTTATTCAAATTTTTTCTATTTTAATTATGTTTACAGCCAAAGCATAAAATTTTTATTTTCATGCCAAGAGGAAGAATCTTCAAATGAACGCTAAATCACAAAAGTAAGATTTATACTTATGTAAATTATTTGTGTTAATCCTATTTAATTTGTAAAAGTGTTTGGAACTTGGAATCGACCAAATTGCTGATTTCCACCAGACTAGAAATGGAACATGATTTTAAAAACAAAGGTGTATGGAAAACTCATGCCAAATATACCAATCTCTGCCGTCGATGCCAGAAAAGTAACCTATTAGTTACTTATACAATCGTATAAAAATAGAAAAGAGAAGACTGGGTAGGTCCAGTTATCTGAACATTTTATGAAGATTTTGATGCTGCTGATTATTCCCCCAAAAGAGTTACTTTTTATTCCGGAAATTATTCCACAAAACCCGGATGATGAAAGCATCTTATCGATTCCGGAAATATCGGTTGCTTTAGCAAACGAATTAAAGGTAATGAAAAATGAAAGAAAAAGAGCTTGAAAAGCAAAAAATCAGTTGATTACAGATTATAGGCATTATTACAGCTGCTCCGGAAATAAATTAATCTTAGTTAACAAATACATTAACTTGGTACATGTACTGTGAATTAAAAGACTTATTATTTTATTAATTTCATGAAAACGACGACATTTAAATTATTTTTATTTTTTAATAAAGAAAAGAATTATAAATTAATTAGTTTATTTTATAATTTCAGTAATATAGGTCTTTTTTTATTTCATTTTATTAAAATAAGTCTATTATATATGACTTGAGAAATTAAGAGATTTTTACTATTTTTATCGGCTACAGGTCCGAATTTTTAATTCACTCTCTATGCACATTGTATAACTCCATGTCAGCCTGTACTGACATGAACGATGGTTCGGCCCATGAATTTCTGCACTCAACAGAAGGTCATATATGTGTTCTTAATCATCTTGATCATAATCATGGATGAAGAATCATTTTTGCATCCAGCCTCTATTGGGATTCGAACCCGGTACCTCCTGATCCAAACGTCACTGCTATTTGCTCGGATTCCTATTAAGTTTCTGGAATTATAATCATTTGATTAGGTATTGCTTGCTTTTTCTTGGTTATCAACCCGATCTCATGGTCTCACGGTCTCGCCACTTGATCCTGCGCAAATTCCTCGTTTTCAGATAAAAAAAATTATACAGAACAATGGCTGACACTACAAAATATTTGTCGTTGTTAATATGGAGAAATTTTAGTGTCCTCAACCGCGACTTTAACATTCCAAAATTTCAATTGTCCAATTTCCTATAAATTGTACTGTTGGTAAGCACGCTACCATTGTGACTCCTACCAGGCCCGTCAAAAAACACATCCTGAAATTTGAATTGTTTGTCACCAATTCCCTAAAATTAAACCAATATTATAAATATATGCACGATCGATCGGCGGTGCTGGGATTGTGATGTGCATACCATCGACACAATCTCTGACGGTACTCTCTGAGGACATTTGCGTTAATTGTTTACAATTAAACAAGACAGTCCTTACTACGCCTCCCTTCAAAATACCAAATATACTTATTATTCACAATAACCTGAAAACTCCCTTTTGTCTCTTGATCAAGAGTCTCAATGTAATTAAACATTTTAGCAATACTTCTGTTAGTAGAATATAATTGAATATACAAGTATAACTCGCCATAATTTCTGTTACTTTCACAAAATGATTCCATGGTATTTATTTCAATTCGTATTAAAAAAAAAAAATTTCACTCGATCGCATCCAAATTTTCACGCAGACTACACCTAACCTAAAAATATTTGTTAAACGTCAAATTGTAGCTCTACGATTAGGCTGTAAGTCGTTTCAAAAAGCAGTCTAAATTTTATGCAGTCATTGTGTGTCTGTCAATTTTTTTGTGCAGCGTAAACTGCGCAGCGGCTGAATCGTTAACCGCACGCTTATTTACAACTTTCTGATCCAGACTGAACTTTTTATTAAATTTTTCGCAAATCTGCGGAGAGCCTAAAAATTCATAGAAATTTTATAAATTCAAGCCGATACTTTCTATATGTTCTGGTTTAGAAATTGATTTTTAAGGCCAGGGTAAAATCGTAATTAAGAATCAAAAAAATTGAAATATGTTTAATTCAATAATAAGTTTTAATTAAATTCACGTATTCATGCAGGATAGGCTAAAAATTCAGAGAAATTTTGTTATCTGAAAGAATCTTCTTTTTCTATTCCAATACATGGATTCCGGTTCAATGAGATGGAATAAAATGAAATGGGATTTTTGATTATCTTGAATGTTCAATGTCCAAAAATAGAAAATTTCTGTTTTTTTTTTTTGTGGTTTGATTTTATCGTTTGTGCCTCACAATATGGATTTGTCAATGAGGGTTTGTCTAATAATAACACAGAAAGTAAAAGCTAGGACCATTTAGGCGTCATTGAGAATTGAGGGATTATTGCGATCCATTTAGAGAAGAAAACTTATTCACTATCAAGTATGATAGCATAACGATGATAAATGTAGCTATAATGCTATTTTTATATTCTAGATTTGATCAAAGACATAATTTTCCTGGTATTATTTGGTGTATCGACGGGATACATGTAACAATAAAGAAGCGAGGGGGTCATTCAAAAAGTGCGTATGACTTCTCTATGAGAAGTTAACCAAAACATTTTATCCCCCATGACTGCTTTGTGTGGAATTCGCCACTTTGTTTTGGATACTCACAATAACCGTGGTTAATGATGCCAACCCTTAATATATCTAACGATTAAGAAGATAACTAGTATGTTCTGCTTATATCTTCCCGAAATTGCGTACAGAAAGGTGTATTGGTGTATTGAAAGGCCGATTTCGTTGTCTATCACGAAATCGATTTTTATATTATTCACCATATCAGAGTGTAGTTTCTATAGAACATTTCTCCACATTATTTTTGTCAGAAACCAGATGAATTTGATGTTGTTGCACGAATATGAGGGTCTTGATAATCGTGAGGTATAGAGAAATACGAGTTGGAAACAAAAAATATGGACATTTGTTGATGCAGTTGAACCTAAAATTAACTAATCGTAACTAAAAATTGCTTAATTTAGCTGAAACTGCAACTAAACTTTCATAGGGAACTCAAAAAATTGGGATTTAAATATCTCCAGTATCCGGTCCTAGTGGTTTTACATCGTTACTCATCTATCTATACATGTAATATATAATCTTAAAGACAAGAATTACAGAACAGTTTTAAACAAAGAATTTCGGGTTGGCCGATTGTAAAATGTATATATACACTTAGACATCTATACATATATGTATACTTTACATCCAATCATTTTCTAAAAATTGGATATTTTGGCACCTGGATGGTTAGCATATTTGCCCATAATACCAAACCAACATTTATCATACAAATACCATTTAAGCTTTGATTAATTAATTCACAATCAGATGTAATTTACCATCTTTTCCTTACTATATACGATTGCCAATACATTCAATTTAAGATTAAAAGTATTCTATCCATCCGAGACTCCGAAATAATTGTAAACAATAACTCTGCCAATATGATTGAAAAAATCTCAAGTGGAAACCTTGTGGTACCCCAGATAGAACAAATCACATTAACAAATTACCTGTTGAATTCTACCTATCTACTACAATCTTCAAGAGTAATTCACTGAAATCAATTTTTTCTAATTCAACAATTATCATCACATGATTTATAGGGTCAAACGTTGCGATTTAAACCAAATTGATTTGGTTTGGAAAAACAACCAATCACTTACGATCGACTCAAAGATTTATAAATGAAATAATACTTAAAAGTTTCCATCTACTGGAAAAACACTCAAGTTCAGCGACTTATAATAAAAACGATGGACAAAACGATAGCCATTAGAAAATCATCGCAATTTGAATTTTCCCTTGTCCCCTTTACTTGCTTATAGTGGCATTTTCGATGAGTAGGTTTTGTAGTATTTTTTGCATATAAAAAGAACTTTTTCGGTTGGTTTCTAGAACCATTCTCAATGGTGGATAAATATTCAGAAAACAGCTGTTTTTCGAAAAAAAAATTCCCACACCATCCGACAATCCACCAATAAAATAGTTTTAACATGGATAGTTTTAAGTTGGATGAAACATTTACAACGTTTTTGTGTCGGTATACATGTGTATGGTGTTTGGATGGTAAATTATGTTAACTGAGACAGAGTTGTAATATATAAAGAAACAGTTTACTTTTAGCGTCTGAATCAGTTGAACCACAAACCATTATAGGCAATATAAATATATACAGGTTTGCGCGATACTGCGGTACAAGCTGCTCCAAGTTTAAATAAGTGATATTTTGATGATCGTGGTGGGTTAGGAAATATATATTTTTGCTACAAAATTTACACACATACCTAATTGACGTGATAAAGATTTTTTTTATTGTAACACCGGATGTACATGAAGGCAAAGCTAATTTCCGATTGCTAGTTTCTACTAATCAACAGCTAACCATCCCAACTTTATATGGTAAGATTGGCATGGATTCTACTTTTTTATCCATCAAATTCAACCAATTATATTCCAAGTTTATACTCCGCCCAAAAATTTTAACTGAGACTAGTGGTGGTAATTTTAAAGTAGCACCATCAGCATGATTTCACTAATGTTAATTTCAAATTGGCCATTGCACGTTTAATAATTTCCTAAACGTTGGAATTCAAAACAGGTTTTGCCTAAAAGACATCGATCCTATTTGATAAATTAATTGCCGTATTGTGTCACCTAAAAGATCACGAACTAGCCCCATTTATACTCCAGTTTACACAGCCCTTTATACGTTTTTTTCGATAAAAACGGCTCTATATAACTCTTCTGTCATTATCGGGCCATTGACTGCAGTTTTTTTGGGAGATTTTTTCTCATTTTAAAATGGTTTCACAATTTTCAATCATATATGACAAATAACAAATAATTTGTTGTTGGAAAATTTACCATTTGGCCATGCTCCGCGTTGTGCATCCCGATCAATCTGACAACATAAGCGTTTATAATCCATCCCAGATTTTTTAAAAACAGATATATAATTTATACAGTTGGTTCATCCCAGGGTTTTTTACATTTATACAATGCCAGGGTATAAATGTAAGAAAGCTGGAAAAGGCGCCACATTTATTTATATTGCGGAAATTCCAACAGTCAAAAAAATATCAATGCTGGCACAGTGGTTCCTACAAAAGCTTGGCCAAACATTTTTTTCGATTTGAGTTTTCTTTGAAAAGTTGACAAAGGGGCCACATTTATTTATATTGTGGCAGTTCCAACGGTCAAAAAATTATCAAAGCTGGAGTAATGGTTGCTTACAGGGTCCTTAACTTAATAGCTGTGTGAAAATAGCCGTCCTTTTAAACGACTTGCTTAGAAGAATTTTTTTCCCACCAAATCAATTTTACAATGAGTATTTTGGTACCAACTGTAAATATTTTTTGTTGACGAAAACGCCTGGGATACGCTTGTATGTTGTCAGAGGTATTTTAAAAAAATCCTGGGATAACTTCAAGAGTGTGCAAATAAGTAAAGATTTGATTATTTGGATATTTAACGAAATCTACATTGATGCCTTCCACTACGATAACTGTTGATAGAGATGTGGTCTTATGGGGCCCGAAATGTACATATTAAATAACATGAATACCCAGGCCACCGAACATCTAGATGGCCTGTACTAATGTAGTAAACTTAATTCAGATATCTGTTTCTCGATAAATTCACAAACTGGCTACCACTTGAACTTATTCTGCTGTAATACCGGCAACTCACTTGTGGCGCTAGGCCAACTACGTCTGATGTAATCTTTACTATTTATCGCCACTCAGAATTAGCTTAAGTAGTTAAAGGACCATTACTTCTAGTTATTTCCGAAACCCATATCAAATAAAAATTATTCTGTTGACACCTCCTGTAACTGTTTAATTCCTTACGGCAAAGCGTTATTTATCTCATCTACGGTTACAGATAGGATATACAATATAATATTTTTGAACTTTCAAGCTTATTAAAATAATTTTGTTTAACACATTTCTTAAACACCCTGTATAGTTTAACGATTTGGAAATTTTAAAAATTTTATTTTTAGTTTTTAATTGTTTTTTAATTGTTTAAAATTTTTATTAATTTAAAATTATATTATGAGTAAGATGTCAGGTTTTTCGTTACCATTACATTATGCAATTTATATTTGTTTGTCAAATTTGTTTGTCATTTACTTCACACCGCAGGAAACATAGTATGGTTCGATCAATCTTTAAAGCCTGGAAATTTGTAGAATAGAATTAAAATTTAACTGGTCGTTTATTTATTGCTGTAATTACTTTTTATTGGATCTGATATAAACCCCGAATTCAAGAGCCTATATACCCCATAAAATAAAAATAATTCCAAAATACCGGGGTACCTATAATAATATTGTAGATTGTATTAAAATTTTAAATTATACTCTATCTTCTATAATAAATTACATAAATATTATTTATATGAATGTATATTCTTGTGTGGAGACACTCTAATCAGTAGGTTACACGGGCTATCTTATCCGTCGAAAATCTTTTGCCTACCTTAATTGATTTTGGTTTATTTTGCCGCACGCGTGCACACTTATCCCAAGCCACTTTCTTATCATTTTCCATTTTATCGCACAAAAATTTGCTCATCCATAATTCGTAGGCTATGCATACAATATTCCTAATGCTATATCTATATACATATATAGTTGCTCTCGTAAATTTTTGGCGAATTGTTTTACTTAACAGAAAATTTTTGTTCCCAAATATACCATTCTGTTTTAGATCATTAGGGGAATTAGCATATTGTTTATTTTGTTATCGTCTTAAGTAACAAAACATCGAGGAAAGGCAGTAGCTGTATATATGTATGTATGTATGTATATTGAGCAAAACGAAAGGAAAACAGAAAACGGTTTCCATAAGATTCCGGAAAAATTTGTAACATAAACATAATAAGGTTTGTATTGATTTATCCCCTTGTTGGTTTGCTGAAAAATCTCAACTCAACCATAAGGTTTTTTTCGTTTCGTTTTTTTTTTTTATTTTTATATTTTAGATCAACAAACAACACAACGATGATTTTCCCAAAAAAAAAACACAAAATTTATAAAAAATGAAAATTACAGTTTTTCTTTAATTTTTTCGTTCTTTATGTTTTTTTATTTTAATTTTTGATTAACGATCTGTTTTTCCCTTATTATATAAATTTTTCCACCATATCCATACATATATATATACAACACTACTCCATGTATCTTATCTGTCGTTTATTTAATTGATGACAAGAAATATATATACACAACAAGGAAAATTGTACGGGAAAATAAAAAGAAACTTCCAAGATACGCAAACAAAACAACAACAAAAAAATGAAACACCGAGATAATACCCATTTTCTTTCGTTCCTATGTACATACTCGTGTATATTCAAATGAAAAGACGATGAAAATATCATAAAAATGTAACAGAAAAATCCTTGACCTAAGAGTTTGAGATGATTCTTCTGTTACTGGGAAAACAAAATGGGAAAACTGTTTTATCTTCACTGAATCAAGTTTCAATGTTTATTTCTTCGTCGTTTTCTTATTTTTGTTAATTTCAAAGAGTTCGACTTAATATTTTAATGTTGTTTCTTTGTGTTACATTGTGCGACTGTATATGTATGTATATATGTATACCGAATTGAGTTATCAAAAGCTGGTATATTGATGATATGTTTTAGCAAAATCAACTTATAATCCGTTAAATCAAACATTGTTTGTTCGCTACTCTCTCGAAAATTAAATTTTCTTTTGAATTTTTTTTTTTTTTTTGAAAATAAAATTTTATCCATATGAACGAAATGGCATCGAGCCAAAAAAATTATGATTCGATGATTTAATATGTATATACATATGGCACGGAATATGTAAAAGGATAATAAAGGTTTTTGGCCCATTTTTATGAAGACGAGGAGCCTTGGTGTATATATGTTGAAAACACTTAGTTTATATATCCTTGAATCATATCTTGATGAACACACATATTATCCCCTTTTGTAGAACAAAATTCACTCCTGGTGTTAGTCTCGCATATATACGTATATGTACATGTTATTCGATTTAATTTTTTCTTCTTATTCGTCGTCCTCGTCGTCGTTTCAATTTTCTTCTTTTTCGGTACTTTACGAGAATTCATTTTCCATTTATTATCTAATCTAGTTTGTTTCAAGTGGAATTTATAATCTAAAAATGATTTTTTTTTTGTGTTGTGTTCGAGTCTTTCCTTGCTAGAGCACAACACCAAGTACACATACAACACACATACACACATATTGAAAAATGAAAAATTAAATTAAAAATTTTCATTTTTTTCTTCTATCATCCGCATTATACTTTATGGTGTATGCTAGAGTATTATCAACGAGGGTACCGTACGTAACGTACGAATATATACGTACATACATGTAGGTTTTTATGTAGATCTTTAGTGTTACGAGTATACAAAAGGTTGACTATTTTTTTTTGTTTATTTTAAAAATTTAAATGCAGTAATGTTTGGTATTTCATCTATACGAGTAATGTACTTGTGTACATACATATATTGAAATCGATTTTAGAACTTTGTTGTAATTTTTATAAATGATCAGGGCATTTTAATATTTTTCAAAAATTAAAATTTAAAGTGGATCCGTTTATCATAGTAAGTGATTTAATTTTAAATTGAATTCAATTGAGTGTGTGCAACAAAGGATTTCTCGATCAGTCTAATTTAACAAAGATTTTTTGGAAATATAGAGGGATGATTTTTGCTTTAGTGGTTTTAATCTATAGATTATGACAGTTGTTAAATTGTTTCGAGGGCTATTTATATGAAATTCAATTATTCAAAATGTTACAACTATAGCTACAGTTGGGAACCGAACGAGAACAAAACAGTGTAAATAAACAACCAGCCGATTAACTGATGGGGTAACAAATCGGTTTAACGATTTTACTGTTTTCCTGAGTTGTATAATTAAATCTTGATGACACTAACGTGGTAATAACGATATGGACAGAAATTAACCTTAATGAAAACCAGCTGAAATAATTGAATAATAAGAAAATCTTAAAATAATCCATAAGGGTTCACGGACTGCTGTTTCTTCAGTTTTTTGCAATTTTCACATTTTAAATGATTGTTTTGTATTCGGGGTATTCATTTATTTCTAAAATGGCAACAAACAGGAAAGTTTCTCGAGCGATTCAAAAATATAACTGTGAATATCTCTAGAATCAACGAAAAAAAATGTTATAGATTGTTGAAGATTATGGTGTTTATAGTAAAGTTTCTAAGAATTGAATCATCTTGAACGCAAATATAGCAGTTGGTCTTAACTGCGTTCAAATTGCTTCATTATTTCAAGGTTCATTGCGTATTTCAATATTTCTATTGATTAAAAATCATTCGAAACTACTGTATTCCGAGATTCCGTAAAATACATAGTTATAATTCATGAAGAAATGTGAATCCCGTTTATCCAAAATATAGAATTTTGGAAAGGTTAACCAAAAATATACACGAGTAATCCGAACCCGAACAGATCTCTAGGAGTGGCAGTACAACATTTTAAAAATCATTCAAAATCACGGCATGTCCACTAAATAGAAATTCCCCTCCAACATGTGTGAACTGCAAAGAGCAACATCCTGCAAACTACAGAGGGTGCATAGTAGCTAAAGAACTACAAAAAATTAGAGACAAATCACGGCAAGGTCCATCATATTATAAAACGCCGATAGCCAATAGCGTAAACACCAACCTAGGAAACTTTACCACATCTACACACAGAAAAAATTGATGAAAATAAAATCAAGAAAATCGCTTTACTGGAAAATTTTAATATTTTTCTTAAATTAAAAACTATATGTTCAATTGTAATCATATCAGATGTTACTAAAGCTAGATATATTTTAATTCTAAGCGATTTTATTTTGCCAGGTTTAATTTGAAGCTAAAAATCATAAATCGAAATAATAAATTTTAAAAGATAAAACACTCATTCTAACGGTACAAAAAAAACAAAAAAAAACGTAATTTATAGTTTTAATCTTTAATAAAAACATAAAATTTTAAATTGAAGCGATCCGCTTTAAATATATCCTGTTAGTATTTATTTATTTTTTTTCAATTTCTCGTGTATTTCATTTTAGTTTATTTTAGAGCATTTAGTAGAAACAAGTGTACAATAAATCATTATAGTAAATTAAATCATTTATTTAGGCCTAGTAATTATTATAATTAAATAATTATGGTATAATAGTTATACTAATATTCTAATAATTATTTTATACAAAAATAAATGTGCTTCAATTTAAATTTTATATAAAATAAAGTGAAAATATTTTAAATAAGTTATTTGGTTTATCTATAAAAGTATTGTGCCGAAAAACATTGTTGAATTGTGTATAAGTATAAGTAAAAGTATAAAGTGTGTAATATTTTGAAGTGTTTCCGAAATGGATGGAACAGAAAACATTGTTGGAATGATAATAAACTTTCCTGATGTCTGCGATGAACATTGTGACAACAATGTTCCCGTGGACTATGCTTGTGGTCGAGAAATCGAAAATGATGAAGTAAGAGAATTAATTAACAGTTGGAACTTGACGAATAGCGAATTCATTTGCAACGCTTTGAAAGGTAAGTTTATAATGGAAATAATAGTTACGAAATTTTTTTTTTAATTACGTGCATAATATATATTATTCTACTTTTTCGTGTTTCAGATTCAGGTTTAGGGATTAAACAATTAAAAATAATTCAAAAGCATCATGTGGACATTTTAATACCAAATACTAGGCTATTAGATAGAATTGAATTTGATGATGCATTAAATAAATGGAAACTGAATAATTTCGCGAACCCAGTGCACTCGGCTATGTCCGAAGACACACTATCAATAAATTCGGATGTTACAAACCACTACTTTTCCGTGATTAGTAGTAGCTCTTCTTCATCTCTAGACAATTTGAAAGTAAGTTTATAATGACGTAATAAAAAATAAAATTTAACAGTAGATAACGCATGGTAGTGATCATATATATATATATATATATATATATATATATATATATATATATATATATATATATATATATGTTATGTAATATATTTATATGTATAAATTCTACTCACCTTCTTAAAACGAAATTATTTAGAAATTAGAGAACATTTTATGCAAAAGTAAATTTGGAAAAATTTTATTGAACTTGAAAGATGGGAACTTAAAAAAATTATCTGAAAATCAACAAAAAATTATTTGTGACGCAATTATAGATCATTATACCGATTCAGGGAAACGATTGTCTCATTCCGAAATGGAATTTTATGCTAATGAAATCCAGAGGCTTTTTAATAACGAAGTAGTAGTAAGTTCAAATGCACTAATTAGTTTTTTAATTAATATATAACGGATTTACTTTCACTCAATAACTTTTCTGTACTAATCCTTTTTGTACAAATTAAATGCACAAATTAAAGTAAATCTATGTTCTAATTAATACATTGTATTTGTAGGAAACTTATTACAAAAAGAAAAACTCAGGAAATCCTAAGGGAAAATTATTTAATAGACAACGAAATATATTAACAAAAATATCAAAACAGTCGACAACCTCCAGTTCAATGAAACAAAAAATTAAAAAAACCGGTCCAATTGAAGATTCAATTCCACCTGATTTCACTGAAGAAAAGGAAATTCAAATTTTCTTACAGAGGCATACTGAACCATGGAGCAAAATCGAAGATTGCTGGCTGAAAACAACTAAATATAGAACCTCTAACTTAAATAATTTGGCAGACATTTTTTCGAATTGGCCCCTTTTAAAAGATGCCAGAGCTATATCATTGGTATGATTGATGAAAAAATGATTAATTTATACTATAAATAACTTACTGTTTTCTCATTTTGATTCGTTACAGTACGAAATAGATTTTGATTTTTTATATCCCACCAAAAAAAATTATTTTTTTAAACAGTGGGAAAATTTTGCAACAACTTGTGTTCCAAAAATGCTGCGCAATATAAAAGACGTGGAAACAAAAGAATCATTAATGCAAATAAATGATTCTTCTAATGAAGGTAAAGTTTCAAAATAATAATTAATTAACTTTTTATAATCATATCGCTTTCATTTCAGATCATCGAAATTTAACTATTATTTATGGTTTACATGCGATGGCTAAACCTTCTGCCCGTATTTCCCACTGCAGTACTATTTGGAGACCGAGTATTAAAGATTCTCAAATTGGACAGATCCAAATTATTGATACACTCAATAATTTAGAAAATATAATCGAACAGCGTATGGATAAATACGTATCAAGAGGATTACAAATGCAACCATTTGTTTATGGCATAAAATGTTCAAATTCTACAATATTTTATGTTTATGTTGACAATTTTACATCATACAAATGTGAAAATTTAATTAATGCAGTAGATCTATGCTTTAAGGTATATAACACACTAAATTTAAAGTACAGCAGAGACTGTGAACAAGTATGGTAGTTTATTCAGAAATATTTTTATGGCATTGAAACTGTTTATGACCAATATCCACAGTCTTCAGATTTGAAAGCATTCTTTGAATAATTATGTACAATTGTTGTTTTTGCCACAGTAGCTTTTCTACTGTAAATCTATTAGCTGAACATTTCAAATGACAACACAAATACCTTCTGAATAATTCCTATACTTGCAAACAAAACCACTGCTCACAATCATTTTCAAAATTAACCAGATTTAAACGTCATTTAAATAATTTACATAAATACCCTAATAATAATAATAGCACACTTCCAAACTTTGGTACTTGCACAACGCTCTCAGACAGTAATTTAAACTCTATTTCACTTTCATCCACTACTGATAATAATACTGACTATTACTGTAATGGTTTGCAAAGGTTAGAATCATGTAGTGATTCAACTCGTAGTAAATCAGTAACCCAACATTTCAGTACAGAGATCTACAATAAAATTTTATCTGCAAATATCGAACTCCATCATAAAGACAATTTTAATCGTAAAGATATTATTTTTATTCAAAATTTAATTTCAAGTACCGTAGAAACATCAATTAAAGGGATTAAGGACGAGTTTCAAAATAATTCAGAATTTAATGAAAAAATTGTAAAACTTGAAAAAGAATACAAAAATATTAAAAATTTATTCAAAACGGAACACAAATTTCTTAAACATGTTTTAAATAAAGATTTGTTTAGTTTTCCGAAAATGTATACGATTAATAATCAAATAAGTGAAATAACAATCCATTGTATGTCAGTATTAGATGAAGAAAACATTTCTGGTATTATTATGCCACTTAAATTTCAACTTAGAAAATATTTAGAGAGTCAAGGAATGTTAAAAAAAATAATAGAACATATAAATTATCTTAAAACAGAATCAAGCAATTTTATAAATATTATCAATGGATCAATGTGGTGTAACGAGAGTAGTTCCAATCAGCTTATAATACCAATTCTTTTATACATAGATGATTTTGGCATTAACAATCCTTTAGGGCCACATGCACAATCTATGTGTGCCTTATATTATTCAATTCCCGTAATTCCAACGCATTGTGTATCCAAACTTGATCATATATTTCTCGCTGCAATTTTCAAATCTAATGACCTTAGTTCATTTGGTGCCGACAAATGTGTGTACCCATTGGTAGAGGAATTTAACTCATTGTATGAACATGGAATTATAGTCATCTATGAAAATAAGGAAGTAAATATAAAATTTAAAGTGCCTGTCATTTTAGGCGATAATTTAGGAATGAACGGTATTTTAGGGTTGATCAAGTCTTTCAATAGCGGCTTTTATTGCAGAAGTTGTCTAAGATCTAGTGATCAAATGAAATCGGATTTGAAAGAATTTCCTTCATTTATTAGAAACATAGATAACTTTAATAAAAAAAATTCACATTTAAGTCCAACAGACTTAGTAAAATCCGCGGGTATAAAAGAAGTTTCAATACTAAATCAAATGAAGGACTTTCACGTTACTTTAAATTACACCTTTGATATTATGCATGATATTTTCGAAGGAGTGTGTCATTATGACTTAAGTTATATATTATTGCATTTTATCAATCAGAAAATATTTACTCTAGAGTTTTTGAACTATCGAAAGCAGCATTTTTATTATGGAAGCTCAGAAAATGCCAATAAAGGTGTACCTATTCAAATAGATCATTTAAAAAAAAAACGTTTGAAATTGACAGCTCGAGAAATGCAAACTTTTGTATTTTACTTACCCTTGATGATTTTTTTTTTGTATACTATTAGATTTAATTGACACTGTACTTTTACCGTATTTTAACAACACTTTATTGATTCAACTTGAGAATTTAATTGCTAACCATAACTACCAATATCAAAAATTATTTTCTGATCATCTCAAATCAAAATTCCATTTTCTGGTTCACTATGTCAGTGCAATTAAAAAATTTGGTCCGTTGAAACCTCTATCATGCATGAGGTTTGAAGCAAAGCATCAGCAACTTAAAACGTATGCAAATTCAATGAAATCGAGGAAGAATATTTCATTGAGCTTAGCAATGAAAATGTGTTTAAAATTGATGAAGCCTATATACAGTAATTCTTTTCTATGTTCAAATGAGATCATTGAAATCAAGAAGAGCAATACTGTCATTTTAAAAAATACACACTATTTTCCTTACATTAAAGAAAATAAATTAAATGGAAATATAGATTTAACCCATACAACTAGCTGCACTTATAAGGGCTTAAAATATGAAATCGGAAGTTTTTTAAACAAAATTAACCGGCCATCTTTATGAAATAATTAATATTATTTTAGAAAAAGAGAATTCATTTTTTGTTGTATACAATTACAAAATACTTTATAAACCCCATTTGAGGAGTTATGAAATCATAGAAAAATTTAACGAAGTCTATATTTATAACACTGAATACTTTCAAAGTCCACCAATACATTCTCAGATATTAAATAATAAGAAATATTTTAGAGTTAAAAATTACTTTGAAATAGAATTTTAAACTTATGAAAAATAATTATCTGCTGGAATTAAAGTTTATTAACTTAATAATAATACTATTTATTTTAATTTTTATATGGATTTATTATTATTATTATTATTATATCGAGTAAAGTAACTGATCGCAAGTCGTTTTCACAAGTGGTGGCATCCGGGCTACAAAGTACGACCCCACACAAATCAGTAAATTTCAAAGACTCCAAAGATACATCTATGCTTGAAAAAATATTTAAAAGCATCGAAGCGCTAAATACACGGCTTATAAGACAAGAGAGATACATAGATGCTTTGAACAGGCAACTAGATAAACAGTGCCGAGAAACAGTGGATGAAATAACATCCATATTATACTAAACTAATATGATAAATAAAACATTAAGAATTGTTATCTGGAATGCAAATGGAATAATCCAACATATTCCAGAGTTAGAGATCTTTTTAAATACTGAAAAAATTGATATATGTTTAATATCAGAAAGCCATCTTACTAGAACCTCATACACCAAAATACGTGGTTACGTTTCTTATCACGCTTTACATCTAGCAAAAAGAGCAAGAGGGGGATCAACAATATTTGTGAAAGAAAATATTCAACATCATGAGGGAATAAAAATTGAAGAAGAAAGTATGCAGGTAGCTATTATCAGCACTCAACTTAACAATAAAAAAATATTCAATGTCTGTTCAATTTATTGTCCTTCAAGATATAATTTAAATAAAAAGTTATTGAACCAGCTAGGATTTAATTTTATCATTGGAGGTGATTTCAATGCAAAACATACTTTCTGGGGGTCAAGATTAACAACTCCAAAGGGTAGAGAACTATACGCCGCTGGTCGAGCTTACCATTGTGAATTTCATTCAGGAGGAAAACCAACGTACTGGCCTACTGACACAAGCAAAAACCCCGGATTTAATTGATTTCTACATTACAAGAGGTATATCCGAAAATCACATTTTTCTAGAAAATAGTGAAAGTCTCTCATCGGACCACTCGCCCGTCATTATGACTGTTAGTTCCACGATTGTTAACAAGGAAAATCCACCTAGACTAACAAATAACAAAACCAATTGGGAATTATTTAGGAAATTGGTTGAAGATAACACCGATCTTCTTGTACCAATCAAGGATCCGGTTCAATTAGAAAATGAAGTGGAACTATTATTCAAAAATATACAACAATGCATCATGGGATAGCACCCCTGTAATCCAAAACAAGGAGCGTAATAATTTCATTTTCCAGTCGAGATCAGGAACTTGGTTAATGAAAAACGGAAAGCAAGGAAAACATGGCAGAGAAACCGAGCACCACAAAGCAAAATAATTTTTAATTACCTCTGCAATAAGCTTAAGCAAAGAATTAGAGAACAAAAAAATGAATCCGGTCACCCGTTATCTTCGTAGTCTTACAGACACTAAAGAAACAGAGTATTCTCTATGGAAAGCTACAAAAGCATTAAAAAGACCAAATTATCAAATACCGCCAATAAAAAATGATGAGGGAAATTGGGTAACAAGTGCCAAACAGAAAGCAGCACTGTTCGCATCTCATCTTGAAGAAACGTTCCAACCATATGCTAGACAATCAGCGGATGAAAATATAATACCAGTGCACAAGGACGATTGTAGGAAAACACCACCTGTAACTCTACGAGAGTTTAAAAATGAAATTAACCATAACATAAATACGAAAAAATCTCCTGGATACGATTTAATTACAGGGGAAATAGTGAAGGCACTTCGCGAAACTTCTTCATATAATCAACGCTTCATTTCGACTGAAATATGTACCTCTGCAATGGAAAGTAGCAGAAATAATTATGATACCAAAGCTGAACGAACCATCTAATAATAAAGTCATATAGGCCAATTTCTCTGCTTCCAGAACTTACGAAAATTTTTGAGAAACTGTTATACAAAAGGATGAAACCTATAATACTTGAGAGAAAGCTAATACCACCACATCAGTTCGGATTTAGAGAAAACCACTCAACCATAAAGCAAATTCACAAAATTACAAGTATTATTGAAGATGCACTTGAAAATAAGAAAATATGCTCAACAATATTTCTGGATGTAGCACAGGCCTTCGATAAAGTATGGCATCCTGGACTGGAATATAAACTGCATCGAGATTTGCCAAAAGAATACTTTCAGATATTGAAATCTTACATTGATAACAGATATTTTCGCGTTAGATGTAAAGAAAAATTTTCCGAGCTAAAGAGGATATCTGCAGGGGTTCCCCACGGTATCGTGCTAGGGCCAGTGTTGTATTTACTTTACACAAGTGATTTACCAAACACAAGCGGCACAACAATAGCAACATTTGCGGACGATACTGCAATTTTAGCTACTGGTTATAAAGTAGACGAAGCAACCAGAAAACTGCAACGGGCTACGAACCAACTTAGTAACTAGACCAAAAAATGGCGCATTAAGCTAAATGAAGAAAAATCAGCGCACGTTAACTTCACCAATCAAATAGTTAACTGGATACTAATAGAACTAAATTCCAAACATGTTCCCTATGCTAACACAGCCAAGTATCTTGGCATGACTCTCGATGCTAAGTTAAAATGGAAAGAGCACATTAAAAAGAAAAAGGAGGAACTACACATTAAATATAGAAATATGTATTGGCTAATTGGAAGGTATTCAGAGCTGTCAATACCTAATAAGTTGCTACTATACCAACAAGCTTTAAAACCTATATGGACTTATGGTATTCAGCTTTGGGGCTGTACTAAGAAAACCAATATTAAAATAATACAAGCTTTTCAAAATAAAGTGTTACGTGGAATAGTGAACGCTCCTTGGTACATAAGAAACGATAACCTACATAGGGACCTCCAGATGGAAAACGTCAGCGAAGAAATAACAATTCATGCAAAGAAACACATACAACGGCTTGGTCAACATGAAAATGTTGAGTTACGTGGTATGCTGAGTAACACAAATTGAGTACGAAGGCTCCAAAGAAAGAAACCGCTGGAATTGGGAAGACTACAATAGGGTGGCCAAATTTTTAAGAACTAACTAATGGGTTATATCTCTGCAAATTGAACATAAGAAAGATAGAGAAATTACTAGATGATATATGTAATCAGTTGTAATATTTAAAACAATAAAAAAAAAAAAAAAAAAAAATCAAAATCACGGAAATTTAAAATTCAATAAAAAAAATAGAAAAGTTCATTCAAATTGAATTCTTTGGTAGCAGAGCAAGGATATATTGTATAAGCTATCCGAAATTGTGAACGAGATGATGTGGACATTTCTTGGAATAGCGGTATAAAATATTTAAAAAAAATCATTAAAAATTACAAAATATCTAAATTCCAATTGAATTAAAAAACTTCAAAAGTGCAATTTTTTTAATTAATTTTAGTATAAACTTCACACTCATTAAATTGAGTTATTATTTCAATAGAGCTATTAAGATAGAGTATGCTTACGCCACAAGTGTTCCATTGTAAATTTGGCATATTAAACATTATTATATGTCACTTAGCTTAAGTTTTATCATTAAATACCCGCAATATTTCACCATCCGCCCAAGTAACCATCTGACGTATACATATCAACATCACAGAAAACTTATTATTTTATCCACGAGTGAGCAACTACAAGTGAATGGCAGATAAAACCGAAGTTAAATACATGGCATTAGAAGCTCTGGCCATTTTAGACGCCTTTTAATGTCAATATAGGGTAAGAAAGCGAGACTTACCAAAAATCGATGAATTGATGCTGTAAAAATTAATTAACGAGGATCAAAACAATAAGCTGCTGCTTTTCAGCAATCCAATTGATATTGAAACAGCTGAAATGAAGGAGTATACTATATTCTCTAAAAAAAAAATTGAAACAACAACGACTAACCATGTTTTTCCAAGAATCTCTCCACAAACATATGGAACAGTAAAGCCAGGCAACTTCATTTACATTTGAGAATAAATGATTTTGACGAAAATTTATTTCGATAAATTCAAGAGCAAGATGGTGAAGGCAGAAAAAAAATACAAAATAACGTCTGCATGAACTTAATATCCTGAAAATTCTCATCGACCAGTCTCTCAGAAACGTAAATTCAAAGTGTATAGTTTATTTCAACAGTAAATCTACGACATACAGCTAGCTTAAGCCGTATAATCTATTTCTTTCTTAAATCACAACTTAATTCACTTATGTATGCCAAAGAAAAGGCTGATCTGTTTTCTGTGTATCTCCAGGAAATCTTCCAACCACTACCAAGACTAACTGTTAACATATAATGTCAACTCACAAGCTAGATGAGTTTGACATACGCCCAGTAACTCTAAAAGAATTAAAAAATGATGTGAAAAGCGACATAAATGTTAAAAAAGCCCCAGAGTATGCCAAATAATCAAGGCTCTATCTGATAAAGAATTTTGTTAGGTATTACACACATAATCAATGTAACTTTTCGGTTAAAATATGTTCCGCGGCAATGGAAAATAGCAGAAAAGTAATCATGATAGCAAAACCTGATAAACCATCTAACGATAAAAAATCATATAGGCCAATTTCTTTGGTGCCAATTATGTAAAAAAAATTAGAAAAATTATTATTAAAAAGACTTCAACCAATAAATGAGGACCGATAGAATTCTACTATTGAACAGGTAAATTCCAATAGAATTCTACTATTGAACAGGTGAATAGAATCACAAACATAATTGAAAGAACGTTATAATGTAAAAAAGTATGCTCAAGTATGGACGTCGCCATTCGATAAAGTTTGGCTCAGTGGTCTGAAGTACAAGCTGCATAGAGATCTGCCGAGGCAATTCTATGCCATACTAAGATCTTATTTATCCAATAGACATTTTTGTGTGAAATAGGAGGATGGACACTCCAAACTAAAGAAAATGTCTGCCGGTATCCCGCAGGGAAGTTTCTTAGAACCAGCCCTGAATTTACTAAATAAAAGGAATTTACCAACCACAAATGAAGGAATCATAGCCACCTTTGCAGATGACACAGCAATTCGAAATCCAAGCATACTAACTTTACATATCAAAAGGCTTACCGTTTACTGATATAAATTAACTTACGACATGTGCTATATGCAAACACAGCTAAATACCTTGGCATTACCCTACCTGCCAAGGTAAAGTGGAGATAACCCGCAAAAAAAAAGAAGAACTTAACATAAAGTTTAGAAAAATGTATTGGCTAAAGCATGTAGAGGCCTTGAGCTTACAATTCACAACAAGCTGGTGCTATATCGGCAAATACTGAATCCGATATATGGACCAACGGTATCCAACTCTGGGGACCTACCGACCAAACAACCGCCAAAATAACTGACGTCGCAAAACAAGGTTCTTCGTAGCATCATAAATGCTCCGTGGTACTCAAGTAATGAAAACTTTCACAGGGACCTACGGATGGAATACATCAAAGATAAAATGCTTGCCGTAAAACACGAGCTCCAGGAACGTGGAACCTCTATATTCGCCATACGATAGATAACTTTGTCGTCGAAAGAAGACTCCAAAGTGCAAGGCCACTTAAAGATGCATAGTCTCTAAGTTGTAATAAAAAAAAATAAAATTAAAAAATTGCCTCGAAACGTATTTGAGTGGAACCTCTTCGTTTTTTTTTTCAACGTTTTGCTTCGACCACGAGTAAAAATACGTGCGCTATGGTGAATTGGGGTCCAAAAGGGTTCGATTCAAAATATGCATTAGCATCGTCTAATCTGAAACACTCACGTGGAATGGAGATTGTATTAAGCGATATGTAGCCCATGAAATTGGACATAAATTTTCCGGTTGTCTAGAATCAATCAAAGAACTCAAAGAAAGAGTATATGAGGCTGAAAGAAGGATTTACAACACATCCCACTACTTGCTCAATAATGTATTCCCTAATATTCTGTTAATCGAAAATATTCAAGATAATTTTCCACGATATAAGTCGTATGTCGGGTATTCAAATTATCAACAGTGTATTCTCAAATATGCTTCAACAAATTTTAGGTGAAGATTAGGAATAAGTACATTTCTGGATAATTGATTAAACAACATATTTGATCGTTTTAAATTATATACTCAACCATAAGCTTGGATTAACGATTATGAAAATTAATTCAAAGCCATAAGCCTTCCATCATCATCAACAACATAATCTTATATATCCTCGAAGAATTAAAATTTCTAAACTGCTATAGAGTTAAGCCAAACGAAGAATTAATTCTTAGAATAATCCCAATTTCTACATAGAATAAAAGCAATTACCTTATAAAATATATAATATTCGGCCCATCACCATCATCGTCTAAAATCCTGTAGAGAATACCCATTGATTATGATAATTATCTAATTATTCTAATTTCCTATCCAATTTTGGTTTAGTATATAATTTTGCTATATATATTCTAGGTTCTATTTATATTTTATTTACAACGTTAACAGTTTTTTATTTATTTTGTTTTACTTTCGTATGGATGGTCTTAAATGTAAATCTTTTCTAAGAATATATATGTAGATATACGACAAAAAAATCATCTTAACCACCAGCAAAAAATAAATAATAAAATCGTGACATAAAAAAAACCCTTAAAACGTTGTTATAATAAAATTTACAATTAAAATTAATAAAAACGAAACAAAGTCCTTAATAATCGTAATAATACGATCACGACGACGACGACGAGAAAGACAACATTGAAATTCGCATAATATACATAAGAAGTTCTCTTAATAAATATATAATACAAAATAACAGAAAAGTTTTTCATTCACTTGTGTTTTTGATGAAGCATTCAATGCTCCTTCCGGCTTCGTTTCCACGGAATAAAATGTGTACGAAGGAGACAGTCAAAAAAGATTGTGTACACAAAATTCAAATATAAATTTTGTTTTTAATTTTTATTTGAAATTTATGTGACAATCAAAAAGGATTATTAAAAAAATAATAACAATAATATTATGAAGAGCAAGTAGAAGCAAATAAAGAAATCGTGGTGTATCCATATAAAGCAACAACATACACAGAACATAAAACGAAGGATTGTTTTTTATTTTTATTTTTATTTTAAATTCTTAAGGCTGAAGACGAGAAGAGTAAAAAGATGGAAAAATTCTCTTAATGTTTTTTATTATTTTTGCTTATTTCATGGAAGAACAACGAAAATAATGGGTAAATACAAATAAATTCGGCTGCTGCGGGTGTATATAGCATTAGGCTGGTTCATCGTAAACTTCAACCAGATTTTACCAGAGTCAAAATGTTTTGAATGCACATTTTACCGAAACTGATCTTAAAACTTGCACATACCGCACAGACACACACTCATATACCAAAAAAACTACTGTCACCCGTTCGAACTGGCACAACAAAACTATAAACCAGAATAAAAATTTAAAAAAAAAAAAAGTTATTTTAATTTCAATTAAATTTATTTTTATTGTCCTGTTTTGTGTTTATTTTAAGGATTTCATAAAAATGTTTGTTGTTTTTTGTAACATTTATTAAATTAAACGAATGTAAGACAAATAAATCTTTACTTTTTTTAATGTTTTAAATTTTATTTGTTTTTTGCTACTTTTATATTGTATATATGTGTATACTAGATAAATTTAAGTTTATAGTTAAGACAGGTAAAAAAAAAAATTCCTTAAATATTTAAGAAAAATTAAACTTTTTGGTTTAAAAAATATTAAATAAAACAAATGAAATTATTACAATTTTCTTTTTTGTTGTTGGGGAAAATGAAGTTTGAAAAAAGTTTAAAGTTTAAAAAAAGTTCATCATGTACTGTTACGACCGCAGCAGATACGAAATAAATAAATTGTCAGATTCTTTGAGTATTAAAAAAGGGAACTTAATACAATCTAAATTATTATGGATGGATAATTATTTATGAACAATAATAATTTATGAACAATATACAGTAGTAACAAATGATTGAAATTAGGGATTTGGGCTCAGTTTCTATGGATTTCAGTATAATTGAGTAACAACAGGATCAAAAAATAATTTGATCGAGGCTATGAATAATCCTTCTATAATGTAATGTGTGGTAGAACTTATGAAAGAGAATCTGCCAGATTGTCTTATTAATTGTACTTGTTGGTTAGATTCGACAAAACAATCAAAGCGGACGATGATAAAATATTAATAAAGTTTGAGATGTTATATTTTTAAATCATATCCGAAAAGTTAAAAACAGAAAGTTACAACATATGAAAAGAAAGAGATATGAGAGCGAAACGCAAATTTAAATGGAAATGACCAGTACTCGGAAAATATGGAATGCTTAATCTTTAATATATAGCTCAATTTGGTTTTATCTATAGTTTGTCAAGTAGAGTTTCGATTCCAGGCTATAAAGAGCAGAGATGGGTGAGGTAGATTACCCTATGTAATCTACGCGATTGTCGACACGTAGAGTATTACGTAGATTACTTGGAAATATGTTTTATTAACGTAGGCAATTAACACAACGTCAACAACCTACGATATTTTCGCTGAAATTACAAACAGAATGCTGCTGCTTTAATATTTAGATTTAACCTATTACATGGCGGTTACTGATAATTAGTGATCGCAAAATTACCGAATTTCGCCTTTACCGCTAAATGGTAATATATGAGTAAAATCCGGTTTACCGGTAAATAACAAAGTAAACTTGTTTTTAAATATAAAACTCATGAATAGCATATTAGTGATAGCGGGAGGAAAAAAACGTACGAAGGAATAACTATTGTTACGAATAACAATAATAACGAATAACAATAATTTTATAATATAATTTACAATATTTATAGTGTAGTCATCAATATTTTTAATTTAATTTCTCTATTCAAATTACTAACATAAGAGACGAAAGTAGCAACTAAGTCGTGTGGTTAGAGTGATGGACGTAGCAACGAAAAAAACATGCGGCGATGGTTGAGTGGTTAGAGTGATGGACGTTGGTTTCGTAAACCCAAGTTCAAATCTCGGTTCGATTCAAATATTCAAATATTTCTATTAATTGCTAATATAAAAAATGGATATAGCACGGAAACATTCATGCGGCGGTGGTGGAGTGGTTAGAGTGATGGACGCTGGTTCTGTGGACTCAAGTTCGAATCCATGCGGGTAAAATCCCATTTTTAAATGTTGGTTAGAGTGATGGCTATTGGTTTCGTACAGCAAGGTTCGATCCTTGGATCTGTGCAAAAAAACGTCTCAAACTTTCAAAAACTTTCGTGTCTATCAATTGTTGTTCAACTTTTCAGCTTGAAATAAAATTGTTCAATATGAAATTTTTTACAGAAGCGAATGAATTTTGTGAAAAAAGCAAAAAAGAAAAAGTTGTGGTTCCGAAACGAGTTTGAACTTAGATCCATGAAACCATAGTCCATCACTCTAACCACTTAACCACTGGTACACATTGAAAGAGTGGTATACAAGATATATACCAATTGAAAATGGTAAGAATAGCTGTGTTGTATCAATTTATAAGAAGAAATTGAATTAAACAAAATTTTGACCCTTAACTGAGGTTTGGCTCAGGGCGACGACACCAGTCAATGAATCTTTTTCTTGACCACCGTCGTTCAATTTCTACATGTATCAATTTTTTTTTGGATTAAGTACTTGCAATTGAAAATTTTAACAGAAACTAAGTCCCAATTTGGAAAAGCAAATTAATTTAAAAAGTTTCGCCCCAACCGAGACTTGAACTTAAGTCTAGGAAACTATAGTCCATCAATCTAACCAGTACACCACCGCCTTATATACTAATCTAGGTTATATCGTTCTTTAATACCTAACATTTGAATGGAGAAATAAGAAAATTATATTTTGACAGAAGAAATTAAATTAAAAAATTGTTGGCCCCGACCGAGATTTGAACTCAGATCCACAAATGAAAAGTCCATCATTCTAACCAATTAACCACCGCCGCATGCTGTTTTTATTGCTACATTCATCTTTAATACTTATATTTAACGGTATAAATTCTAATTTTTTTTACCGGTATTTCGGTAATCTAAATTGGACGGTAAAACTGGTTAACTGATTAATCGTTTACCGGTAATGCAATCCCTACTGACAATGGGTTAAAAGTATAATGGTTAAAAACTGTTCGCAATTGGATTCCGTTTACTTAACTCAAATCTCCCATGTCACTGTACAGGGTGACATGGAGCTATGCAATGCGCAAGTGGTTTACTGTATTTGTGTGAATGGGATGAATGGGTTGAATGAATGTTAGTGTGAATGTGGGTATTGCACCGTGGGCCCATTAGTGGCATTGAGTGCTGGGGTAAAAACCGCCCAATTTAAATTTTTTATTTTAACTCAAATCACAGCTATATTACCCTAAAATACTTGGCAAGCTTTTGTGTTGCTCTGCGTGAATTAAGCGTATCTGCGATTGTTCCAATATAACAGATTTTGGACTTTATGCGAATTCGCCAAATTAAGATATACTACATCAAGATTTTTATCGGTTATCAAATGCTATAAAATAACGGGTGGTGGCTTAAAAGACGATGCTATAAGTTTCGTTGTTTACTTTTTAGAGGATGCGAAACATTCATGTTAACAGCGTAGAGCACACATCTTGCAAATTTTAAATAGGTCACCACATCGTTTACGAATAGTGATAACAACAATTGTACCAAGTGGCTGCCTTGAGGAACGGGAATCGTATAACTTGACAAATTGCCATCGATCTGATAGGTAAGAGTGCAACCATCTATTTGACTGGGATGAAGCTGGAGTTTAATATCACTAGCTGGTCGATCAGAATTTAACGAACACTTTTGTCAAAGGCCTTTGAAACATCAGTATAGACCACGTCCAGCTGTAGTCTGGAAACAATCGTACTGTGAAGATGGCCGATGAAGGCACTATGCTTTTGATTGTCGACCTTCCCGCAAAAAAACCATGTTGCACAGGCGAAATATACCTTTTTGTATGAAAAAATATAAATCGATGAACCATATTTATTCAAAGAGCTTTGGAATGATAGAAATTATGGCAATCCCGCGATAGTTGATGATCCCGCTTCGTTTACACGATTTGAATATGGGACGTATGAAGGATATTTTCCACGGATCTGGAAAAACTTGCGTTCGAAGGCTTTCGTTAAAGATAACAGTAATGTGATCACACAGTACCATCAAAGACTTCTTCTGAGGTAAACGATAGTTGAGTGAATTCCTGATTATTTCCAAGCTCAAAAGGTTTGACATTTGGCGTATGATACGGTTCATAGACTGATTCGAAGAAATTAGCGAATAAGTTGCACATATTAACGGGAAACGTAGCAGAGCAGTTCCGAAAGGTCATAGGAGAGAGATAAGTCTCTATAGTATTGTCTATTTACTTATAAAAGCGTTCATTAGATCTAAATAAAATTAATAAACGAAATAAAAAATTAAAATAAATGGTATCATCTTATCCGAAACAGACGCGTTTCTGTTATCCAGAGCTGTTACCTCTACGAGGTCAACGAGAGGTAATGAATTAGTGGTCACATCTGAAGGGTGCAATAAAAATCAAGTGTACGGCAAAACACAGACGAACTCAGTGTACATAGGGTGGTGGGAAAAATAGCGGTTGATAGATCACCTATTTCATCAGGTTCGAACCACAACAAGCGAGTTCGAACTGATGACAACGAACCTGTGGAGAACGGATCTCAGCAATCCACCACACAGCCTGTAGGCGCTAACTCAGACGAATTGGAGATCAGATAGATCTCCAAGATTAACAATGGGGAAAGGGCAAAACTTCAAGATTGCCTAAGTGCCATTGTAGACGCAAGCTATTTGATGAGCCTTGATATAGCAGGCATTAAAGGTCGACTTCTTGAAAGATCAGAAATAGTGGAAACACTTAAATTTGAGGAAATAAGGCTCGGACGCACAGACTTTAGAAAATGCTGTACCTCAGGTCCCTGTCCTAGTAACAGGAATAAAAAAAAAGACACAGTGGAAATCATCAAAGGTTGTCACTATGAAAGTCATGGCTGGTAGAGAAACTTCTTTCTAATAAGGAGTTTTCGAACGCTGGGCTGGTAGCATCGCTACCAGAAAAGCGTCTGTCCAGGATAATAATTTATTATGTGGACAGGGCTGAAAAGATCGAGGCAATTAAAAAGCAAGAATCCCCGCTGAAAACAAACGATTAGGAAATTTTTGATACGTCTGCAAAAAAAATAACTCGATTAATGATCTGAACGATCGGCTTATGCTGATCGTTAACAGTTTACGTTATCGATTACTGACCACCACAAAATAATCAATTATCGATATAAATATCATAATTTAGTATCAATACTTGTATTTTCGGAGTTTTGCTATAAGAACAATAATTTCAGTTAATGTGATTGTGACGGGCCTGTTTGACTAAGGAGTGCGTTATTGAAGAAGAAAGAAGCAGTCTGCAAATTGGCACATCAGTGGCAACATAACGAATACCAACGGAAGGGTTATAAAGCAGTTTGTTTCCCTTAATACAAAAGCTATGGCATTCTGAACCCAGCTTCCGGATTTTCTCTAGTTGGTCCAGGTATTCGGCGTCCTCAGTCTGCGGTGCATTGCACAATCCAAATGGCATGACCGTGAAGTGATATAAGGGCCGTCCAGGTATCTCTGGATTGAGGTTTTGGGGTTTTTGTGTTGTATTTTAATATGGGGCTTCCCAACAATTACGTAAATTAATTAAATTGTTTGTTTATTATTTTAATTTTAATTCACAGTTTGTTTATTATTTAGTTTAGTTTACAATTTTTATTTATATTAATTTACAATTATTAATAAATTTAATTTATAATTATTATTCAAATTAATTTTATTTATTTTATTTTTACCATCACAATACACTATGAAAATAGCTGACTTGTTGTCAGGAAAATATCGCAAGTTTAATAGACGCGTTTTCTTCTTGTTGAAGTTTTGGAGACGAATGTGTTGTGATGACGTCGCCTTCGATTTCGTTTTGATGAGGGAACACATGCGCCGGCGACGGTCAACATTGCACTAGTATTTTGAGTGCA
This sequence comes from Tipula unca, assembly GCA_951394425.1. Classification (NCBI taxonomy): domain Eukaryota; kingdom Metazoa; phylum Arthropoda; class Insecta; order Diptera; family Tipulidae; genus Tipula; species Tipula unca. The sequence continues at coordinate 190,926,752 of OX596380.1, forward strand.
ATGGATTATTAGTCGAATTGGTAAGGCGATTTAATAATTGGATAATTGGTTCGGCTATTGGATGTGTGATGGGGTTAGTGAACTATCAATCCAAATAAGTTGATTTATATTTGAATTTCACTAATTTGTTTTGTTGTGGCAGTATCGAATATCGGTGAGTCGAATATTCGAGCTGCTACAGAGGATCGGGAGGGATCTGCCAAAACCGCATCTTTCAAATCAATCGTTGATATGAAACGCGTTTGATCCAATCGACCCAACAAACCATCGATAAGCGGCAGAAGATACGCAACTTTGACGGTTACTTTATTCACCTCAGGGCATCCAGACACAGACGAACCTTACCGTTTGCCCTATGCACCATAGTAATTGGCAAACACCAAGAGCTATGCCTTTCCTCAATGACACCCATAGATAACATTCGATCCAGCTCCTTTTTCATTAATTGCTGATTAATTGGCAACAGGGCGTAGATTCGTTGCTTCAGTGGTTTCGCAGAGGCAACATCAATAACGTGTGTTACTGATGTAGTCTCTCCGAGACCCAACTGAAGCCAAACCCAGCAGACGCTGGAAATAATTGCATGATTTCATTAAGTCTTGCATGGTCTACTGGAATAAGATTATGGACGTTTGCCGGTTTCTCATTAAAAGTAGTGGTGGGTGTTGAGTTGATTATTGCGATGGTTGGAGTAATTCCATATAAATTCCAGAAGTCAATGCACAAGTATAGAGGTTGTTCCAGTGTAGGTACGATATATAGTTTCATATTGTGCTATTTGTCGTTAAATAAATACGAGCCTGAATCTATCCAAAAACTCGTTGAGCATGTCCGCTAGCCGTATTTACGTAACTGGGGAAGTCGTGAAAACTTATAGCACTATCACTCAAAAACTTATCTAACCTAGCACTTAGTACGCTGATAGTGGCACCACTTTCCAGGACTATAATTGGTACCATTAATTTTAAACTAGACATAGGGCCGTTTGTCAATCACAACGTTATCTGGGTGTACGATGCTGTCTGGTACTGTATTATTGGAGGTTGTATATTTAGTGTTATTTTTGTGTTTATAAAATTAAAAGAATCTAATGATTCTGAAACCCCTATTTTGAATCGTTTGTCGTTCCAGGTCGGATCATTATGGGTCACATAGTGTCCTTCATTTCCCGTTTATAACAAAACCATCGAGATGGAGGCATTACACACTCATAGTGAACACATGACTAATATCGTCGCAATTCAAAGAAGAATTTATTTAATGATATGTGTAAAGTGGAAGGATACCGAAGAATTACATTGGAGGGCTATACCCAAAATTAAAATTGTAAAGCAACGATTTTGAAAATTAACATTCTCAAAACGAAGTTTCTGAAAACTGGGATTTTGAAACAAAGACGTCGAAACTCATATTTTGAAAACCAGTCATTGATTCAAGCAAGTGATCTCCATTCATCCTCACATTATAAAATGACTTCGACTAAAAAGTATTTTGACCTGTTCCTATATGTATACTCTTGGTACTTTAATACTCATATTATGAAAGTTACATTTTTGTATTAAATGGTTGACCTAGCAAATTAACAAAAGGGACCAATAGGTACTATTTTTACCAAAGTTAAATAACTATTTACATTACAACAGTATAAACCTCAAAAGATATTCTTTTTTATTTTTAGATACGATTTTCCATCCAGAAATTATTTGTCTCCTACTTAATATTTATGTACAATAAAATTCCGTATCCTCTTCTTATATATAACAGATTACATACACACACACAAGGTACAACAAATTATTTGTCTAGTATATGCACATAGTTTACTGAAAATCACTACGGAATTTAAATTTTCTATTCAAAAAGTTTTATTTTTTTTGTATTTAGTTAGATTTTGCATTAAATTGAAAGAGTTTTAAATTCTCTATAAACATTCTAGTATTTGAAAATATATCTTTCCAGCAAACGCAGAGATGTTTAATATTGCTTGCAGTTATATTTACGTAGTACAATAATAGTTTTAAATAAATTATATTATTAATACAATATACGTTTGGGGTACACCTCTGACCAACCTCAATTATATCTTTTGTCTGAAAAATATTCATACAATAAATCTAACAACCAATTACAAAGAGCAACAACAGAACAATAAATTTATATCAAAAATACATTTTATATAAAGGCTTTAGTTTTTTAACAAATACCATGTCTCACTTAAAGCAAATTAAAATTTTAATTTAAACAAAAAAAAAAATAAAATTGTACGTCGTAATACATAAGAAATTAAATTTTTATCATCTGTTGGCACACAGAACTTAAAAAAAAAATCTTCCCCTTTGGTCCATCTGTTACTGTACCTGCCGGAAAGCACACAATACAATATAAAATAAATTTTAACAAAAAAAAAATCGAAAACGTAGAAACATAGGAAATAAAATAAAACATAGAATAAAACTTATTTTAATTAAGTTTTTTTTTTTCTGTGTGTCGTTGTTGCTCTGTCTACAAGCTTTAAGCTTTCACAGCACACACACATACATATACAAAAAAATGTGTAATTTTCAATTTTACGATTTAAACTTTTAATTTTTAATTCAATTATTTTAATTTAATTTTTATACATTTTTGTTGTTGTGTTTGTTACTGTTTTGTATATTCTATTTGATTTTACCTCCGTTTAAGCATTAAATTTAGTGATTTCCAAGAATGTTTGAAATTTAATTTAATTAGATTTTTGTCAGCGATGCGATGCGACAGAATGTTGAATTTAAAATGCAGCAAAATTTTTTTAATGTACATGTGTTGCGTCCGACTTTTTTATTATACGGTTTGATGGGGATCTTTCAATGTGCCCCAGCCATCTTACTCGGCTTGATTTAATGAATCCAATGACATCGCGGCCTTCAAGAAGTTGCTTCCTCAAATGTGACTCATTCGAATACGATATTCATTGTTTGCAACTTTAATAGGACCAAAAATGGATCGGAGAATCTTTCTTTCAAACGTATAGATAATAATCTATAATCGATGGTGGTTAAGGCCCAACTATCATTTCTGAAAGTTAAAATACTTCTTCTTACGAGTTTACACGACTGCGAACGATATCGCAGGGGTCTCGAATAGCTGTAGCTATGTGAGTTTTTATATCTGCATGAATGTCATTTGTGGATGTTACAATAGACTCGAGATATTTAAAGTCATCCATGTTGTCGAAGCTGCAGTCGTTTTTCCCGAGATAATCCAAAGTGATACTCCTATTGATGATTTTAGGCCAATTTTTATTTCGTGTATATTAACACTCGTAATAAAGCAAAATATTATTTTAAAAAAATTTACATATGTTCTAACAAATTTAAAATAAGATCAAAGTTAGTTAAGAAAAGAAATAATGATATTAAAACTGCTTGTTCCAATTTACATGCTCCTGTAAACTATTAGAGGCATACAAGATAAAGAAATACAACCGCGTATCCCACATAACTCTATTTCGAGAATGTAGCTCAAAAACTGATGATTGAGCAAAAACTGATAATTTTAACAAATTTAAAATAAAATTAAAATTAAAATCAAAGTTTGTTTAAATAAAATTACAAGCAGGAAGTAATGATATTTAAAACGATTGTTGCTATTTGCATGCTCCTGTAATCTATAAGAGGCATAAAAAATAAATAAATACAATCGAGTATTATCATCAGTTTTTGCATGCTCCTGTAATCTATAAGAGGCATCAAAATAAAGAAATACTACCGTGTATCTCACATAACTCTATTTCGAGCATGCAGCTCAATGATTGAGCAAAAACTGATGATTTTAACAAATTTAAAATAAAATTTAAATTAAAATCAAAGTTTGTTTAAAAAAGTTACAAGCAGGAAGTAATGATATTTAAAACGCTTGTTCCTATTTGCATGCTCCTGTAATCTATAAGAGGCATCAAAATAAAATAAGGCAACTGCGTATCTCACATAACTCTATTTCGCGCATTCAGCGCAATGATTGAGCAAAAACTGATAATTTTAACAAATTTAAAATAAAATTAAAATTAAAATCAAAGTTTGGATAAAAAAATTTCAAGCAGGAAGTAATGATATTTAAAACGATTGTTGCTATTTGCATGCTCCTGTAATCTATAAGAGGAATAAAAAATAAAGAAATACTATCGAGTATCTCACATAACTCTATTTCGAGCATGCAGAGCAATGTTTGAGCAAACACTGATGATTTTAATAAATTTAAAATAAAACTTTAAATTAAAATCAAAGTTTGTTTAAAAAATTACAAGCAGGAAGTAATGATATTTAAAACGATTGTTGCTATTTGCATGCTCCTGTAATCTATAAGAGGCATAAAACATAAAAAATAAAGAAATACAATCGAGTATCTCACATAACTCTATTTCGAGCATGCAGCTCAATGATTGAGCAAAAACTGATGATTTTAACAAATTTAAAATAAAATTTAAATTAAAATCAAAGTTTGCTTAAAAAAAATTACAATCTAGAAGTAATGATATTTAAAACGATTGTTGCTATTTGCATGCTCCTGTAATCTATTAGAGGCATAAAAAATAATTAAATACAACCGCGTATCTCACATAACTCTATTTCGAGCATGCATCTCAATGATTGCGCAAAAACTGATAATTTTAACAAATTTAAAATTAAATTTAAATTAAAATCAAAGTTTGTTTAAAAAAATTACAAGCAGGAAGTAATGATATTTAAAACGCTTGTTCCTATTTGCATGCTCCTGTAATCTATAAGAGGCATCAAAATAAAAAAAGGCAACCGCGTATCTCACATAACTCTATTTCGAGCATTCAGCGCAATGATTGAGCAAAAACTGATAATTTTAACAAATTTAAAATAAAATTGAAATTGAAATCAAAGTTTGTTTAAAAAAATTACAAGCAGGAGGTAATGATATTTAAAACGATTGTTCCTATTTGCTTGCCCCTGTAATCTATTAGAGACGCCTTTTACCATGTAATCAGCAGTTGTGCTCCGCACACGCGATTAACTTAGCTTTAATTAATATTTTCTATAATAAATCGACTACCACTGAATTGTAGCATATAAATGCAGGAAATTTTAGTAAACAAGAACCAGGGAGTGATAACGTGAAATCAGAGGATGAGAAATACGTAGGCGATGATTGCGTTGGCTTGATTGAACAAATTGAGAATGAAGCTGAATTAGAGCATGTTGTGGAGAAGAATTTATATTTAGTTTGAATAATATTCTTCCATATTACATACAAAACATTGATTTGAAAAAGAATTGAAATTGAAGGAATTGCCTAGTCCAAATGCTTGAAAGATTTAACCAACTAAAAAAACTAAGTTAGAAAAGCTTTGATTGACATCACATCTGATATTGTTAATACAGATATTGTAATTTTTTCGATTTTTTGCCGAACGTTATTTTGGCACATCTCCCAGCGCAGCGTACTGTTGACGGACTCTGTCGAGTGGATGCAAATCTTCTTTTTGTTGATGCGTCACTGTCTTTTATGCTTGAGAACTTCGGATCTGATAAACTCTAGCTAAAATTGAAACACGCTTTAGAAGCACGAATAAGCCAAAGACGCACTAATGTATATGGTACGCTTGAGTATTTACACAATGGTGGAATACGTGAGATTCATGTATCTTTCACCAGACCATTGAAAAATATAATAGCCAATGTTATTGAAAGCTTTGCACAAAGATTGATATTCAACACAAATATGGAAAATTCGTCAAAATCTGGCGATCTGGAAGAAGTAATTTTGGAAGAACAAACGAATGCGCAGTCCCAGTCCCTAAAGCCAAAGTTGGAGAACTAAATTCATTCGAATTTGACGTCGAACATATCCCCCTCCGGCTCAACTCAACAAGCAACAAATCGGAGCATAATTTTAAACATTAAATCCGAAATGAATTTCGTTAAAGCGAATGGCGTGCGAGGAAATATTTTAGAGTTCGGATACTCATTTTTGATTTCTATTCCACCAGTTGCTGGTAACTTTTGTACAAAAGTTCGATCGAGCCAAGGTGATATAGGTTTAAGTGATCTCTGTTTCCTCAAAGCATATTTTAGGCAAACAAAACAATAATTTAATATTTTTTTATAGGCCATTTTAACTTTTTGATTGTCTGTACTAAATACTAACTATGAATTTTTGTGCAAATTTTTGTAAAATAATGTATTTTTAATACAAGAAATTTGAATTAGATATTTTAAATAATTTTTTTTGTTTAGTATTGGTATATTAATAAATATTTCGAAATTTGACCGAATTCCGAAAATACTTAAATGCGATTTTCGGATTCCGTTTTTTTATATTTTCGTCAAAATTTACAATCCCTAAGCGTATAGATTACAAGTACAAAACAATAATCTATTTTATGGCATATTCAACTCGTTCGTGATTTTTTGTGAAATTGTTTGCAAAAAATAAGAAAATTCACTTACCATCTCCTCATATGTACGTTTATAGACGTATAACAAAACTGCTTCACGTCTATAAATAAATAAAAGAAATATTTCGGTATATACAAAATGTATTATTAAAATTTTTCCAAACAATCTAATTTCAAAGGCGTATTCCTTATATAGCTAACATCCAAAAATATTTCAAAATAACAATAAATATTCTTATATACGTACGTCTTTATATTCATGTACGTATATGTATGTACGTACGTATATATATACAAGTCAAGATATGAATTGAATCGTACACACATATACATATATGAATGTATACACAAAACAATTCCATCTAATGTCTTATACTTATATAACATTAAATTCAATTCTAATTCTAATTTCGTTCTAATCTCACGCCTTATATATATATATATATATATACATTTTATATATATTTTGTTGTGCATATATACGTATTATTTTCCGCCATCATCATCATCATCATCACCGCATCACCATCGTCAAGAAACAAGACAACGCCAGACAACACAATCGAGAAGAAACAATAATTTCTTATAAATATAAATGTACCTGCCATAGAATACGTAGCACCTCCATTCGATATCGTTCGTTGTCTTCCTTTGGTTGGCAGATAATTCGTTTAGTGCGCACAAAAGCATACATGTATATACATATTATGTATACTCATATAGTGTTGTGTGGATATTCTTCCTTTTGTTAATGGTGTTTTGTGTATATATATAATATATGTATGTATGTGTTATATTTCGGTTAACGTTATGTATAAATATAAACATATATTTTATGCTACGATTCAATAATCTTATATGCGGAATATCATAGAATTGAATAAAATTAAGAATTGTGTGTTGTATTCTTGTATATACTTGCTGTTGTTTAAGCAAAATACACATTAAATACATGGAAAATTAGAATTTATGATTGGAAATTCAAAATACGCTTAGATTATCACCAACTGGTAAATTGTAGGTGGATTCGTTTCCCCATTTCGATTGTTTTTTTTTTTTTTTTTTTTGTTCGAGATTATAGTCGTATATTAAATTTTCATGGAAATTAAAATTTATGGGTGGATTCTTGGAATTGATTGTTTGCTATTTACTGAAATGGCACATGTAATGGCATCGCAATAAAAAAGTTTTTTTATTTTCGGGTTTTTTTTTTGTGTTAAATTATGAGTTCATGGAATATTAAATCAATTTTTGATGTACGTACGAAGAATAATTTTTTTTGTTCCCTTGAGATTATAAGTGCTTTGAGATTGTATTGTATAGAACGTGGGATGCGGCTAACAAATTTGTTTCACTTGAGCCGATTGTGGGACTTGGCCTTCTATACGAATTGGTATATAATTGAGGTTATATACCGTTGCTGTTAGATGAAGTTTAATTTTCCATTGTCTTATCAAATTGGCTGTATAAAGAATTTTTTCAAATTCACTCAGTATCCTAATAAAACACAACATAAAGTAAACTTTTCAATAAATCAGATTTATATTTGCATTCCACGTTAGTATTGAACATTACCCTATGATTCCGAACTGCATTAGACTAGCTACTTTTTATATATTGGTAATAATTGAGACTTCTCTGAATTCAAAATTAAAACTTTAGAGTCGGTGCAGCTAAAAATTGACACCAAACAGAATGGGAAAACTACTCGAAAGGTATTGAGGACATGCGTGAACGTCTTAACGAGCCACATACTTACCATCAACACCAATTCTATCAGCAAGAACAAATCCCCAATTTCAATTCGGAAGAACAGCGGAAGGCAGTAACAATGTCATCAATAAACCAACAACGAGCGATAACCCACACAATGGGTGTTCCGAACCATCAAAAAAGGAAGCAGCCACTGAATTTCGGATCAATCAATTGTCGAAATTCAATCAACAATTAAAACAACAAGACATCAAAATACGCAGCTTGTATCGAGAATTTCAGGCAGCTGAGGATAATATACTGAGCCACTTGGGCCCAACGGGTAAAAATTACGTGGCAAATCTTCATGACACGATGGTTGAAATTTTATATGCATTGAAGAACTAGACAATTGATACACCAACCTGGAACGCAAAATTCCAATAGTGTTGAAGAAATTGGACAATGAGACACTTCGTTTGCACCAAGTAAATTTAAAGAATCCTCGAGATATTCAACCTATGAGTGAATTTCTAAAGTTGCTAGAAAACCGCTTCCAATCGTTAGAAGCAATCAACATATCAACAAGGGGATTTCAACAAACATGAGTCGTTTTAGAGCGCCCAAATACAGTTATATCACAAGCAGCAAGAAGAACTTTTGCTTGAAATAGACAAATATGCATTGTTTATACCTTATTTTAAATAAAAAAACTTTTATTTTTGATTTTATAGTTTTAATTCTTCCTTATTGTGACAATTTTTATTTTTGATTTTTTCGGTAAATCGATTTCGACTTGCGTCTTCCTCAGTACCTTGTTAACTATTCTAGAATAGTTAACAAGGTACTGAGGAAGACGCAAGTCGAAATCGATTTACCGAAAAAATCAAAAATAAAAATTGTCACAATAAGGAAGAATTAAAACTATAAAATCAAAAATAAAAGTTTTTTATTTAAAATAAGTTATATAGTGACAAAAGATTACACAAAAACATTAAAATGAACAACATTCATTTAAACTCATTGTTTATAAGGCATCACACGATCTTACGAATCGGATTTCCAGCATGTGGTAGAAGCTTTTATTCTACCAACATTGACTGAACGTCTCCCAACTGAACTAATAAGGGGAAATAACAACAACTCGTGGAGAGAACTTATATTGCCAGATCCGAAATACTAGATACCAGCATCTGTCGAAGTGATTCTAAGTGCCGATGCATACGCAAATATTTTAGAGGACGGCGTAATAAAAGCCGCGCCAGATCATCGAATAACTCAAAGAGCGGAGTTAGGTTGGATTCTTATGGGAAAAACGCAAACACAACCAACAGAAAAATCGGTAACTTTAATCCTGATATCTCATAATAATTTTGATTTGGAGCTGCGTAAGTTTTGGGATATTGAAGAAATATGCAAATGTAACCAATACTCAGAAGAAGAAACGCATAATTGACTGGCAAATGTAAGGTATGATGTTACTATACCAATAAAGGTAGAGTTCGCTTTAGGAGATAGCCATAGCAAGATGGTTACAAGTAGAGAGGGGATTAGAGAAGAATCCTCAATTAAAACAAGAATACCACAACTTTTTGAATGAATACCTTGAACAGGACATATGGTTCCAGTAAATCCAGGCGACGTTACTTGCAATAACAACATAAGCTACCAACCACACCACGCAGTCGTAAAGTAATCTATTACAACCAGTACGGTTAGGATAGTATTTGACGTCATTGGGGCGTCAAATACTATCCTAACCGTACTGGTTGTAATAGACATGTCTTCAAAAAAAGAAAAAAGCTTTAATGACATCCAATTAGTCAGCCCAACACTGCAATAGGATCTATTTTCCATAATAACAAGATGGATGAAACACAAATATGTGTTCATAGCGCAGACATCGAGAAGACGTATAAAGACAGATCGTGGTGGCCGATAAACAATAAAATCTCCAACGAATAGTTTGGAGAAGTGATCCACAGGCACCAATAAGGGAGTACAAATTAAGAACAATAACATACGGCACACTTCTGCCCCATACATGGCCATAAGAACACATACGAAACGAGCCATTATAAAATTTTCGATCCACTATGTTGGGTCTCCCCTACCATTATCATTGTAAAACTCATGTTTCAGGAAATATGGATAAAGGGAGTATCAAGGTTACAAAGGTAGAAAAAACTACTGTAACTTTAATATCGGGGAAAACTATGATGTTATCAATCAATGGTGGTTAGAATCTCAGCGACAGAGCATGGTGTGGTAACGTTCAATGTTTTGATCCTCAGCATAGTTTTTATGGGGAATATTTGAGTCGACGACCGAGGTTGATAAATGATCATTGTATTCTTCAGTAAAATACCACAATGTTCGAGAATCGAGACGGTAAATTTAATTCGTTTTAATCACCTTTAAAACATTTTAATTTTAAAACGATTTTTGGTCCTAGTGGCGGCAAATAAAACCCGAAAGACCCAGTGGCAACCGTCCAAAAAAGTCACGGTAAAAGCAATGGCTGGTATAGAGTGTGGAGGTAAGAAAAAGCTTCGGGAAATCGTCAACACCGCTGTAGCAAATGTATCGGCTAAAAAAGTCAGCAACATCAATTTTAGTGTTCTGATTGAAATCGATAAAAAGGAAGACCTTGAATTCTACATCGAGGACATAAAAGAAGCAATATTTAAACAAAGCCTGAATGCGTGAAGTTCGTGGAAATGAAACACTTTTTCTTGACTGAGCTAAATTAGTCAGTTGCTTTGTTGAGGTGTTGCCAGTGGCTAGAAATGCCTTGGTTAGGAACCGCAGATTGTATCTGGATTGATCGTAATGTAGAGTAACAGACTTTGTCTGTTTTACATGGTGCTATAAATGCCATGCGTTTGGGCATATTGCAAAACACTGCAAAGAACAAGATCGTATTATTGCTGTGAGAGTGGTCACGAACAAAAGACCGGACAGTTACAGATAACAATACTGGTCGATTGAAAATTGGTCTACTGAATATGCAGAACCCAAAAGCAGTGAGACATGAAATCAGACATTGTACTGATACAGAAGCAATTGATATACTCCGCATGCAGGAACCATACGCGCTTAAAGGTAAAACAGGCGGTTTGGCAACATCCACAAGGGTTATCGTGGGGAATGATGATAGCATTAAGGCAGCCTTTGGCATTCTCAATAATGATATAGAAGTTTTAAAGAGTGTACATGTACTGCGAGTTTGTAGAAATAAGATCGGATCTAGGTAGTTTCTATCTATATATATAGTCAGTAACTACTTCCAGTATTCAGATGAGCCAGAGGAATATGAACATTAGCTTGACAAAATTATGGATTGCCTTAAAATGGCGACTTCAATGCTAAGCCCAAACTTCGGCACAATAAGGACACTATGAGAGAGGAGCTCTCTTTGAAGAATGTTTATAGCACGAAGTGGCCTCTTCGTTATTAACGAAGAAGACCAGCTTATTACAAATTCCCAGAATGGCAACTCGAATGATCTTACACTGATGATGGGCGGTTTGTTAAGAAAAGTTATAAATTGGTCGGTCAAATAAAGCTGGACGGCAAGCGACTACAGAGAAACTGTCTAATTTTGGAAGCTGGGGAATTATCTGAATATATTGGACGGAAATGACCTCGATAAAATTTAGCAAATAATAGCAAGTTCAATCATCAAAGTCTGTTGCGCTACTATACCACGTAAACGTACCCACAACAACATATTGCCATGGTGGTCCTCGGACCTAACCAATAAAAGAAAAATGGTTCAAAAATTGCCACATAGAACAAGTATATCAAAGAGACTCCAATCCCAAAACCCGGGCGAGCAAGAAACTAACAATTGTAACAAACCGTAATGCGTATTTCAAAGTATAAGTGACAATAGCCAAAACAGCTTAAAGGTGTTTATAACAGAGCACGGTAATGCAGAATTCATGGGGTTTTGTCTATAAGTTTAGGCCAGGCAAAATGAAAACTTATGAGGTACTAATTACCTTGGTTACCGGTGGTGGACAATCGACAATCTGTTAGGAGGATACTACAAAACGCTTACTCGATACTTTGTAATCGGGTGATAGTGAGGAACGTGAGTCGGATGTGCAAAGAGCAATTCGCGCGCATCGTAACATTGTACCAAATACACCAAATGTGAGCCACTTCTGTGATGAAGAGGCCACTTTAGCGATCATATTTATGAAAACAAACAAATTCCCTGACCTAAACAACATCGAGGTGGAAGTGATATAACGTTCTTGGCCTATTATAGGGCCCAGTATCACAAACTAAATACCTGTCTGAGTAAAGGAGTTTTCCCAAAGCTTGGAAAGTTGGTAAAGTGTATAAGTTTCCTATAATTAGGATAGGTGTCAATCCGATCCAAAGACATATAGGCCGATCGCGCTGTTGGTGCCTTAGATCAATTACTTGAAGCACTAATTGCCGGCAGGTCAATGGAAATATTCCTAAAAATTGGGAAACACAATGAAAGACAGTTTGACTTCAGAGTGAATAGATCGGCTGAGGATAGAATGGTCAAATGATCAAAATTGTAAAAGAATCGGACCAAAACTACAATATGGGAGTGTTGAGGTGTCAATAAGGGGTGCCAAAAAAGCACAATTCTATATAGACCCTCATCTATAATATTATTTTTAATAGTAGTATGAACCACGAAGTCCAAGAGTGATGCTATTTGCTGGGAACTCTAGACTAAGTATTCAAGAAAAACCGCAACTGGCCATAGATACGATGGTAGACTGGTGCAATACAAAGAGTAGCAAGAGAGTCATGGGGCCTCAAGCAAGGTACTCTGTTTACTATATATATGAAGGTCTCGCGGTCTTCTCAATGACTTACGCATGTGCTGGATGGGCTGAGAGAAGTGACACCATCAGTGCTCCAAGAAGTGTCTTACTCGGAATCGCCAAACAGATACCGATCAACTGATGCTGTTTCCGTCTTGGCCGGAATGATTCCAATAGATATGCTCCTAAAAGAAAGAATGGCCAACTATAAAATAAGAAAAAGGCAAAATGTGAGCTATGAAAACATATAGAGGTTCTGGGTAATCAGGTACGGCCGAACCACTTGAGATCACTCAAAATGCAAATAAGAAAAGTCCTAAGGCAAAATAGATGGTCGAATTCAATGGATGGTAGAGTAACCTACGGTTACTTACCAAACATTAAAGAATGACTTGAGAAAGATACCTTAAAGTACGTGATTTGCGCCCAACCCTAACAAGGCATGGAAGAATGGCATGGAATCCTACATGCACCAACTGAATCTGGCAGAAAGCAGTACCTGTGAATGTTCGGACAGGGCGAGGACACACTTGATCACTTCCTCTATGACTTGTGAGCTCGCTCAAGAAGCTAGACAACCACTCTTTTAAAAAATTTAGTGATATAAGACGTTGTGGGGATGGATATATGCCTTGCCTGGGTGCCATCTCTACTACATGTCAAATAAAGAAGGGTGGGAGAAAGGCTTAAACAAAAAGATGCAATTCCATTTCATTTTAGTTTACATTCTATGAGCTTTGTATATAATTTTGAAACTCAATGTGTCTGACTGTGCTATAAATTATAAACTTTACTTCCAAAATTATGATGAATCAAAGTGGCTGTTCAACTCTCAATGGTGTGGTAAAATTAAAATTGTAATTTTATTCAAAAATCACTAGTTTTGAAAGATCGGCCATAATCTCAGTTTATGATATCTTTATAACGATTTTCAAAACGTTCAAATATTCGGGTTCACTTATCACTCACGATAACAGTGTGGGTGAGGATATTAAAGTGCGGCTGGCAGCTGGCAGTCGTGCTTTTTATCCTCTACGGCCACTGCTAAAATCTAAACACTTATCAAGTTGTTATGTTTGGATGTGAAAGTTGGGTCCTGACGGATGAGTACGAGAGATGGGTCCTTACATTTGAGAAAAGAATCATGCGTGTGAAATAATAGCGAAATAGTTGGTACAGACCGAGCTCTGTAGAATACCAAGATCTGAGATCTGATGAAGATCACCGATATGATGTAAGATCTCAGCGAGTACGCTAGCTCGATCACGTTCTGCGTGCTGATCCGGAACGAATTGTGCAGCGATCTCAGAAAGAAGAGTCACCATATAGTAGACGCGGAGGTCGTTGCAGGCAACGATGTCTCCACGATGTAGAGAACGACTTGGCCTCTTTAGTTTGTCTCAGACAGTATGAACATCATGCTCAGGATCAAAACCGTTGGAGGGAAATAGTCGACTTAGTAATTGTCACTGCAAAATTTGTTAACGTTAACTTTTTTAAACCACCAATAGGGCCATTTTCGATCAGTGTTCGTTATAATCACATGACTTCTTCTTGAATTTTTAAAATTTTAAATAAAATAAAAATAAAAAAATAAAGAAGACATACATTATCCTAATTGATTGTTCAACATATGAGGATTGGTGATTAATTCACGCCGATCCACCAACTTTTGTGCAGTCTTTTTGGAATCATTTGATTGCATGACTTAAACCGTATCGCTCAATTTTACTTACATACAATTTCAACATTTTGTGTATATTAACTAAAAGACACAAATTGTAAGAAGTAAGTAAAGACCGAGCAAATAGCGCAGTGGTTAAAGCTGCGACGTTTGGATCGGGTGGTACCGGGTTCTCGAATCCCATTAACAGAGGCGGGATTTTTCATCTCCCGATTACGATCGGTCACTAAATTGAAAACATCTATGATCCTCTGTTGGAATGTAGAACTCATGGACCGACCCACCACCCCATGTCACTGTACAGGCGCAATGTGCAGGTGGTATACTGTACTTGTGTGAATGGGATGAATGAATGGGTTGAATGAATGTTGTGTGAATGTAAGGTAAGGCTATATGAACCAAAAAAGTGTCTATGCCACGTCCATTAAAAAATAAAAAATAAAAAAATAAGAAGTAAATTAATTCTTTTATGCACGGTGATAAAACATTTTAAACAGTTTGCCTAAATACACATTTTCCGCATTTAAAATCCAAATGTGAATAACGCGCGTTGGTCCAGCGTTGGCATGGTATCGTTTATTGCGCGTGAAAACAATGAAAACAATTTTCTAGTTCATTTACGTTTACGACCTCATGTATACGTACACACACACACACACTCAAATAAAATGCGATTACAAGCAAAAAACGACTGTACAGGCCGCAGCAATATATAAATCACGCCACAGCATTAGATTAACAAGCATTATTAAGATGCGGGGTGTGCGACCCATACCCACAAAACACGTCGAATTTTATTGCTCCGTTTAAGAATAACAAATTTTTTGCCCGTTGTTTATTTTTTATTATCCTTTATTTTGTTAATATTTTATACAATTTTTTATTTTTTTAATTAATTAAAAGATTAAGATTTTGTATTTTATGTATACATACATATATAGACACACAATATACTCTTGTATATTATCTATAAAAAAATATGCGCGACAATCACCAAGAAAATTGGGCGTTAAAAAATGATGAGGAAAATTTTTTCGCGCGCGCTTTTGCGCTTTTTTTTTGTGTGCGAGTACACAAATTTTGAATTTTATTTGGCGCGTGAGGAGCTATAATAATTTTTATTCGCGGTTATATCTGTATGATTATTGTAATGGATTGTTTTTTTATTGTTTAATTTTTATTTTTCTTATTTTTATGATAAGATAATTTCGTCGGAAAGGAATATATAACTTTGCACAAAATGATGAAGAAATTATTTTATCAATTGTGTGTTTTTAGGATTTTATGGGATACACAGTTTTTTCTTTTATATTTATTTTGATGGGCGTTGTAATGAGTTTTAAATACAATGAGATTAACACAGAAACCCATTTTTAAAGTATATTATTGAAATGGTTTTTATTATAATTATAGCATTTCTGCGGCATACCCAGATCAACAGTCTTCAAACAGGAGGCTGCTCGGTATCATGCGATGTTAGAACTGAAATAAGATGGTTGGTAAATTTCAATTAGAAAATATCTGGAAAATACCAAATACCCCGACTGGACGGAAGACATTGAAACTGTTTGCTCTCCATACCCAACACACCATAAACAAAAAAACGTATACATTATGAGCGCACGCACTGTTACTTTATGTCAACACATGCACCCGTACATTTCTTAAGAAAAAGGCGTCATGTACGCGATTTGGGGAATGATTGTGTGCAAAGCTGTTTGCATGTTGAACGCATGCTTTGTAATTCAAAGGTTTTCGGTTTAACCAAAATGTAGCTGTAAGTATACACATACATTTTAGTTACTGAAGATACAATTTTTGGGATAATGCGAGTGTGCTGTATGCATTCACTTACCTAATATTGCGACTGAAGTTTATTCAGAAAATTTAAGCTACACGGTTGAAAATTTAGGTGTAAAATTGATCAATTTTGGGTATTCATATAAATCCATCACCAAATTGGTATTAAATTAATATTTTTGTGATATATTAATTTGTGTATAAATTAATTTATAAATTGTATACATATTATCGTATTAAATTGTTTATAAAGCATAAGTATTAAATCAATAATTAAATATGTACACTATTTAATACCATTTATTTATAAATTTGATAGTTTGATATATTAATCAAAATTATACCAGCGAAATATTAGATTAATACTTGGAACGTATTGAATGCTTTAATAAATAATTGTTATTAATTTAATCCACATTTTGTATCAATTACTTATTTCTGTTAGTTATTAAATCGATAAATAATATTATTAATTTAATAGAGAAACAAGTATCAGTTTTATATTAATACAATTTTATTATTAACCACCAATTTATATATACTCCCCATTAATATTTTAATAAATACAGTAAAAAACATTTAATTTCATTTATACGTATATCACATTCTTTATTTTTCATTTTCATAAAATTATAATAATTAAATTCAAAATATATATTCTAAAATTTAACATTCGATATAATTCTCGTTTATTAATTAATTTTTTTTTAAAATGTAACATTTATTTGTCCTGTTTGATGTTACAATTTCATAAGTATAAATATTTTCATCAAATTTTAAAATATCAAAACAGTTCATATTTAAATTGTTTGAACTGAAGTCTTCTTCTACTTCAAATGCATTATGAAATTTATCAAAAACTTTGGTAATAAAATTTTTACATAATAAAAGATACCGATTCCTAAATTTGATTATATATTTAATTTGAAAAAAATGGGGTACTGAACTATCAATCAACGAAATAAATAATAATGGGCGATAATGTACAGAATTTTCAAAATACGAAACTATATATATTGGTTCGTTTTCAAGATAATTTAAAGAATTCAACTCAGTTACTAATTCGTGAAGTAAATCTTTAGATGGCTTACTAAGTTTGCCAATTTTTATCGCATGATCCATCGTACTATGTTCCCAAGTGGCAACAAACTTCTTTTGATGCCTCTGGGAAAAAGTTTTTGGTAAATTTATGAAGTTTTTCAATTTTGATGATAAATTTTTAAAATATTGGTGCTTAGATTCATATCGCATTGTAGAATATTGACTTAATGGACCTAATTTTGCCATTACATTTGGATAGTGAGTGAGTAAATGATGTTTGGGGATCAGTTTAAGTTTGAATATATTCACAACAATTGACAAATGACTTTCAATTAAGTTTCTGAGCTTGGCAATCATACTAAAATCAACATTTTTTGAAAATGAAATTTGTAATATTTCCAAAATTGTTGTAATTCCTTCCCATCGAACCATTGTTGACAAGGTGATTAAATCACCAAAGATAAACGGCAAATGAATTGCCAAACACCAACATTGAGAAGCTGAGAGTCCTAACGAGTCTTTAGTAATGGAGGACGTAGGTAACACTTTTCTGTACAAGTAACCATAATTAAAAGAATGTATTCTGTCATTTATATGTTGTATACTAATTATTTTTGATTCGGAAAAAAAATTAAATAAAGCCAATATTATGTAAGGTACTACTCCTTCGAGTAAATCATGCATTGGATCTACAGAGCAATTTTTTAAAATATCGTAGTTCAATAGTTCGTTAAGTATAGATAGACTTTTAACTCCTTTTTGTAAGTTTTGGTCTTCATTCAAAAAATTTGTGGTCAAACTAGTAAGATTCCGCATTTTTTCCTCGTTCTCAACAAATGTGTTTTGTATTTCAACTTTATGTATTTCGCAAAATCGACAAAAATAATTTGCATTGAAACCACCTGAAAATCCAAATAATTGATTTGCACCTAAATTATCATGTGTGAAACTAGTAATAGAACCTAAAACAATACCTTTATTAATGGAAATGCCAACTGTCTCTAAAATTTTTAAATCGTCAACAAGGGGTTTTAGAATTTGATTATAAGTAGTTGAGTGCTTGATATCATTTGCATTAAATAATACTGCTAAGTGGATATTTTCACAACGCGATAAATAAATTGTTGGAAGGTTCAAAATGGTAAAATAAATTGCACCAATTTTATGAATCGTTTTATGGCTTCCTATGGGGTTGGTACATTCAAAGTCATCATAAAAAAACTGTAACATTATAGCATTTGGGTTTTCTTGATAGAAAGGTTGACCTTTGAAAATAGAACCACAACAAAATTTGGAACGTTTATTTGGAGCACAAACATGTTTTTGGAAAAAATAGTTATTAAAACTAGTATTTTTAAATAAAGCTTTAAGGGTTTCCAATACAGAAATATATTGTAAAGTATTTTGCACCAAACATTTTTTATACATTTTAAATTTTCTACAATATTTACGATCCCAACGCATACTAGTTGCTATTTCTATTGGCTTTACAAAAATTCCGACTTCTGAAAATGAATAGTTCTATTGTGTTTTGTCAGAAATCTTTTAAAAAAATTTTCATGCTGTCGACTACAGGCTTTAGTTTTTTCTAAAATCTCCTCAGAGGAATTGTTTGCTGTTAGAATGGTGTTCGTGTAGTCAGTAGAGATAGTTTGAATTAATTCGAAACTACTACTTAATATTTTATTGATTGTCGTATCAGGTAAATCTAAATTTTCCAAATTAGAAGTAAAAGACGTTAAACTCGTGTTAAAATTAGATACAAATGTATTGTCTCGTTCATTCGTTAAGGAGGTTAAATCAGGTTTGTATATATTATAGAATTTACTATTAGTTTTAATATTATCGAAATTAATTTCAAATTCAGATACATTATTTATATTTTTTGTTTTCGAGCCACATTTAAAACTTTGTAGATCTCCTATTCCAGCGGTTTTGGAACATTTCATAGCATGTTTTTTAAGACCAGAATACGTGTTAAATTTTGCAGAACAATTTTCGTTGCAAACACAGCGTAAGACTAAGAATTTTGATTCTAACAGTGAATGCTCTAATTTTAAATGACTTATTAGTTTAGTAATAATTTGCGTTTTTTTTTTGCAAAGGAAACATATATAGTGATCCATATTGGAATTCATTAAAAATAATATACAAATTATACTTAATTAATTACAATAGACTTCATATGTTTTAAATAAATATAAAAATTAAAAATAATAATAATTATGTAAGCTTAATAATATAAATACTACAACTACGAAATTAATAGTGCAATTTGATTGACACCGAGTTTAAATTATTTACCGGCATCAGCTGACAATTTTAAAAACTTTTCATGTATATCTTGAACCGTTACTGGTGTTTTTGTTAAATCTAATTTGTATACATAATTTTGCAAGAAGCACCAAAATAATCGTAAATTATTCTCATACTTGATGTTAAACAAGTAATGCAATTTCAAAACCAGATCTAGCGCGTCCACGAATTTTGATTGCTGAAGTGGTATTAGATTTCCATCTATTGCAATGATGTATTGCTCTATATCAGATTTAGTCTTTCCTATTGCAATTATATAAGGAGCACTATTAACAGGTTGACAAAGATATTCTGCGTTTGTCTGTCCTGCCTATAATAATGAAAAAAAAAATTATAAGATTGTCTCAAAAATGTGAGCTTCACATTTGGTTAGTTCAGACACAATAAACACAGTTTTCTGGCACTAAATGTCAGTTGCATTTTATTTTATTTAATATAAAAATTGAAAAATTTTAGTTAGAAACTATTAATTTATCTATTTATGTATATACATACTTATACATGTATGGATTTGGTAAAAGTTTAAACAAATCAAAAATCTTACCAATTTATGTACAATGAGTTTTTGAACTGCCTGTTCATCTGTCATCCGATTGAACTTAGTTCGACCTGCTGGGGAAGGTGGTAGCAGCCTCAACAAATTTAAAAACGACAGTGTCTGAGTATCCCAATCTATGATATATTTAATATACTTAATAATGTATATGTATATATATTTAAATTATAAGAAACATTATAATTACCAATATTTCTATCAATTTCCGTATAAAGCACAGTTTTTCCTGATTTTTTTACAATTGAAAATATATGCTGTTGGTACCATTCCCATTCAATTGACAACGTGGGGGTTATGCCATACCTCAATGTAAAATCATACGTAATCTATATTAAAAATACATGAATAATTAAAAAATAAGTTTTAATAGCCACACAGCACATGATTCGAATTAGATTAATTTTTACTCGTACATGTGAAATAAAAAACATTTTTGTTAAATTAATTTTGCATCAATTTTGTTCTAAAAATTATATCGTTTTAAAAATATGATAGTATGATCCCGTCAAATGCCAGGAAATGTAGCTTTTTATAATATCCATCATAAGTATTCCACAAAAAAACTTACCAATTCTGGGCAGACAAAAAAATATCGGCAATCTTCATATATGGAAAAACTCCCCTTCTGAATTTCTTTTTTTCGATATTCTAAAGTTGTTTCCAATTTCGCTTTGGCCAATGGTATTTCTTCAGGGAGAGATGCTGATTTTAATGCACTTAAATCTCGTTGAATTGTTTCCTGATCTATATGATGATGTTCTGTTTCCATTGGCTCATCAGTGTTCACTTCGAAATCTTGTTCTATTTTCCGTTTCTTGACTCTTTCGTTCTTTAATTTTGTTTGTAAAAATCCGCTGTTAGAAGAATTAATCAATAATTCCTAAATGAAACGGTATTAAAAAAATATTATATTCTTAAAGATTAAAGTGCTAATTAGTAACCATCAGAAAAACGAAAATAAAATGTGATTTTAGTTTTTTTGGTTTGAATTATATGTTTTAACAAGTTATAAATAAAATAATTTCTTGTCGGAAAAGGCCATTCAATATCAATTCAAATAATAAAATACATTAAACATAAATTCATATATTTCTCATGAAATAATATTTGTGATTTTCTTGAACAGAATTATAATTTTCTGTTTGAAAAAATCAAACATTAGTTTTTTATGAGAAAATTAGATGTTTGTGTTTTGTTGGTTTGGTTTCAAATAGTATTCAAACAAGTTCATATTTTATAATTATAACATAATTAAAATATTTAGGTATATACATGTGATTTAAAGCTTTAAAAAATTAATTTCATTTCGTTTTCGTTTGGATATGTGTTTAGCGATTAAATATTATGCCGTTTTCGATTCCCAACTGAAAGTTTTGAACTCTGAGAGGTAAACATATAATTTAAATGGCATTTTAATTGAATATTTGTACAAACAATTACACTTAATAGTTCCCAAGAGCAACTCGTAATTAAGGAATTAAAAATTATTAATAGAGGTATTATGTATGGATCACGCCTCGCCATAATATATCCTTCAAATTAAATTGCATTTAAATAGTATTTCACATCAAGGCGAGAACCTTAATAGGCATGGAAAATGATTTCAGTTGCATTTTCATTGATTTTAGAATATCGAACATTTTCAAGTTAATCATAAAACACATTTTTTATAGAATTGAAAACGACATTATATTTTGGTTCTGAATACTATATCACCAAAATTGAATACGAACTAATTTCAAACATGGAAATAAATTTCGACACGCTTCTGCCACAGCCATTTGTTGTTGTTTTGTTGGCTTAAAGCCAAAATTTTCGTGTATAAAAGCTGCTAGATAGGATACGACTTTTCTCCTATGCGTATCTTTTAAATAACCAGTTTCTTTAAAATCGGACAAAATTTTGGAACCACCAGTTTTTTTACTGAGGTATACTTTAATAGACTGCACGTTAAAAAAAAAACATTAGTTTATTATGTAAAAATATAGATATTGTAAACATTTTTTACTTCCGACGTTACAATGAGACCTAATCCAATAACAGCATTCGATTGTTTCAATTCCGCTACATTCACTGTTTGAGCAAACTCATTTGCCATTTGAATTATATCAAAACTTTCAGCATTCAAATCTGGCAAATTGACAATCGATGTATTCGTTTCAGTATCTAAATTAACTATTCGTTTTGTTTTAATTTTTAAAATTAAACACGCACAACGATGAGTCATAAATTGCTCGAAATATCGAACAAAAATTTTTTCTTCAATTGGAGCCCCATGTACGTTTAGAAAGCAATCAAAATTTTCTATTTCAATATCGGTATCTTGAAGTGCTGTAATAATGTTGTATATGAAAGTATGTGTGTATTTCCGACAATAGATATTTAAAAAAAATATAAAATGAATTTCTAGGTAAAATACTGAAATATACCGTATTCCTGTAGACTATTGAATTGAATTTTGATCGAGCTTATAGTTACTTAAAATGTAATATATTGATCCACTCTCACAACCTCTCAGGCATATGGTAATATCCCAGTTTTTTATATGATCATTTTTCTAAACTTACCTGAAAACACGTAATCCATGTACTCAAGGTTATCCGAAGAACCGTACTTCACAATTTCCACAATTTTATTTGTATGTCCATATTGGACTGTTACAAAAAATCCACTCATCGTTAATATTTTTATAATATTAATATGTATAGTAAATAATTTATATATACACAATTACATAAGTATTATTCGTACTACAAAAACTTATATGTTAAATAACCACGTTTTATTTTTAATATGTTCACGGTATAAATTTTAAACTTTAAATATATAAATACAATATAATCTATACTTTAAAAGTATAAAATTGATATCAAGAAGGTATTAAATAGATTTTTCAGTTAAATTTTATTAGTTATGATTTGCAATAATTAATAAATTTGTATTCACTTTATCCACATGTTTTACACTTTTTTGTACAATTCTTCAATTCACACAATATATTATTTTATGATTAAATCAGTCGATCAAATATATAATAATTATTATTTATTTTATTAAACGTAGATAAATACTTTTATTTCATAGAAACTAGAACAACCTATAGGGTTTGCGTTGCATCGACTACTAAACTAATTCTTGTAGCTTTGAACTGTTACAATAATTTATACCTTTGATGTTTAAAATTAATACCATCTAACATATTAAACGAATATATTAAAGTATTTAATTTATATATTAATTTTATTAAATAAAATATTTAATATAAATAGTTGTATTAAATTAATATTATTTTTAATATTTAAATACACATTAAAAATAAAAAAAATGTAATACCACTACTTTATTAAAATAATATTATGTTAGTTTTAACATGATCATCATTTTTATTAATTTCATATCTATTTGAATATTGATTTTCTGTTGATATTTTTTTGTTATTATGTTGATAATAAAAGCCATATAAAGTTCATGAATAAATTTATAAAATATAAAATTAATAAGAAAAATTATATGTATTCGTTTAATACGAATAAACTTATTGAAAATTATACCCAAATTTTTAACCGTGTACGCAGCCACAAAATATTCTCGACTACATTTTGGTTATCCATAAGCCACTTACGGTTCACAGACTTTAATAACTAATAATCAATGATTTTTATAATGTCCATATATTTTCTATTCTTTATATTTCATAATTATATTATATATAATTATTACTATGCCTATTTAAAAAAATATTATTTATAAAAAAATTAATGCAATCGTACGTTTATCGTAAATGTAACTGTTATACTTCTAAAAAAACAAGGATCTTCAAAATTATTTATTATTTAAAATAAAAGTTATATATTTTTTAAAGAAAAGACATATTTTTAACCTAAAATAATCAGTGATTCGAAATATAACAACAAAATAAAATGGCGATATTATCAGAAATTAATTAAGTACTAAAAAATCTTTAAATTCCCGCTTAAAGTTAAAATATAGCTTTTGCGATGGCCATAATTCCTTTATGAGAACATTTTAGTGACAGAATTCTCAAAATTGTACGAAATGGTATCAAAATGTAAACCTAAGGTGACAGTTTGATATACTGAAAGTTTTAAATTTTTGCACACATTCAGTGATAAATATTGTATAAATAAGGCTAAATGAGACGGAATACTGTGCGTAAGATGAAAATTACCAATATTTACTTTACGCATACATTTCAGTGACAAATTAGTCAAAATAACACTAAATAATACCGAAATGTATTCGTAAAGTGATACTTTCCAACAATTAAATTGATTTTCGTATTTTGCCTTTATACGAACATTTCAGTGATAAACTTTCCTAAATTATGCAAAATGATACTGAAATGTGTACTTAAGGTGACAATTAGTATATATTGAAATGAACTTCATAGTTTGCAACTGTAACGGGAATTTACTTTTACATTTGTGTTTAAACAATTCAGATGTTCTTTCTGCTCTAAAAATTAATATTAGAAAAATATTAAATCAAATGAAAATAATTTTTAAATATGTAGGTATATCGCTTAGACAAGCATACAAGTAAATTTTATAGTTGAGTGTGTATATTTTTAAATATTTGAAATGCCTTACACGTTATGTGAAACAGTAGAAAATGGCGAAAAGTGTTTTGTGTCTGTTCCTAGCAAATGGGAAAACAACAACATTTTATTATATCCGCCAAAAGATGCAAAAAAACTGTTAAAGTATAAACAGATTGAGTATTTACAACCAGAAGTGACCTGGGAAAGATACATTTGCACCGTCAAAGCAAATAATATTGCAAATTATCGAGAAGCGATGGACCTTTATGGTGATCGGCTAACGGATACCGAAGCAGAAGAAAGGTATGTAGAAAATGTTTATTTTGTAAATAACTATAAGTGTATTTTGTGTAAATTAATGATTGTGTTGTGGTTTATCAGATATAACCGTGAAGCAAATAAACGAAAACGTCGTTGCGTTTATAAATCTCAGCAACCCAAAAAAAAGCTGTAATATGATACCGTACACGATTCTTTTTTCAATCAATCGAATGCGGCAACAGATATCATTCCATTGATGGCAAATGCCGTAGCAGGAAATGCAACATCGGTAGAACAGAGTCTAGAAATCGATCACGACATTCCCGCTTACAGTAATAGTGTTGCAAACGTATTTACTTCAACTTCTGAAAATGACCAGACAGCAACAAGTAATGAGCAGACAAATGTGTCTTTAGCCTTTAACCACCAACCCGAGGCAACCGACCACGGAGATGATTGCTACAGATATTGTTATATCTCTTTTCCATATTTAATGTAGAATGTACTATAGTTATAGTCTCGTTAAAAGGCGCTGATTATAATTAACCGCAAAACGACATGTTGGTTTGGTTATTGTCAAATTGTTGTATTATCATTCTATCTCTTCGACCGTGATGAACGCTCATAGTCGCTCATAATAAATAATATTAATAAAATCATTATAATGGTGTATCAATTATAAAAGTGGCGACGAAGATAAAAAAAAAATTTTTTCTCAACGATGGATAAAGCGGCATTGGAACAGGTATTGGACAATCAGAATCAATTCATCAATACATTGATGGTAAACCAACAAAAATGGATGGGTGATGCATTAAAATTGACAAACGCGGTAATTCCACCTTTTGCACCGTTTGAAGAGAAAAAGCATCAATGGCATATATATTTGGAGAAGCTGAATCAACATTTTTTGGCGAACTGTGTTGAAAACGACAATCAAAAACGTGCCTTTTTCTTATCATCTGTCGGGGATTTCATCTTCAATATTTTGGAAAAATTGTGTAATTGTTACGTGGTAAGTAAAACGTTTAAAGATTTAAGTGGTACTTTAACAAAATATTTTGTATCGAAAACGCATATATTGGCGGCGCGTTATGAATTCAGTAAAACTGTTATGAAATCATATCAAAGTTACACAGAGTGGGTCGCAGATCTCCGTGGCGTGGCTAGAAACTGCGTTTTTCAATATTCTAATGAATCGTGTAAAGCTTCTTTTGTTGACGACTTAATTAGGGACGCCATTGTGATTAACACACCACATGATGTAGTCCGCGTATCATGTTTACAAAAACAAAACCCAAGTCTCGAAGAAGTGTTGGAAACCGCCAAGATTTATGAAACAACCACCAAAACGTGTTCGACAATTAAAGGGGAATCTAGTTGTGGTGAAATTAATAAAATTGTTAGCAATGCCAGTCGTTTTCGGAGCCGGAATCGTGACCAATCTGGTTCTTGTTCAAATTTTTACCGTTTGTGCCCTGATTGTATTGAAGAACACGATCGTCGACAATGCCGTTTTTCTAAAGCTATTTGTGATCGGTGCCGAAAAAAAGGCCACATAGCAAGTGTGTACATGTCACGTTCAAAGGATCGGTCCTTTTCGAGAAGGCAATCACGTTTTCGCTCACGAGGTCAATCTAACGGTAGGCGTTACGGTTCTAGATCAAATTACAATAGAGACCGCCATTTTTCCAACCATCGTTACCATTCTAGTTCAAGTCCAAGTCCAGCTAGGGATCGAAATATAGCAGTTACAAATTCAATTGATGTTAATTCACCGTCTGTGTATTCAATTAATGACACTCGTAATAAAATATGGATTGGGCTGAAGGTTAACTGTCGCTCAATTTCATTTCAAATTGACACCGGCGCAACATGTTCTATGGTTGGTTTAAGTGTCTACCGACAGTTAGGAAGTCCTGTTTGTAAACCCACATCGAAGATTTTTCGAGCATATGGAGGCAACATAATCAAAGTCAAAGGTGTATGCTTTGTAGACGTTGTATACAAACAGTATAACTGTAATTTGCCATTAATTGTAGTGGAACAAGAAAATAGTTCTAATATTATGGGTCTAGATTGGTTTGAAACACTTAATTTCAAAATAGTTCATGGAGACAATGATATATATGCTGTTACCGAAGACAATATTGAAGGCGAGTTAAAACGCAAAATCACCAAAATCTGCCAGAACCATCAATTGCTATTTGAAAATACATTGGGGAAATGTTCATCGTATAAGGCTGAGAATAAGTTAAAACCTGACGCTGAGCCTCGTTATTTTAAACCAAGGATTATCCCATTTGCAATCCAAATAGCTGTTAAGAAAGAATTGGAACGGCTTGTTGGTGTAGGAGTTTTAAAACCTATTCAAACAACGCAGTGGGCAACTCCCATTGTACCCGTCAAAAAACCAAGTGGAGAGGTTCGTATTTGTGCCGATTTTAAAGTGACGGTGAACCCACAAATCGAAGCCGATAGACATCCGATTCCTCGGATCGATGAATTATTTTACCGATTACAGGGAGGGCAATATTTCACGAAAATCGACTTAAGGGATGCCTATTTTCAACTTGAACTCTCTGAAGAAACAAAAAAATTCATGGTAATAAATACACCGTTTGGGCTTTACCAGTTTCAACGATTGCCATTCGGGATCTCCAGTGCCCCTGGGATTTTTCAGCGATTAATGGAACAGCTAACCATCGATTTAGATTTTTGCGCAGTGTATCTAGATGATATAATTGTTTCCGGAAAGTCACATGAAGATCATGTAAAAAACCTTGAAATGCTGCTAAATCGATTGGAAGAAATTGGTTTTAAATGCCGCTTGGAAAAATGTGAATTCGCAAAACTCGAGATAGAATACCTAGGACACATAATAGACAAACATGGCATTAAACCTTCAAGCACTGGTTTGAACGCAATCAAGAAACTGCCCCGTCCACAAAACTTGAAAGAAGTGGAGTCTTTTATTGGAAAGGTGAATTATTATAATAAATTTATTAATAATTTTTCTGAATTAGCAGCACCATTGAATCGCCTTCGCTCTAAAAATGCACATTTTCAATGGAAAACGGATCAAGAAAACGCTTTCAATCAATTAAAGGAAGCAATTGCGAACGCTGCCCAATTAATTCGTTTCCGCGATGACCTTCCGCTCATATTAGCGACAGATGCATCTGCATATGGCATTGGCGCTGTATTATCACATCGATTTCCGGATGGAACAGAATATCCTATTGCATTTGCATCCAAAACCTTGGATAAAGCTCAACAAAACTACAGCCAAATTGAAAAGGAAGCGTTGTCCATTATATATGGCGTTACGAAGTTTCACCAGTTTCTTCATGGTAGAAAATTTCAGCTTGTGACAGATCACAAACCGCTGCTTACACTGTTTGGTCCGCATAAGAA
Source organism: Tipula unca (assembly GCA_951394425.1). Taxonomy (NCBI): domain Eukaryota; kingdom Metazoa; phylum Arthropoda; class Insecta; order Diptera; family Tipulidae; genus Tipula; species Tipula unca. The sequence continues at coordinate 190,955,300 of OX596380.1, forward strand.
ATTACCTGTGCACACAATCAATAGGTTGCAAAGATGGGCGATTATTTTGATGGGTTATGAGTACGAAATTATATACAAACCAACACATAAACACGGCAATGCAGATGCACTATCCAGACTACCAAGTGGTTCTGATACTGAGTTTGATACTAGCGAAGAATCCTGTCATTTTATCGATGATGTTTATGAAGATGCAATTCAAGATTACCCAATGGATGCTGCAACAATCCAAAAATACACGCAACAAGAATCAGAACTGCGTCAGGTATTAGAATACATTAAATTTGGTTGGCCAAAAAGTTTACCACAATCTTTAAATAAAACGTCTTACTTGTCCGCCTGTTATCGACGTCAAGACGCAATTACCTCGTTTAATAATGTTATATTTTTACAGACAGATTATGCACGAGTCGTTATTCCACAAGCTCTTCAAAGTAAAACGTTAGAATTGCTCCATCATGGACACTGGGGCATGACCCGAATGAAGCACCTCGCTAGAAGATACTGTTGGTGGCCAACGATAGACAATGATATCGAAAACATGGTCAAATCCTGTGAGAGTTGTTCAATTCATGGCAGCGCACCGAAAAAAGAATTCACTGAATGGCCCACACCTTCCAAACCCTAGGATCGAATACTCATCGATTTTGCTGGGCCTTTTATGTCAAAAATGTGGCTAATCGTTGTGGATGCGTTTACAAAGTATCCGTTTGTTGTCCAAATGCCAACGACAACTTCGGTCTGTACTATACGGGCTCTTCAACAAATTTTTGCAATCGAGGGAATACCAGTTGCCATTGTAAGTGATAATGGTCCGCAGTTCACGTCTTCGGAATTTAAAAATTTCTGTCGTCCCAATAACATTGAACACCTGACGTCTGCACCATTCCATCCCGAATCCAACGGAGAGGCTGAAAGGTTTGTGCGCACCTTTGAAACAGCTCTGATAAAGAACTGTTTTGATGGAACCTCGAGTGATGTGGCTCTTACAAAGTTTTTGTCAACTTATCGCATTACACCACTTAGAAGCTGCGACCAATCTCCTGCTGAGATGTTACATGGGAGGCAGCCAAGAACTTTACTGTCTTCTTTAGCAGAACAATTACGTATTCGAGTTTCAGACATACCGTCAACGAAGTTCAAAATTAACGACAGTGTGTATGTCAAAGATTTTTCTGTTAGAGGAACCACCAGGTGGAGAAAAGGTCACATATCCAAATGTGTCGGCAAACGTTTATATTTAGTAAAAACCAACAGAGGAATATTTAAGCGACATCAGAATCAGATTCGAACAAGAGTCACAGTACCAGATGATTCTGAATACAAACCGATTGTTCCTGTCGATCATTATACAACATCTTCATCAAATCCAATTCAACGGGATTACCCAAACAGCATACTGCCGTTGATAGTTTCTGGTAGTGAGCCAACCAAAATAATTCCAAACGAAGCACCAGCATCAGCAACATCACAGAATACTGCACCAGTACCAGAGCTGGCGAATGAGCAATATGTAGAAACTCCAGTCCGTCGATCATCACGCGTTTCAACAAAAACCGTGCGGTTCCAATTTTAGAAGTAATTATTTCGGATAAAGAATGTAAATGTAAAGTCAAAAGAAAAATTTGTTTAAAGTCATTTTTGTATGTTAACAACTTTTGGAAGGAGGAGCTGTTATATCTCTTTTCCATATTTAATGTAGAATGTACTATAGTTAGTCTCGTTAAAAGGCGCTGATTATAATTAACCGCAAAACGACATGTTGGTTTGGTTATTGTCAAATTGTTGTATTATCATTCTATCTCTTCGACAGTGATGAACGAATAATATTAATAAAATCATTATAATGGTATATCAATTATAAAAGATATGAAGATAACTTTAGTGGTAAACTACAAGTGGTTCAAGTGGAAAATATTAATTCAAACGGTATATTGTTAAACTTTTCATAAAATTTAGTTATTTTTACTTTATGTTTTTCTAGATTCATTACAATATCAATTATTGAATGCCAAAATCGATGCAATAAACACTAAAATAGATATACAAGGAAAGGAGATTGCCAAGATCCAAGTGATGATTAACGAGATTTTCGACTTGGTCAAAAGCAAGCCTAATTCGTGGGCCCCAACTACAACAGATAATTTATTCAATCTCGAGAGTGTTGATCAAGTCAACGACTTTGAAAATAGATTGGGTGATAATACCGTTAGATCACAAATAGTAAAACCTTATTTATTCCTATCTTATACTATTGAGAATAAAGTAAAATTATTTTATTTCAGATGAAAAGATTAGAGCTATTGGAGGAACAAAAGGCGACAATGACGCTACAAAAGTTGCCAATAAAATTGCAGAAACCCTCTTTAAACAGGAACTTTTAACAGATTTTACCTGGACTGGAAAATCTGGCAAAGGATCTACAAAAATTCCATTCTTAAAATATTGCCAAATAATTCAATTGTTTTTCGATGTTATTCATTTAGCAAGCCAGAACTATACATCCAGATATGAATAAAATTTTTATTATTTACACCATGTTAAAATATAGTACAATTCGGGCTGGCCGTCGTACTAAAACAAAGAAGAAAATTCAAAATAACGACACAAACATTTCCACAGAACTCGCTGGTGTTGTTGACTGTGGAGTAAATGTGGAATTAGAAACAGACAACGAACTGGGTGATGGTGGAGAAAATGTAAACGCGCAACAAGCTTGTGTGAATAGAGTTAACTCAAGCACAAATGCTAGTGCTATTGACCCAGGAGGCCTTTGTGACATTAGCATTTATAATGATGAGGGCGGAGATGAAGTTGAGGGAATTGATCAAAGTAAGGAATTGAATACTGACAACATTGGTCCTGCTGTTCCAGTTCACCGCTGTAACGCCACTTTGTGAATAAAAAAGTATTAAAAAATGTTTGTTTTTCTAATTATATTTCATTAAATCCAAAGTATGAAGCAGTGGCATAAAAACCAGTTCATTTTTATATTCCAACGATATGAGCTTGCATTTTATTTCGTTTATGTTGTATAGTTTTTTGCTATTCCGTTCACCAAAAGTTGAATAAATATTTATGTTTTCAGAAGAAAAAGGTAAGGTAAAAAAGTTGTACTTTCTTTTGATACTGGCACCTGTTATAGAAATGGAATTTGAAGTTGTAACTGCATTAATCATTTCCACAATTTCATGGTCTCGAGTTAAAAACCATTTGTCTTTGTCATTTTCATTTGACAACATATTAATTCCTGATTTTATATTAAATAAGTATAACATATTTTATTTTTGTGTCGAAGTCGAATATGGGGACAATTGATTTCATTTGTTTCCTTGGTGGCACTAAGTGCTTCTAGTTCATTGATTCTGTTTGAAAGCTGTTCCAGTGGAAGATTTCCTTGTCGTAGGAGGTATTTCATAGTTCCCAAAAAGCTTTCAAAAGGGTATGCAGTTAGAGTAGTTAAATCACCAAATTTTTTAACATCTGCTACCACATGGCTTAGATTATGGACATTACTCTGAATTGCATCTATCCCATATATGTCGATAAAACCTTCTATATACTCCTTAAAAAGAATGTCAGCTAGATCGAGATACTGAAGGTATTCTTTGCAAGAGCATAATAGTACCGCACAACACAGCTTAAGGAAATGGTGATAAACTTCAGTGGACAAGTGATCCTTTAAAACAACCATTCCCAGATACAATAAAAATGTTCTGAACTCGAGTCCTTTCCAGTACTTCAAACTACTTAAAGTTCTTATGGCTCGATGTAGCTCCGTAGGTATTCTTTTATTGCATTCTTCTAATGACTTAGAGATTGCAATGACATCATTGGCTGATAATTTTGTGTGGAGTGACTATTTAACTTTTGCAAACTTTTTAAATACTCCCGTTTCTGAATGCCAATTTGGTGTTTCAGTTTTCGATAGTAAGTGCTGCTAAATTTAAAATGTTTATTTACTTTTGACATTTTTTTTAAAAAATTAGTCTTTTCTCTTTAATAAACGATTAAGGAATGACCGCTCTTTCATGTTATTCACATTTTGGTGAAATATGCGACCATATCAGATCAAAGCATAGGAATTGCATACATTATAGTGATGAATTATTTAAAATGAATGCTTGTGAAATCATTCAAGATTCTATACCCAAAAGCAATAATTTTGTGTAAAACTACAACCATTTTGAAACTATATGCATACAGTTAAGTACAAATTCTATCATAAGTTGGTAAAAGCATTATTATTGGTGACATTGCATGCGTACTTTACACATTGTGATGTAGCCAAACCTACGCATTTTTTAAATAAAACACATGAGACCAAATGTGACCTTCTTGAAACCATTAGTACTTATTTAAGTTTACAAATCATTGATATGTTTCCGTAAAGTCGCCATGTTTTCTTAATGAGTGCAAAATGATACTAAGTTCTTAAATTTGTGTATGCTTATGTACGAGTTTGGCTAGTTGGGTAGGCCATTATATTGGCGGGACTCTAGTACACAGTTAATCCATTTACCACAAAACAGAGGATTTTTGTCAGACATAAAGAAATACCTTTCAGGAAGAAGGGAATAGCTGCGGTACTGCAAAGGATGTTTCGTTCGAAAGAATGATATAATTTTGCACTTGTTTAAATTTAGTCGTAATCGATTAGATTCACAGCAGCTAGTAACTCGATCTAAATCATCTTGCAGTGCAGATGTATTTTCATTGCTTTTGATTACTTTGAATATTTTCATGTCGTCAGCACATCAGAGTTTTGGATAACATTCGTTAGATCATTAATGAAAACGATGAAAATCCTTGGTCCCAGATGAGAGCCCTGCGGAACTTCAGAATGTGCAGTAATTGGTCTATACCTTACACCACCAATTTCGATATATTGTTGTAAAGATACGATAAAACCCATTTCACAAATGCATTGGAGAATCCAAACTTCGACAAGTTTTGAATGACTTTTACATGATCGATCGAATCAAAAGCTTTGCGGAATTCTGTATACATATTATCGGTTTGCCGGTGTTGTTTGAATGCTTTTATTGTTTTACTATAGTAAACTCAGTCAGATTAGTCGTCATACATCTTCCAGGGAGAAAGCCGTGATGGAAATAAAGTCAGCCTACAACGAAGTGATTGCCTGCCACAGGCTAAAAATACCTTGATTGTACCCGTCATCGTTTATAATCCTTACGGATCGAACCGGCATTCCTTCAATACCTTTATCAGCTACATTGACTCAGCCGTTATACTTCTAGTTCGTCCAACAGTTTTATCATCGTGGGCGACTTTAATGTACCAGGTATGCCATTGATTATCATTGATTACTTCGCTTACATCGCAACCATGCAGCTTAACCTTATCAGCAATAGTCGAGAGAAAATCCAGAACCTGTTGTTTGCTAGCGACGTCCTGCAAGCAGAGGTTTCTTCGTGCTTGGACTTTACTGGATGTAAGAGCATTTAACACGCTGGGATTTCGATAAATATTTTGCATGCTAATTGTATAACAAATCATTTTTCTAGTGATTATAACTTTAATTTTAGAAAGGTCGACATCCATGAATGAAATTCTCAGTACTGCTTATTGGGATTTTTTACGACGCGATGTAGATTTGAATGATATGGTGTTAAGGTTCAATAAGCTTCTCGGGAGTGGTATCGAAAGACACGTTCCGCTGGTTCACAAAAATAAACCCTTCTTTCGGAAGCCATGTTTTCATAACGAGTTGATGCTGCTCGAGAAACGACACAATAAGTTGCATTCCCGGTATAGGCTGTTGTACGGCGTACAATTGTATCCCGATTTTGTTAGAACCCATAATGAATTTAAAACCATTAACTGCGGTTCCTCTACCACAATTATGTGGTTCGCATATCAAGCAAGAGTCGACATCTAGCCCCAAGGAGTCGTGTTTTTCTCGTTGGAAAATTTAATTTATTCATTCAAATTGTTCATCCAAACTGTTTGAGTTTATGGTTCAGAAAGTGTTTCACTTTCATACCTATAGAAACGATTTCTCACTGATCAAGATGGGTGGGATGCCAGTAGGTATATACAGTGACTAACTTGGCTTCGTTTTGTGGTGATTTATTTGGTAGTCTATATTCCACGTAGCAGGTCGACGTTGTTAACACAGACTTCGCAAAGGATTTTGATGTGATTGACCACTCTATTCTTATTGACAAGTTGGAGAATTTTGATTGTCATTTTATTCCCCTCGACTGGTTGCGTTCCTACTTTTCTAATCCGTTAGGGTTTTGGATTCGTTCTCCCAATTGGTTCGTGTGCCATGCGAAACGCTTCAGTGTACTCATATTGGCCCAAATATTATTATTTGAAAGTCGTACATTATTCTGGGCTTCATTAAACGAAACGGCACGGATTTTAGTGACCCGTATCACTATACGTCTGCTTTTTTCGGTCTATTTTGGAGTATGCATCTCCTGTTTGGTCACCCCCTAGCACTGACATTCTGAGAAGATTATGATAGTGTTCATAGAAAGTTTATTTTATTCGCGCTCCGACGGCAATTATACTACACCATTTGGCCTCTTCGAATACACCCGAATTCCATTTGGACTACGCAATGCCGCTCAAACGTTTCAGCGTTGTTATATGAACGAAGGTTTTGACTTCGTATATTCTAATTGCTTCACAATCTGAGGAATAACACAAACTGCACTTGGATCAACTATTCCAAAAGTTAGTGGAGTTTGACGCTCACATCAATAGTGAAAATGCGTATTTGGCGCTAGCACACTTGACTTGTATTGTACCTGCGGAAGATAGGATTAATGCCATTAGGGATTTCACATCACCCAATTCAGTAAAGGTCATTCAACGTTTCGTTGGTATGATTAATTACTACCATAGGTTTATTCCAAAACGCGCTGAAACACTACCCCAATGCCCAAGGAATTCCAACATGCATTTGCCCAGTTGAAGAGTTAATTAACTAACATTTCAAAGTTCAGCATACGAAATTACGGGTGCAAATCGCCCGTACATCGCAGAATTACTGCGCGTAGAACCATTTTCGACACAATATCTCGCATCCTGGTAGCTGTGCTACTCGAAAATTGATTACTGCGTTACTTTTGGCCTCGCATTAACAAAGAGGTGACCCATTGGACACAATCCTGTTTAGCCTGCCAAAAATCAAAAGTTCAAAGGAATACAAAATCGCCCCTTGGACATTTCGGAATTCCACCAGGTCGATCCGAACATATCCATCTAGATATTGTTGGACCTGTGTCGATCGTATGACCGGAAGTTACTGCATGGATATGTCTGCAGCTATATAATCGCTTTTAAGTTTGTATTTAAATACGTATCCCGATTTGGGGTTCCTCTCAATATCACAACCGATCAAGGAATTTGAGTCCAAACTTTTCACTGAGTTAACGAAAATCCTTGGCTCAAATCGTATACGTACTATGGCATATCATCCTCAAGCAAATGGCATGGTGTTTACCGCCAACTTAAATCAGCACTCATGGCTCAAGGAAACACTAGTAATTGGAGTTCTGAGATTCCCATTGTTTTACTTGGAATTACAGCTACAGTGAAAGAAGATCTGAAGTGCTCACCAGCTGAAATCGTCTATGGTCAAACCATGAGGCTTCCCGGTGAGTTCTTCGTCGAAAATCCTCTTCCACCTTTACCAACCTCAGACACAGTCGTCGACCACTTGAGACCCACCATCCAAAATTTTGTTCCGACAGCAACTCGAACTATCTAATAAAAACAATATATTTGTCCCTAAAACATTGGACACATGTGATTTTGTTTTTGTTCGCACGGATAAGGTTCGCACAGGATTATCACCACCCTACGAAGGCCCATATAAAATCATTAGACACCTTCGCAAACATTTTATCATATCGATCAAAGATAAAAATCATAACATTTCTATTGATCGATTCAACCCAGCTTACGGAATATTAGCCTCGGCTGAATAAATATCAGCACCTCGAACGTGTAAAATAGTACGTATAACACTATAATTCTAATAATTATATCAGCTTCATTGCAGGGGAGTCCTGCAGCGACCAATACAATTAATTTGCAATCGCCTTAATTTCAATTGTATCAGAATCACCACAATTTCGCGTTTGCTTATTTCCACATGGTGTTAATCATGCGCCCATGCGTCACAGCCTGTTGTTGTGATTTGCACTGACGTTCCATTCCATGAGGAATTCACTAAGGTTATGCAGAGATTGAAACGAAACCGGCTATCTGGGGTGGACTGCTTTAATTCGGAGCTCTTAATATTGGGACGGGATACGAATCGATCAGCCACTGATAAGGTCTTTTCGTTGGGATTATGGATGAGTATAACTAAATATTATGAGACGTCTATCTTCATACATCAGGTGTTCCTGGATTTCCGGCACCCCTATGACTGAAATACCCTACGAATACCAACAAAATTAGTACGATTGTGTAAATGACAGTGACGCAATCAGAATGCTGTGTAAATGTTATAACTTACATTAAAATTAATTCAGAGATCTCTGGTGGTAACACGAATTCGAGTTCAGGAAGGCTATATATGAGCTACTGAGTTATTAGAAAATCAAATCGTTCAGATTATCAGAACTTTGTCCGACAATAAACGTGTTTTGATGGATAACGAAACGTACGTGAAAGTGAAAACATAAGCACTTCCACTTAGATAAATTTGCAAAAAGAGTTAAGATGGCAAGCGGTTAACAGTTATCGACTCACGGTCTTTGCCAGGCCTTTGTGACATTCTCCATAGTATCGTCGAATGTGTACATAAAAGAGTGGCTACAGAAACGTAATTTGATTATAATTTGTTAACACTATTTACCAGTAAAGTTTTGGTAACCGGTCGATTTATCGCAAGCAATTTATCGTATGAAATCGATTATGAGCAATCCATCGCAATCAATTCAACGCGTCAATTCAATGTCATCTTTATGAAAATTAGTGTAATATAATACATATTATCCAGGAGAGATTTGTCTTCAATTGAAAGCAAAAAATATATTTTTTTAATTAAATTAAATTTACCTTAACTTAACTTTTACAGAAATAGCCTAGTTTCATTCCAGTTGGCCATAGGTAAGCCAGAACTTCATTCCAAAATCATATTATAATCCCATTCTTCAACATGCAGAACTTTAGCCTAATCCTCATCTAGTTAGTAGTCCAAAAATCAGAACATTATGGTGATAACCTTGGCTGGTTTGCTTGCGATGAACTGCTAGTGATAAACCAGCTTAGGACAAAGTTTGGCCTGAATAAGCTAGTTTACACTACTCTAAAAATACTATAAATTGATACGACACTCATCACATCAATGTTATAGTAGATGAAGAAGAAGAATTGCAGAGGCGATAAAAATCCAAAAATATGCGCGTTCAAAATAAATATACCCTTTAACAAAATATCGCATTTTATATCATAGCGCTTAAATATCGTCAGTTGCTGACATTGTCTTAATAGTCGACAAAGACATAAGTTATTGCCAAGTAATCTATGTAATATTTTACTTGTCGTCAAGCGCGTAGTTTATACGGCGTAATCTACCTCGCCCGTCCCTGAGTACGAGAGATGTCTCCTTACATTTGCGAGAAGATTCGAGGTAGATGATGTGTACTGAGCTCTGTACAATATCGAGATCAAAGATCTGATGAAGATCCCCGATATTGTACATGAAATAAAATTTCAGCGAATACACTGGCTCGATCACGTTCTGCGTGCTGATCCGGAATGAATTGTGCTGCGATCTCTGAAAGAAGAGCCACCATATACTACTATTAGTTTGCTTTAATTGATGCACCTTAACAAAAGTAAATTATTTTCCTGTGTAATTTATCACTTGTCTGATTTGATTGCTTAACTCAACATGAATAACAAATTTCACATTGGCGAACAAAATGAAATCATTTTAATTTATGATGAAATTAACAGAAACGTAAAAATGCTGCTTTAACGTATATACTAGTTAAAGAATATAAAAATTTCTAAGGCCAAGTTTTGAGGTAATGAACGTGTATGTAGATAGACAAATGACTGCAGAAGAAAGAGCGTTTCATTAGTGCTTGTAAAGTGTGATCCAATAGGAGGTAGTTTTTCCAATTGGGATTCTCATTGGGATTCATGTATGACAACTGTCATGTTCATTGGACATTTCTGTTCAGCAACGTTTTCAAATTGTGAAAATATATTTCAAAAATCAGTGCTCAGGGAAAAATGGTTTTCGTGCTATTCGACCATTTAATGATGTTCATAATCGTCCAACTGAACACACTATTCGCGAAACAATCAATAAATTTCGAAACACTTTTTCATTATTGGATATTCATCACCCGACTAGAGTGCGTACAAGTCGATCTAATATGAATATTGAAAGAAAATTTTAATGAGAACATCATATCAAGAAAGGGACGCGTGAATTGGGCTCCAAGATCTTATGACTGAAACCACAATCGATTCCTTTATTAGAAGCGAACATAACACGCGTAATTAACGGCCGAAATGCTTGAAAGAGTGCTCGAAAATTGGACCCATAGACTGGATCATCTAAGAGCCAGTCGCGGACATCATTTAAAAGAAATTATTTTCAAACATTAAATGTCATAAACTGAACTTACGTCACAAATGCAATTTTTGATTATTAAATTGATTTTAATGCGTTTTTATCGTATGCACCAAACTTACAGGTCACCATAAATTTAAAAAATATAAGTTGCATTGAAATTTGGTATTGGTACACGGAAAAAAAAAACTATACTTCCCTAGGGCATAAATTATGCAGATTTCGCAATGATTTGGCTCTAAGAATATTAGTTGCTAATTTAAGATTTGATTTCTTATTTGTCACTTGATTGTGGAAGCATGTATTCACCTTTAAAATTTCACGTTAAGCGAATTTTCTTCTCGATTTTAGCGAGCTTATTACCTATTTTATAATTAGTATTCTTAAATTGATAATGCCTCTTTCATGGATCAAGATTTATAATCTCTAGTTGACCTTTAATATTCTCAAATCGCAATCTTAGATCTAAAGGCAATCATTCAATTTGTTTAAATGTAGAACTTTATTCAAATATTAAGAATTCGATCTGCCTGAACTGAACATAGTATTCTATAAGTTAGTATTTAATATTCTGAAGAGATGAACTTGGTTCTAAAAATATTCATTCGATTTGTAAGAAAACAGTATACTTTGCGTACATTCAGAACGTTTTATTCTTAAGGAATGATTAACTTTAAAGAAGCATTTGACCGGCTTGATTAATGATCTTGAAAGCATAATATGTAACCTATGATTCCTTAAATAAGCACTAATATTCTTCAAAACAGTGATAATATTCCCACCTGCAGATATTAGTTTTCTTGAAATGTCAAATCAAAAGTAATTTTCCTTGGATTAATTAATTTAAAAAAATTTGTTTTGTTTTTTTTACATAAATAATAGGTAATCTTTATTAATTCAATTATTAAAATATATATATAAAATAAATAGGCGCTTCAGATTTTTAAGATAAGAGAAACTTTGAGAACAAGAAGCTTGGCCAAATTTATAACTATCTTTTGTTTTTAAAAAATGAACGCATTTACATTATTTAGGTATTAATACTTCAAATAAATTACTTAAACAAATAATTTCGTTTCCTCTGACAAGTTAAATTTAATGAATAAAACAGAAATACAATTTTTTAAATCACCTTCAAGTTAACTTAACCAAATTATAATATAACTTAATAATATATACTTTTATTTCAAAAAAATATTCTTGGATAAACTTCCAGATTAACTTACATTGCGTTTGTTATTCAAGTGGAACATGTAGTGTAATTTAAATTCCATAGTTATTGCATTAATTAAATTATTAAATACTTATAAAATATATTGTCATATACTGTATAAAACGTTGAATTCGATTCGTATTGTCTTTCACTATAAATATGGTTGGCTGAAACGTAATGTTATTTTCCAAGTAACAGTTATTAATATTTGCAATTTCCTCCTGAACAGTGTTAAATGAGTAAATTTCTCTAATCAACCCGTTTTTATTCTTTGTGCAACCAGTAATACAGTCTGCAGCAATTTCCATATGACTATGTCGTGATTGGGACCTATGGAACAATTAGAAAATTAGCTGATAACAAATTTAATATATAAATAAAGGCATACTTTTTGGATTATTGGGTACTCTTCAGCTAGGTCATTCAACAGTTCCAAATTTTGTCTAACTTATTTTCTGCTTTTCAATATCGGGATTATTTTTGCTTTAAAATCATTCCATTTTGATAGTCAAATATGACCTTTATTAGAATAAAAGAAATCGAAGTCAATGTCCACCTGCAGATATAACTTTGAAATGAGATAATAAATACAAATAAATTTTCAAAATGTTTTAATTCTTCTTACAAGCTGGGATCACTTTGAATGTCTGTATCTAGGCCAACAAACAAAATTGTTTCAATATTGCGTCAATAATTTCCTCCCACTCCTCTGAGTAAACCTGTAACCAAACTTGATTTGGATCGTCTATATTGAGAGTTATAGCTGACTGAGTATAATCTTCAAAATCTGCGTCCCGCTTACGCTTCATACCTTACGCTTCCTTAGTCTACTCGCTGTGTTTTTGTATGTGTGAAACAACCGACCAGTGTTGTGAGATCTATCGATAGAGAATTAAATTTCCTAAAAAGAAATAATTTTAGTTTAGTTTGCATTTGTAAGATTGAACTTTGATTTATTACTTTTCGTTCGTGCTGAAATGTTGAACAAATACTATCAAAAATCTGCTCGTTCAATCGATGCATAAATTGCTTTGAAATTATAAAGTGCTGAACAATTTCGTTTATCAGCTTGTTTCTCATTACCATTGGCAGATAATTGATGTATACCCATATTGTGTATTGCGTTCCATACAAGCTTCCCGGCGCTTCATTGTAAGTACCTATCTAAAATCTGCAAAACAAATAAAAACATTTATAAGAAATATATATATATGTATCTATATTAAATTATTCATAAATATATAGTAGCACACTTACGAATGTGTGTTGTACTGGTTCACTTGGTGGTATTGATTAGGTTAATTCTGGTTCAATATTCTGAATTTTACAAATAAAACAATTAGACAAAATACAATATTCATTGTCATACTAACTATAGACCGCCGCTAGTTCCTCCTTAGGCACTCTAAATTTCACATTCTATTTAAGTGCAAATAATATGATTGGTTTATCAACACTCACCATCTAAATTTCACTTTATCACATACATTTTTATACTTCTGTTTGCAAGCACCATTGAAAATTAATATTTGGAGATGTTTCACCATCAAATTTGCATGTTAATTTTTTTTTATACACCAATCCGTGTTATGTCGATTTTTCGAAAATTGCCAGGATCTCTTTATATTTTTTTATATTGTTTTATTTCACAATACGTCATTAGAATAAGAATAAATCTAAATCTATATTTTATTTTTTAGTATAAGCCACTTTTGATTAGACTTTTGATTAGACTTTTAATTTAGTTACCAATAATATTTAGTTGAAATATTATCTATGCACCCACGTGAAATGGTAGATACCAATAAATTTTTTTTTCTACAAGCATAATTTATTTAAAATTCACTTTAAAAACACTTTAAAAACTAAATATTTTTATGTTTTTGCCATATAATAATATTAATCTTAATAATTTAATTATAATATTAGTAAGTTATTATGTGATTGCACGATTATTTTGCGAATTTAAATTACAATGGTATTCACCACATTCATTCTAATAAAGTCAAAACGGAAATACATAATCAAAACAGGTGCAAAGTACAAACCGGAAGCAATATTCCATCTAATTTTATAAATCGAGAAAAAAAGAGAATACTTTAGGAATCTATAAATTTAAATTATGAATTTATATGCATGTAAAAAGAACAGAGCGACCAAAAAATCGTTTTAACGCCATCACTTCTAGTTAATTGAATTAATAAAAGATGCACATTGAACTGCAACTGATTTTAAATTCACTGAAGTATAGTTTTCTCGTTAAAAAAGTTCGTTACAGTTTGAATTTGCTTTTGGAATTTAGTATAGATTTCTGTTTTTAATTTAATTTGGCTGTTTTAATTGTTATCGCTTGTATCCTAAACTTTGAACAAACAAATAAAACTTATGGAAACTCATTTGTAATTGATCAAACTGATTAATTTCACAGATTAGTGACGTAGTAGTTATTATGCCAATTTCTCATCTAAACTCAATTATTTCATGATTTTGTACAATGGTTTGGCAAAATCCTTATAAGATTATCGACTTTATTTGTTAAATAAATAACGCGATCTATTCATTTTCAAGATCCATAAATCCAAGCAGAAAATTACATGCGTATAGAAAACTTGTATTTAAAAAAAAACTCAAGCGGCGTGATACATATTTTGTATACATATATGTATCTATATTATTATATAATATATATATATTTTTCCATAGTATATATATATATATATATATATATATATATATATATATATATATATATATATATATATATATATATATTATATATATATATATATATATATATATATATATATATATATATATATATATATATATACATATATACGAGTATATATAAATATATATATATATATATGAATTATATAAATACCCTCACATATTATTTTATATATAACCAATTCAACGTTGAAAATTTGATGATTAGGTTTTGAATGAAATATGGCCTATGAATGAAAAATTGTAGGTATGACCTTTACACGGTATACATAGTCCTAAATAATACAAATATCTTAATAAGGATAATAATATATTGAAATATACCATTTATACATGGTATATCTTAAAAACACTGCCAAAAAATTTCAGTTATTTGTGCACGTCAAATAACGCCGCTTTTTTCGACTTACGAAAACTTACTTTCGTATCCACATCGAAAATTCACCCCCTTTCGAGTATGACTTGACGGGTCATAGTTCTGAAATCCAACGAGCTATATAGGTATTATATTTTTAATACGATCACTTATGACCTAAGTATATATGTATGTACTAAACATAAAGATAAATAATCAATGCTACACAATAAATTTAGAAGTTTCCCGCGGAAATAGGTGTTTCCCTAATATTTATGTCGCTGGTGGTTTTTTCTTTCATCATCCAGTAATTTCAAAGGGCTTAGTTTTTTAAAGCTATTCATTGTGTTAGATTGGCTTTATCTCTTATCCTGAAATCACTGACGAGAAGCAATTGAGAGCAACCACCTAAAAATGTATTCAACGTTAAATGATTTATGTTTCATATCTATATATTCTACGGAGTAAAATATTGTTCTAAGTTTAGGATTAACCATTTCTTGTATTTAAAAATTAATTATTAAGAACTACGGGATTGATTTAATTGGACAGTTCCCAAATTTCACTTGATGAACGAATAAATTTTGATGCACGCATTTAATACCGAAATTAAGAAATTGTATTCTAAAAATGAGATGAAAAGGATTAAAATAGTATGTTTTGAAATCATTTCAAACTTAAATCATTTTCTTGAATTGGGAACTTAGTTCTTATTAATGAAAAATTCAAATTTTCTAAATATTTGAATTTCGTTCTTAAATCGAATTATTTAAGTGAAATTTGGGAATTGTCCAATTAAATCAATCCCATAGTTCTTAATAATTAATTTTTTAAATACAAGAAATGGTTAATCCTAAATTTAGAACATTATTTTTCTCCGTGTACGAAACTAAATTTTACCAAACTGACAGTCTTATACGAAAAGTAGTTTAATTTTCTTAAACAGGAAGACTGCGGTGTGAAGTTTTTCACCAAATATATTCATGAGAATTTACGCAGGTGTACGTATTTATTTTATTAGAAATGAAATATTGGGCCTTGGTTTATCATGTTATATAAGAATATGATCGGTAACTTTCAATTTTAAAGCATGAACCCATAATAAATTTCCAACAGAATTTTCCAACAATTTTGTAATCAAAGTCGATTAAAAGATAAATCCATCTGTATGGAATGAATATATTAATTTATGTATATACCAATTCAAACGTACATTTTTATTTGTTATTTTATTAGTATTAAACTATCATCGCTCCGGTATAATATTATGAAATTTCACTTTGATTTTATATGTATGAAAAATTCAATCAAAATATTTTCAAATAAATATCAAAAAAAAAAAAAATTATTATTAATAATTTTCCCGATAATAATAAATTTTCCAATCTACGCATAATTATATTAACAGTTGGCTTAAATCATACACGAAAAATTTATTATTTTAATAAAACAAAAACAAAAAAATTATTATTTAATTATACATTTTATTTTATGTGTATACGAGTCGAGTATGAATAACAACATAAAAATCATAATTGTAATCATAATACATAAATATGAAATTATATTGATTTTTATGTAAATAATTATAAACGTAATTTCGTATATATTTACGAAATATATAGTTTTGAAAAATGTTTCACCTGTCGTGCGGTACATTTTATTCTATATTGATTTTTCTCTCCCTGTACATCCATATACATACTCGTATTATACCCCAGGAAAATGAGTAATTTTCCAAGGCGAAAATTCGTAAAGTATTGTATATATGTACATATAATATAGTTCGTGTTTTTTTTTCTTCCTTTCATAAACTATGTACATGTTGTACCAAAAACAAAATCTTTTGATTCAATTTTCATTTTCAAAAATATTTTCATTTACTTTTATTTAAAAAAAAATCACGATGAATTGACAAAAAATGTGAAAAAAACTTTTCCTATTTTCTTTCTCGCAAGCATTCAATCGAAACGAACCGAATATGAGGAAAACATATATACACATACCTATAAATACACTATATATGTATATGGCAGCTGGGGTGGGGGGTGGTGAAGAAAAATAGATCGAAAGGTAATCAATCTTAAACTGATTCAGCATAAAACATCTTGTTTAACTTTTTTTTTTGTTGTTGTTATTCTGCCATCACATCGCACCGCAAGGGAAAGGAATAAATTTTATTGAGTTTTCATTTTCGTTTTTTTTATTTTTTAAATTACATATTTACCCATTCCGCATGTACTCGTACAATATATACATAATCTTAATATCGCTATATATACTACTTATGTCTTATGTGTGTGTGTGTATGTACTGCGTGTGTTATAAAGCGACAAAAAATATACCTTTACATAGATAAATATACTTGAATTCACCGTAAAACAATCTAAAGTAAAATAGACATAAACTTTTCTAATTTTAAAGTATTTTTTTATTTTTTGGTTGTTTTGTATAATTTTTATTTTTTTTCTGGAGTTGGAGGTGCTTTAAAAAATTACAAAGTATCAGCCAAAAATGAGATATCATTTGCGGCTTAGTTAAATATAGTTTTCGCTGAAAGAGTTGAATGTAGTCAGATGGCTATAGCTACCAGGCTCTTGATACTCGTATCTGGCTGTTGGTAGCATTTTGGCCGGAACTCCCTAATTAATCACAATTTTGTAATTAAAGATGATAAACTGTTAATCACTCCATCTTATTATCCTAGATATATCGACACGGACCTACCCGAATGGAAATTAGTTGTACCACTTTCTATGACATCTAATTTGATTAAGCAAGCACATCTTTCTCCCGCATCTGCGCATATGGGTATTGCGAAAGCAGTTAATCGACTGAAAAGGCAATTCTATTGGCCAGGAACCAGGTGCTGGACCATTTTCATTTTATCGGTTCCCGAAGTTATAACATCAGATAACGGCAAGCAGTTTACATCTAAGTTGTTTTAGGAGTTGCTTGGCAAGTACAAAATTAAACATATTCGTAATATTTGAATCGGACGATATTTTCAGCAATTCGTGCATATATAAAAGAACGTGAACATAACCAATGGGACAATCACATCCATGAGGCAGCACAATTCGACTCGCTACTCCCCCTCATTATCTGGTATTCTGCTAACACATGTCCATGCATGGCACGGAACAAGACAAAATTTTACACTATCTAAAAGTGGCACATGACAGCGTTTCCAGACACCATAATCTCCGCAGTAGATATCGTAATTTTACTCCAGGCCAACCCGTATTTGTTAGATATTTCGCTCACTGCGATGGCGCCAATAAATTTTCGGCCAAACTAGCAGCGAAATTTGTACCGCAGTCAAAGAGTCCAAAGTTGCTAGTGTAGTATATATAGTGTCAGAAAATTTAGAAGGATAATTATTGGGCACCTTTCACTCTAAAGATATCCGCGCTTATAATATTCATATAACAGTTCTCTAATTTTTGGGCAACTTCGTTTCTTTCAATTTCAGTTTTTTTTTTTTAAACAGTTTTAAAGGCCATTACTGGCCCCTTACTGAATCAACAATTTGGCTCCAACGGTTTCGATCACGAGCATGGTCTTCATACTGTCTAAGACAATCTGAAGAGGCCAAATCGTTCTCTACAATGTGGAGCCCTCTGCGCCTACCATATGGTGGCTCTTCTTTCAAAGATCGCTGCACAATTCGTTCCGGATCAGCACGAAAAACGTGCCCGAGCCAGCGTACTTGCTGAGATCTTACTTCATGTATAATATCGGGGATCTTCATCAGATCTCTGATCTCGATATTATACGGAGCTCGGTAGGTACCATCTATTTCGCGTTTTGGGCCGTAAATCACACGCATGACTCTTCTCTCAAATGTTAGAAGCCATCTCTCGTACTCATCCGTCAGCGCCCAACTTTCATATCCAAACATAACAACGGGCCTGATTAGCGCTTTATAAAGCTTCAGCTTCACGGCACTTGATAAGTGTTTAGATTTTAGCAGTGGCCTTAGAGGATACAAAGAACGATTGCCAGCTGCCAGCCGCACTTTAATATCCTCACCCACACTGTTATCGTGAGTGATAAGAGAACTCAAATATTTGAACCTCCTCACTATCTCAAACGCGTGGTGGCCACTACTAAAATCTGGTGTGCCATTGTCCCTAAAACCAGAGATCAGGTATTTCGTTTTGGACTCATTGATCTGAAGTCCAACTGAAGCTGAGAACTCTACAAGCGGATCAAGTATTTCTTTCACTCCGTTGCTATTCAGTCCAATCACGCATATGTCATCTGCATATGCAAGCACCTGATTGGACTGGCGATATAAGATGTTACGTTGCGGTGTTTCAGTTTTACGAAAGATGTACTCCAACATGAGATTAAAGAGTATCGGGGACAGAGCATCTCCCTACCGAACACCCGAGTTAACTGCAAAAATTGTCGCTATCCTGTTCTCAACTTTAACACAGCATTGAGACTGCGTCACTGTCATCCTACATAGTCGTACCAGTTTTGTTGGCATTCCTAGGTATTCCAGGGCAGACCACAAACTCTCTCGATTGATCGAGTCATAGGCCTGCCGGAAATCCAGGAACACCTGTTGTACGGGGATGGATGTCTCATAATACTTAGATAGAATCATCCGCAGAGAAAACACCTGATCGGTGACTGATCGATTTAGACGAAACCCTCCTTGATAGTCACCAACTAAGCCCTCCGCTAGAGTAGTGATTCTATCCAATACAACTTGTATGCTGTGTAAAGGAGAGCTATACCGCGATTATTCTCACACTTCAAACGGTCTCCCTTCTTGAAGATGGGGCATATCGCGGCCACTTTCCATTCGTCAGGCATAACTTCGGTTCGCCACACTAATCGAACAAGGTCGAAAAGACAGTTCCACAAAGTATCCCCTCCGAATATCAAGAGCTCCGAATTAATTCAGTCCACTCCAGGTGAGCGGTTTCGTTTCAATCTCTGTATGGCTTTAGTGAATTCCTCATGGGATGGCTCCTCAGTGCAAATCTCCGCAGTCTGAATTAGAGGTGGCTCAACAACAGTCTGTGACGCATGATGAACATCAAGCAGGTCAGTAAAGTGTCCACTCCATGCGTCAAGTACTGCGTCGATGTTTCCACAGAGGTTTCCATCCCGGTCCCGAATGGCGGAAGACGTAGGCCTGAAAGAATGGTGCAGCCCAGTAATCACTTTAAAGAAATTACGCGAACTGCGCTCATTGCTGAGTTGTTGTACTTTCAGAACCTCGGCCTTCCACCATTCTCGCTTCTTCCGTCTACAAATCCGCTTAGCTGCCCTTCTTGCAAGAGCAGCCTTGTTTTTCCTCGCGATTGTGAGACGTTGTTGCACTTCATTATGGGCTATATTTTGTTGCTCAACTGCAAGGCGACACTCGTCATCAAACCAATCATTCTTGGGTCTGACTTTCACTATACCTAATGTCTGTTAAGCAGCACTGAAAACCGTAGTTTTCAGTACCTCCCAGACAGAGTTCACGCAGTTAGACTGGTAATTAGCTTCATCAATGTTGTTCAGCTCCTGATATCGTTTCTTTTGATCTTCATTTATCAGACCTTCACAGTCGAAACGTACCATGCGTTTCGCTGTATTCCCAGACTTGTACGAAAACTTTCATCGTAGCTTTGCAGCGACCAAATGATGACCGCTGCCTACGGATTAGGTTGCTGACCGATAAGTTCTCACATCGTGTACAACCTGAGCCCGTCCTTTAGAAACTAACACATGGTCAATTTGGCTGCGGGAAGTTCCGCGAGGATGTGTCCCTGTCTCTAGATGTATGTGTTTGTGAGGAAAGAATGTGCTTGCTACTCTAAGATCATGAGCCACCGCAAAGTACATCATTCTCTCACCATTATCGGTCGCAGTTTCGTTTCGGGAGTACGGACCTATGTTTTCACACGAGTCGGATTTCTGCCAGCTCTAGCATTAAAGTCCCCAATTACCATTCTAACATCGTGTTCGGGTATAGATCCCATCAGATCGTCCAAGTCATTGTAAAATGAGTCTTTATCTTGGGGCTGGCTGACTTCTGTGGGCGCAGGTACACAAATTATCGACCGGTTGGCTAGCTTCATGCGCAAGCGAAACACAATCGGTTATTGACTGCTTGGAAATCCAAAACAGCGTTCTTTACCTGCGGCCCAAGAAGAAATCCAGCTCCAAGATTTCCGAGGTCATCTCCACTGTAGAGCAACGTATAACCCTGGGACACATGGTCTCCACTTTTAGGCCAGCGAGGTTCTTGAAGAGCAACGAGTTCCAGCCGATACTCCTTCATGCACGTGATTAGGCCCTCTAACGCTCCTGGTTTTGTAAGTGATTGCATGTTCCACGTGCCGATCCTAAATCTCGTGTCCGGATACTTGAGCGGGGGTCCGGTCTTGTTTTGGCAGTATCCATTTTTCTTTTTGTTGACTTTATAAACACTTTATTTTTTCTACGGATGCGGGTCGTCAGCCCAGCGATCCAACCGTTTAGTCGCCTCACACGACAAGCAAAGGATACTGTGGTGGTATTCTTAATGGGAAACATGTTCGTGCAATTTAGATTTTTCAGTATCATATTAAATTATATTTGCCCGGCTTATTGAGACCTTATCTCGGATGTGGGTCGTCCTCACGTTTGTAAAGACCTCCATACTGACAGACGACGTTACTATGAACAAAATTGGAGAAAACGCATTAAAATAAAATAATGAAAATTAATAAAATATTTTCCCAGTATTTTAAATATTGGGAATATTTTTTTGTGTAGAGATATTTTAGGTTGGTCAACTCTGGTCTTGAATAACTGATCTTGCAAAAACCAATAAATAGCCGGTATGCCGACGAGTCCCTTTCTTTCGTTTTTCAAAATTTAATAAAAAAAAACTTTTTCTTCTTTATCTATAATCAATCTAGTTTCAAAACGACTTAAAATTAAATCCCAAATCGTTTTGGAACTTTGTTCAGACTAGGAAGAAAACCAGGGAAGTTCCAGACTATATTTATAGAGAGTAGTGTTATGCTATTATAAATACATAAACATATGCATATAAATAAGGTATCGAGAAATTTTGGAATGCTATTTTCTGAAGTGTCTGAAGATCTCAGAAAAATTAAAAATGTTCATCAGGCAATACAATTCTTTCCCGACCCCAAGGGTTTCGAAAATCTTACCAAAATTTGATTAATTAATTTGATTAATCTTACCAAAATTTGATATGATCGTTTAAAAAAATTGTAAACAACTCGGATTATATAAAGCAGTTATAAAGGCAATTCTAATCCATTTCCAATCCTGAACACTAATCTATCGTCTGAAAATTTACCCTGTCGGTAGGATTAATAGTTCTTGTGTCATTTTTTATTTATCATTGAAAAAGAAAATACGTTCACACTACATATACCGATTATAATGTATTCGAATTATTTGATGGAAATGGGATTGGAAATTGCTTTTGGATAAAGTTGTGGAATACAGCCAATTGGAACGGAGATAGGCCTATCCTTGACTGATTATCATGAAACTTGACAAGTTGAATGGAAATGGGATTGTAAATTGATTTTTGGTTAATGTTCTGGAATATGGCCATCTGGAACGGAACTAATCCAATCCTAGAACCATATCTTCTTGATAATGCTGTCTCTGGATAGAACTCATTTAATGGCAGAATCTTCTGTAAGTATTCTGTCAATAAAACTCGATGTATTTTTATTTGCAATAATATCAATGCAGATTATATTCACGAGTGCAGCTCGGCTGATGCTACGACTGTGCTCATTACTCTGCTATCCGATAACTCCTGTACTAAAGTGGTTATCGCCTCAGTTTATTTGCCGTATGACGCTCCTCCCTCTGAGGAACTCACTAATATTGTGACATGGTGTTAGAATAAGTATTATGTATATTATGTTTATGCTCCATGTCCATTATTGATTTAATTTTACATTTTAGGATGACGGATGACATGCTCACCTCTGATCACAGTTGTATCTCGTTTAATATTAACCTTAAACGACCGCCTCTTAAACCTTACCGCAATCGTCTTTTCTCTCTCGAGCTTGGTTCTTTACTTACGCCACCGATGGTTATTCGGTCGAGTAAAGACATTGAAAATCATCATGGTACTTGCATTGGTAAATTACGATATAGCCTTCGAAAACTCGTTTCCTCTTATCACTAATCGAAAAATTCGGAACAAACTTTAATGGAACTCTAACCTTAAACAAATATAGAAATCTACTAGGAAACTAAAGAACAAAGCAAAAAAGTCTAAGGGACAGATTTAAATTTAGTTTTAAATTTACTTTAAAAAATTAAAATATATTGGGAAAGCAATGAGCATCTTATAGCAACGGCGTTAAGTTCGTTGTCAAGGGCTAGATGTACATAAGGCTGCAACGGTCACCCAGAATACCGAGCACATGAAAAGAGATACCGAGGAAAACTAGCATATGAAAAACATTGGTTGAAATCGAAGTTGGGGGTAAAAATGCCCGTTTTTCATAATTTTACTCAATTTTCAAACCTCCTGATACCTATCGATTTCAATAACAATTGAGTGCAATTTAAATTATAAATATTTACTCATATTTTATTTTGAATTATATACTTTGAGTGGAATTTTTAAAATAAAAGTTAAATTCAGCGTTTAATTTTAATCGCGATTTATAGATTATTTGAGCGCAATTTAAATTGTAAAAATTTACTCATATTTGAGTTGGCATAGACTTCGAAGTATATATATATTTTTTGAGTGAATTTGCTTAAGTGAAATTCCAGGTAGCGTTCTAGTATGAGTTTGAGCCAAAATATTTAATGGTTTTTTAGATGAACTGAATGAAAGAAAATAAAGTGATATTTCACGCTGAAATTTGAGTTTAAAATTCACTCAAATTCACTCAAATTAAGTTAAAAATCAAACATGAGTTGGAAAAAGTAGTTTGTCTCACTTATGAGTTTGCGTATAGATTTTGAAATAAAATTAAATGTATAAGAATTTAAGTCAAGTTCTAATTTCACTTAAGAATGAATTTTAAGTAAATTTGTAACAAAATCTTTAATAAAATTAAACGAGTGAAGATAAATAAAAATTTCAACTGAATTTCTTTTGAACTATGATGCGTGAATTTTGTTTAGTAAAATTCTAGTTAAAATTCTAATATGGGTTTGAATCAAATTTTAATTATATTTTAAAGAGTATTTCAACGTAGATTTGTTACGCAATCTTAAGTGATTTAAGCAAAATTTCCAAAAAAAAAAAATTGTGAATTTGGGCATTGAGTTGAATTTGAGTATATACATACTTTGATTTCTAAGGCACTGTAAGATTATGGAAGTGTAAGGATTTACTGGAAACGAATTTCAATGCATAAATCGGCATAACAAGCATTATTGATTAGAAAACCTTGTTGGTGGCTACAAAAAGTTGAAAAATACCGCCCTTTGACCGCGTTAATATTTGGTTCGTCGATACTCCGTATAGACAATAAAAGCCATGTCGATAATGTAGATAACTCATAAGGTAATTTTGTAAACCAGTGCTAAACTACAGGGATCAGATTTCTTTAGGATGTTGGACGGACGGTAACAGTTTTAAAATATCCTTCAATGTAATTTAATCTTGCTTATCCTCTAAGAAAATTAAGTTAGGGTTGAAAAGTTTTAATTTGGTATATTTCCATAATTTATCTGAAGGTATTTAGAATTTCATACTATTATTATTTACTATTTTTCGAAGCTCTGCAAGTATTCCATAACTAGAGGAGATAAAATTAAAACTGAAACTATTAAATAATTATTTGTTAATTTATATCGTTATTTCTAACATTTTACAGGGGTGCGATGGAAATTTAAAAACTATGCTGTATTTGTTAATAAACTATATAGTAAACAAGTTTTTATGATATGCGAGAATGTATAGTTTCTTCGTATAACATTTTTTCCAAATACAACTATAAAATGGTTCATTCGAGTTCAAAACACTAACACATCGTACGTTGTTGACATTATCTGAATTGTCGAAGTTGACGAAAATTACTGCCAAGTAATCTACGTAATAATTTAGGAGTCGACAACCGCGTAGATTACATGACGTAATCTACCTCACCCATACCTGGTCTGGATTGAAATTGAAATCAAATTGATGTTCCGCAATGTTAAATGATTTGGCCAATACATGGAATCTTACTTAGGCGAAATACAGCATCAATATTGTTGATTTGTTATGGAATTCACTGGTAAATAGTTTGATAAACCCAAACATTCAGTTCGTTTTGGCTACAATGTTATTTATATGCCTGTTAAATTTCATGTTTATAGGATAAATGTGACACGCAGATCTATAGTTTCACAAACACGCTGAAATTCGGTGCCATTCATTTTGGATTTATTGATTATAGGAGTTTTCTTCCTGTAAAACAACATAATCTTGCATTTTTGGGAATTTAAATGAAATGAGTTGCAGTCTTGCAATCTGTCAGTATCGCTTCTTTCTTTGATGGAGTCTGCAGAAATAAGCACGTTAGAATTTTTTATAATCTCTGTAACTCGATCAATGAAAACAAGTGATATCCAGTTTTCAATATGTGATATTTGAAGAACACCCGAGGCAACTCTGATAACTTTGGATTTCTTATTTCCAATTAACACATATTGAGTGCGGTTTGTTAAATACGACCTGAACCATTTAACAAATTTCAAAGAAAATCCAAATGCGTGACGACTATCGAAGGCATTACGATTACAAATAGAATCAAATGCTTTGCTAAAGTCCGTGTAAACTACATCCAGCTGATAATGCTTTTCAATTTCGCGAATCGTTTTACTAGTAAATCGAACTAAATTTGTGGAAGTTGATCTGCGCCTGGTATGAATCCATGTTGTTTGTCAAATAGTCAGATAATCGGTTCAAATGATTTTGGAATGGATGATGTCGTTGAAATCCCTCTGTAACATGAAATGTCATCTCTTATACCCGATATAAAGATTGGTGTGATTTTTAGTATTTTCCATTTATCTGGAAGCACGTCGGTTAATAACGACAAATTAAAGAGATTCCGTAATGGATGCACCAAAAAATTTCCTTGTTTCTTTAATTAGATGATGTGTTCACGTTATTGTCTGTTGGTTTGTATACAGAAAAAAAAGTAAACATATCAGCTATTTCCTTGGCGTCCGAGTGGTTGGTGTTATTGTAAGACATTGGTTGAGTACCCCTCAATTTCCCGCTTAGTTCTAAAGTATTTCCAAAATTGTTTAGGGTTGGTTTTAATATTATCTTCGACATCAGCTAGATAAGAAGTGTATTTTAATTTAAAGCAAACACCGAACTCATAATTGTATTGGAGGAAGATCAGTTTATCGGATTCCAGCCCACTTTTTATTATTCCAGCATAAGCTATTGATTTTCGTGTTTTAAATTTATGAGTCGATCGTCAATATGATGAAAACATGGAATATAATGTTCAAACACTGGTTGCAGAATCTTATAAAAGTGGTTCACATTGCTTCCAAGTATTTTTTTTTTCAAATTCATAAAAATCAGTAGAGCCTTTTCGGAGGAGTGCGACCACAAACACCGTGACACGAGATTTTTATATATTAGAAAGATATAGATACTGAATTACTACAAATTCATCAATTAAATGTAAAATGGCCTTTTTTGGGATGGTTTTTTGAGCTGACTTCATATAAATATCGACCCCTCAACATATCGATTCGTCATCATTAAGTGCACCAAATTTACAGTGGCATGCCATCTTTTTTAATTCCACTTATTAATCAGAAACAGTTTCAAGTCACCATAGGGACGTAATTAATCCTGTAACTCCATTTACTCAATCGAACTCTCAAATCTAGTCACTAAACGTATGAATTATTACCTTTATAAGAAGACATAATTAAATAATATTACTTCATCATTTGTTTTCAATAAAATCTATTTATTATTTATCGATTATCTCAAAACAAACAATTTAATTATATTTATTGTGTTAATATTTTTGGTTCCAAAAATGTCAATAAAACAACGAGAGATACATTTCATTTTGGAAAAATATGAAATCGACTCCCGTACGAAAGTATCGTACATAAATATTCATCGGTCATAATGCATTTAATATGATACCCTAATATGCTCTTAACCAATAACATAAATTAATCAATATTTAATATTTTGTGGGTTCGACATAATGACATCATCATAAAAATCAACAACCATCCTAGATTTAATCGCTAAACCACTAAAAACAATTGTATACGCGTAGTATGTACATATATGTAATAGTATTTGGAAACATTATGCGGATCGGAACATTAACGTTATGCCATGAAACATGAAAAAAGAAGGGAAAAAAAAGATAATTTAATCAAAATTAATTATGAAAATAATAATTATTATTAACCATAGGGCTTTATTTATTAAACAATACATTATTATTTTTATACCAAATTTGAAGGATACGAAAAACAATGAACCATCTCACTCTCTACCCATATTGTACATAACGCAGGCACACATACACCACACACATATACGAAATAACGGAAAACATAATTTTTCCCTGCCACAAGAAGAATTATAAAGAATCAAAAAATTATAACATAAACCATAATCCTTGTAATTATTGCGTTCTCATAATATATTTGCTTAACTTAAATGGTTTTTCAAAATCAACAGTTTTCTTCATGGTGCGCCCGCTTTATGTGATGCCAATAAAATTATGATGTTGTTCGAAACTATCATATCCCATATGTAAATAATAAATATGCTTGAGTGATTCTTTAAAATTATGTTTTCGATGAAAAATGAAATATCTTAGGTGCTGCGGAATTGGTTGAGATTTAAAACGATGTTCTTGAATTAGTTAGCTTTTTAAAAAGATTGTATTGTAATTTTCTATAAAATAAAAAATAAAACCTGTTCCAGTGAAATTTACAATTGCTAAATGTAAGAAGGCGGATTAACTTACTTATGTATACACATATAGTCTTGGTTTTTGTGTGCTAGATTCGAGTTAACTTCTAAATTGGTGCGGTTTTTATTTTCCAGAACAATACTGAAACTTTATACACATGCAAAGAAAGTTTCGTAATCCTCGTCATTAATATAATATTACAACTCGATGGGTTAAGAAAAAAAGGATTGAATTTATAGAAATTTCATGAAAAATGTACTATACACAGAAAATAATACAAACAAATAAAATCAAAAATTCTATTGTTCAACCGACTGCCATCTATTGAGCAATAAGCCAACTATACAAATAGCAAATAAAAATTTGATTTTCATTCTTACTATCGAGGTGAGGATAGGCTAACAATAATTTAAAGTGAATCGGTATATTAACCAGTAATACTAAATTCTCAAAGACCGTTTTCGAATCACAGGATGTGAGGATGTGAGGGATGTGAGTTTACGGGTCATCTATTATTTTCTTTATTGACGTGTCGACAACCCGTGGCGATAATTTAGACAATTCGTAGAGTGGTTTTGTTAATTAGTTCTAAACTAAAGGGTCACTAAATTTCTTAGGAACAATGCGTTATTGGCGATAGTTTTATAGAATGTCCGTCAATGCATTTAAATCTCTTGTCAAAAATAGCGGAATTTAAAATTAATCGTGCTCAAATACAATGAATCAACTTCAGCGTCATGTTTATCCATTACAAAATTATTAAATTGACCCAAAACAACGATATATAGAGTTGGGCCCTCTATACAACGCTATAAACAGACAAAAAGGTTGTAACTTTCATTAAAAATAATCCGGGGAACTTTAACTATGACCGTACCATAAAATTTAACACACCCTACTCCTTGGTAAAACAGGTAAAACTATAAGTGCTACCGAGTTAATAAAAAGCCAAATCGTTGAGATAACCAACACTTGTTCATGTATATATAAAAACCAACAACTTTCCTATTATTGTGGCAGAATTGTACTGTCCACCAAGACATTCTATTTAAAACAAACAATAATCAGCGTTCTTCAAGCGTCTGGGAAAAAGATTCATAATAGGTGATGACTTCAATTCAAAGAATACTCACTGGGGTTCTACATGACCTGACCTGAACTGACGATAATCATGGTACATATTTGGTTCAACTTCTGTTAAAAAATTTCCCCCTCAAGTTTCTCAATTCAATTGGAAAGTATAAAAGATTTGCATAACATCAAATAAATATATACGGTGGTGGGCGAGGTAGTAGAGTGATTGACTTTGAATTCGTGGACCTAGGTTCGAGTCACATTAGCAACGGTATTATTTTATTTTAATTTCTTCTGTATTCATATTGGTTCAACACACAGTTTCTGTTAAACATTTTCATATTTTTCAAGTAGTGGCATGTATCCAAGATGGGTATATAGCGATGTGGAAATTAACGCAAAGTCCATTTCCTTTACTAAAGTTTTCAATATTTTTGATTCAAATGATAGATACAAAAGATTTGTATAGCATGAAATATATATGCTGTGGTGGTCCAGTAAGCAAAGTCGGTGACTTTGGATTGATGAATCTAACTTCGACTCTCCATCGAGTCGAATATTTTTTGATTTAATTTCTCCATCAAATTGGTGATGGTAAAATAAAAATAATCAAACTGAGCTTCTGTGCAAAACTTCAATATTCTCCATGTAATTTCGGTACCTCAGAATAAAGTAGAGTGTGCAAAAATATCATCTTGGCACAATGAGTAAAATGCAGTAAAAGTTGTTGCCGATGGAACCAATGCTCTTGCACATACATTATCTGCTGTGAAGTACACGCACTGTCCATTCTTCAGATGCACCGCCAAGTGTACTACTGTTGGATATCGTTCATGGATTGGAAATAATAAGATGCGCCATACTGCTTCATTGCTGCTAATGTAGCGTCCAAGTTGGTATTGGTTGATTTCATCGAGCGGTGCGCCACATTTCCTACTCCGAAGACTGCCATGTCGCTTCCTTTGTTGACATATTTGCAAATGTATTTGATCGAGGTCACTGAATTGCAATACTCAACATGAATGTGTGCTTTGAAGGGCTTTGAGAGCAACGGTGAATATGACCCAACCCAATGATTATCGACTTCGACATCAACCTTTCGTACTTTCAGAACGATGGATTTGCCGCCATCTTCAACTGATCGTCGACAATACAGTGGGTATCCGTCATTGCCAGTGATTGTATCAGAAACCAATTTTCTTGGGTAATTGTTGTTGAATGCGCCACACGGACCATATATAATCATATTTTTGTTAACGACGTCGAATAAGTCTGGATCAATGTTCTTATCTGGTATCTGCATGTGGCAATCCTCTTTTCTGCCATTCAATGGAATACATCCAGCAGCGTGTCTGTCCAAAAACGAGATGCTTTATAATAAAATCCATCAAAGATATCAATTTTTGTTTAAATACGCGTGCGGTAATGTCATGGCGGTCCAAAGAGGATTGTCCAACTAACAGAAGTTCTTTAATTTCATCCCATGTTGGATTGCATGTAAATATATGATAAACAAATCTGGACGACCTTATGAGCGAACGTATGTCATCGCATCTTGTGCGTATTCAGGCATGTGCCGGAGACTCCCCGTGAATGTAGACAGTAATATGACCATTCTTCCCAAATTTGGATTCACGTTACCATCATTAACGATTGCGTCTCGTAAATGAATGTCCTCTTCAGAACGCAACTCGGTTTGATTCAATCCAATATATATATATATATATATATATATATATATATATATATATATATATATATATATATATATATATATATATATATATATATATATATATATATATATATATATATATATATATATATATATATATATATATATATATATATGTATATATATATATATATATATACATATATATATATATATATATATGTATATATATATATATATATATATATATATATATATATATATATATATATATATATATATATATATATATATATATATATATATATATATAAGTTGTTCGGTTTCAATCTTCGCGTACATGTCTACGATGAATTGATGGAACAATTGTCGATATTTCAGAATGTGGTTCTCAGGGTCCAAAACAGAATTGGATACTGCAATCCGTCGTATGAGCGATGAGTATCGGAGACTCGCTGAACGTTATCAATTCCGCGATGAAGAATTATGTCGCGCGATTCGAATTCTTCGTTAACTATCGCGATCGCCACTTCATCGATTGTTGGTGCATTGAACTGTCTTTCGTGTTGGCCAACAGGTCTCTTCGAATAACAGCTGCGTAGTCATCGGCTGGCATTCGTTGAATGGCGGTTTTAAACAACTGAACTATTTGATTGTGTTGATCGAAAAGGGCTTGTAACGCAGCCACGATTTCTCGTATAGTGCCCGCATTATAATGACATCGTTGTTCAATTTGTTCATCACTGTTTGCCTTGAAATAAATTTGAAGCAACTTGTGATCTTCGTCCGGCAATGGTAGAAGCGATCCGGCACGATGATAAATTTGCCCTTGGACTCTGAATGTTGGCATGTAATTTTCGCGCACGATGTTCGTTGCACCGAATGATGTCATTTGAAAACATGAATTGTATTTGCGGATGTTTTCCAAGAAATGCTTCGACTCACGTGTTATACTTGATAGCAACGTTGATAGTGCTTCGGGTGGTGGATGTAATTCTGGCAGTTTAACTTTTCCATTGGTGCAGCACATTCCTAGCGTTTCGTTCTTAAATTTGAGGGCGCTACAATACATCCAAATTCTATCCATTTTTCCAATGACGACACTTGGATGAAGACTGTAATCATTATTAATGTAATAATGGAATGTACCAAGATTTAAATCAGTGTACACTGCTCGTCTTGATCGAGCGGTGCTTATTCGAACATTTTGCAGCCTTCTTTCTCGTTGTTCACTTGTCTCAGATAAACGGACCTGGGTAGTGCGTATTCGATAAGTTTCTAACCTCACTTCTCGTTATTGTTTCAATTCAAATCAGAATGAACTGTCACGACAATATATGAAATTCATTGGAATGACAGTGGCGCCATCTGTCGCAAATTGGTCGTACCAATTTAGATAAGAAGATTATGAAAAAGCTAAAATTGTATTTTTCGTTTCTTTTGGAATTGTTTGTTTCTCTTTTTGAATTATGTTTGAATTTCGTGTCTTGTATATTCTCGTGAATTTCATGGTTACAATATACTGTTTTTGCACTAGAAGATCGCAATGTTATGGTGGTTCTCATTTAATTTTTTTTTTGTATGAAAAAACTCTACACTGAGTAAGTCGAGAAACACCTGTAATTACAATAACGTTATTATTCATTTTTGAGGGAAATACTCACATCTCATAATCCTATTAAGGATGTAAGAAAGTTTTATGTATTCATCAGGTAATTCTATCTGATCGTCTTCCCGGTAATAATCGTGTTCTGGACATCTCTTTGGGTTTATACAGTTTTTGATAGTATTTCAAACTTTTTTCCACTTGAATTTTACAAGAATTGGTTTCAACTGTTGTTAGTTTTTTCGTTTGGTTTGAATAATTATTTCTAGTGGTTAGAGAAAACAGTAGGGTTTTCTACGTCACTTCTGGTCCAATGTCCATCTGGTTGCCTAATTGGTGGGCTCGTTCGATAATGTTGGAAATTGAGATGTTTGTTGCTGTCATAGCCAACGTTTTGCCCTTTCTTCTTGGATTAACTGTGATGAAGGCTTATTGACTTTTTTAGAGCTTCTTATATCAGGAGTGGTCTCGTTTGCTGCTATTTCCAGTATATGTGTTAAATACATTGGTCTCCGCATCAATATCTTCTGGAGTGCAGAGTCATGGAGTGCAGAGTTGGATATTCAATTGGCAATTTTGTTCGACAACATTTCTGTATTGGGCTCATTTCGATAATTTTTTTGTTAGACGTTGAGGTGGTCCTGTTATTATTTTGGTGAGTGAGCTATCTTCTACCAGAGAATTGGGGCGTGCAATTACTTTTGTTATACAGAAATCGATTAAATCAGTTATTTTTCATTTGATTAGTATGGCAAAGCGAAGTTTGCCCGACGAATGGAAAGTGGCCGCGATAATCCCGGCTTCAAGAAATAAGATCGCTTGAAGTTTGATATCGCGGTATTTTCGAATCCCGAAAACTATCAAGCACATTAGGCAATTCCTCGAAATGAGTGGTTGGTGTCGCAAGTTTATACCAAATTTTTCATCCACCGCAGCATCCCTAACGGAGTTATTGAAGTACCAAAAAAGGAATTTTGTGAAACGAACAAAGTCAAACATAATTCGAACAGGTAAAATTTTGTTTGATATCAGCACCGGTCTTTATTCATCACAACTACGATCGCACATTTTCCATTCAGGTGGACGCTTCAAAAACGGAAATAGGAATTATATTATTCCTGCAGAACGGTGACGACGATATCGAACATCCAATCGTATTCTATTCCCACAAGCTAAATGGAGCGCAACGTAATTATAGTGTCACCGAATTAGAATGTTTAGCGGCAGTTCTAAGCGAAAAAAAACGACCATGCCAGCTTGCAGTGGTTAATCAACCAGTCTGACCTCTCAGGAAGATAAGCTCGACGGAGTTTGAAACTTCAAGATTTATAGAAAATATAGATTTAGAGTCACCGTCCTTCACTTGTGAAAGATTTGAAAGCTCTCAGATGATTTTGTTAGCATGAAAGTAACACTTGGAGCACTAGTGGTATGTATCATGGCTATTTTGTGTGTACTGCCTGTAATCAGAATAATTCTATAAGGCATATTCGAGTACGGTATTATTAAATTGTACATAAAATTTTATTATGGGACATATGTGGAAATACTAAAAGCATAGCTTGGCTTTAATCGTTAATTTGTTAAGTTTTAATTCCCGGTTAAAAACCAATCCTATGTCTCCTTTTATTTCAAATTGAAAAATTTACTATGTGCCATATGTGTAAGTACTAAAAGCATAACTTGTCTTAGCTTTTAATTAACCAAGTCTAGTTTTGATTCCAGGTTGAAGACCAACTCTTTGGCGTTTTCCATGCCTGTGATCAAAATTAGTTATGGCCCATTTTAGAGTTATTCAAAGTTATAGTTCAAATTGAAAAGTTACTATGGGATACTTTATTTTAACAATTTAATGCGCCACAATTGTCACATTTTTATTTAATTGAATTATTTATTATTTTAAAAAGCTTTAAGTTATATTAAAAATATTATGAAAAACCTAAAATTTTACTATTCGTTTCCTTTGGAATTGTTTGTTTCTTTTTTCTCGAGAATTTCATGGTATACAATATACTGGTTTTGCACTAGAAGATCGCAATGTTATGGTGGTTATCAAATAATTTTTTTTTTGTATGAAAAAACTCTTCACTGAGTAAGTCAAGAATTACGTCTGGTAGATAGATAAGCGATACAACCTTGCCAAAATAGATTTTTTATACAATTCGATTAATAATACTTCCGATCAAACTCCATTCACATTATAACCAAATCATTTACAAAAAAACACGTTATTCAATATTCTTTGCATTGATAGTCATCTTGCATGTATTTGTACTAATTACCACGAGAAAATTCATGATATTTATAGTTTGTTCTTAATTAAATTAAGCAAAACTGAAAATAAATTTCTCGTTGCCAGTTTTTTACCTAATTTAACTAAATTTACTATATCGTGCACGGTATCTTTTATCAACTCTGCACTATTCGTTTACCAGTTAATATAATAATAAACCGAATTATAGTTTTGGTATGTAAAACACAAAAAATGTAAACCTAAGCAAATCTTTGATCTAAAAACCAATAAATTATCCCAATTTATGTTCGTTTATGCATAAAATAAGCAAACAAAACAGAAAGCTACAAAACATAGCAATTTTCAACTCTTGAACTTTCTCCCAATCGGTTCTGGTATAAATTGTTGTTGTATTTTTTTTTTTGTTTGATTAAAATTGGATACAATTTTTATTTTTTGTATATTCTCCATTATGTATATACAACCGAATTTTATATTTCCAAATTCCAATTTTTATTTAAAATAAAAATCGATACATAAAAAAAAGCTCATATAAATATTTATTTTATTTTAATATTTGCTTTAGAATGAATTTATTAATAATTTTTTTTTGTTTGTTCAGTTCTGTGTTGTAGCTGGAAAAATTACACACAAGTCAATATAAATAAATTTTATTTTAACAAAGTTCAATTTTGGAAACAACCAAAAATATATAAAAGTTATTGCACAACGATAAATTCTAATAATTTTATTTTTATTCTGTTTTCTTTTAAAAATGTTTTTGATTTTAATTAAAATTTAAAATAAAATAAAATGAAACTGCATTTATGTATTTATATGTCTAGATTTCATAGTTTTAGTGCGAATAATTTTACCATAAACATACAACCGCGAATATACAGCAGCTAACTATAACTAGATACATTTTAATTTTGCTTACGGGTTATTAAAACTGCAGATTAATAGTTTTTTTTTTGGCTGGTCCATATCCGATGTGCACATATATAATTTTAACAGATGAGTGCATTTTTATAATAACATATTTTTCTAGCAAATATTTTTGAAATTGGATATCGTGTAATTATTGCCCATATCCTGTTATGTTTTAGGTCACATTTGCAACAATGTATAACCGGATGTCTGTTTTAGTATCGGTTAACCTTTGCCTGTAGCTATGTGGCAAAACAAAATATAATTATATGGATATTTTGTTTCTGTAAAGTACATCAGTAATAAATGGATTGAAATTAAAATCACGTATTTACAAATCAGTTTTAAAATTATTTCATTGCAAATTTTAAAATTAAGAATATTGAAATTCTAATTTTTTCCGAACTAAAAAAATTATGACATTAAGGCTACAAAAATAGAGCTGAAGCATATGCTAAAGTACGCTATGTGAATAGTATTTATACTATTAGCGTAACTGCTACAATTATTGGCACCACACACAAATTAACGTGTTTCTTTCTTTTTATGTATCCAAATTATATTATATACTATCTGACTCGGCGAACTTCGCACCGCCTAACAGTCGATTCATTAATATATTTTTTTTAATAGCTTATGATAAAAAAAGAAAAAAGAAAGTTAATAAGTCAATAATTACAATATGTCAAAAAATAAAAATTATAAAACACTTAAAATTCTTTTAATTCCAATGAAAATTACAATTTCAGATTTCTTATTATGATACCTACTTATTATATTTCAGTTTATTTTTACTTATTTTAACATAAGGGTCATTTTTATTGTAGTACTTTATGGTACACGATATTTTTTGTTTGATTACCTGGCGCGTAAACAAACAGAGCAGATGGTTTTCCAACACGGGAACAGGCAACATACAATAGACCATGCGAGAAACATGGGTTTTCTAGATTAATACCACAAACACTTAATGACTGCCCCTGGAATTTGTTTATAGTCATAGCGAAAGGAAGCCGTACTGGAAACTGCAGTTGTTTAAACTCGAATGGTACATCAGTCGGAATCATTGGAATGCGGGGTATAAAAACGACTTCTCCTTTATACTTTCCTTTCAATATGATTGCTTCTATTACGTTATACAGTAATTTTTTTTATCGCTAATCGTATGCCGTTCCAAAGTTGCGGTTGGTTAATATTTCGCAACATTATAACTACAGATCCAACTTTTAATTGAAGATTGTGAGGCGGCAATCCTGGCAAATCTAGTGAGTTTAGAAATTCCGGTGGATAGTTCGCAACATCGTCGTCGTTATTTGCCGTATCAACTGATTTATATGTCCTCATTTCGCCAGGAATGTCATCTTGAATTTTGAAATTTAATTCATTTACATCAGTGTTTTTGGC
Source organism: Tipula unca (assembly GCA_951394425.1). NCBI lineage: Eukaryota > Metazoa > Arthropoda > Insecta > Diptera > Tipulidae > Tipula > Tipula unca. Next base: position 190,992,013 of record OX596380.1, read on the forward strand.
AGCCAGTATAGCTCGTTCGCCCAACCAATCATGGAATAAGTAATTTTGAGCAACATTTGAAAATACTTTTTGAATGAGTTCATCTTTTGATTGCGTTAACAGACAAAAACTCTAAGGAAAGGAGTCGTTTAGAGAATATGTCTCCAGATTGATCATTTTGCAACATGACAAGCATATTCTTGCTTAAATGTAATACCTTGACATGTTTCCACAAATTGGAGGACTTTAAACATGCATTTAGTTCATCAGCTTGCGTTGAACGTGGAACCACTGGCAATGTTTGTCGAAAATCTCCTGATAATTAAATCACTGCGCCACCAAATTGGTTGTGGTTGTTCCGTAGCTCTTTTAAGGTTCTATCTTAAGCCTCTAAAGATCTTTTATACGCCAACGTGCATTCATCCCGCACTATTAGTTCACATTGCTGCAAAACCTTTGCCATTGCAGAATTCTTGGAAATTTTGCAGGGTGGAGTTTCGTTGCTTTGCCTATTCAATGGCAATTTTAGAGCTGAATGGGCTGTTTGACCGCCTTTAAGCAAAGTTGCTGCAATGCCTGACGAAGCAAGAGCATGAGCAATTTCATTTTTTGAGCGAATTGCTACCAATATTAAAGTAATCAAAAAAGTTTCCCTTGTACCACCAGGAACGTCGAAGAAGTAAATCCCTCCAGTTCCATCATTTATTAGTTTCATAAGAGTATCAAATACATACTTCTGTTCTTCGTTCAATAGTGGAAGATCATACGATTTTTCACGTTGTAACTCTTGATGAGAAGCATCGTGCATTGGGCGATTGGGCACGGCCATCCCCAATTGACATAATAGCTTGTTTGATCAAGCACATATTCTCAATGGAAATCAATGCCTCATTGTAAATGTCTTCACTTATTTGTAAATTTGGATTCCCTGTTCTATTGCGTATATTAAATAAAATATCATCACACATATTATCTTTGTATTTTATCCACAAATCAATTGGTTTTAATGGGAAGCATGTACATATGATAATGAAAAACAATGTTCGTATTTGATGAGCTTGTGATGAAATTACAGCATCATTGAGAGTTTGATCCCAATGTGCATCGTTTTTTAACAGTTGCAAACGATGACAGGCTTCTCTGTAAGATCCACACAATTCATCATCAACTGTTCGTAAATGTTGGAATGATTTTGGGCCACGCACATTGACTAATAGCAGCCGTAAATAAAAACATTCATCGTTGCTTGGATGAACGGAATAAATTCGACCTATTGCATCGGTTGAATATACACCTGGGTATTCTGAAACTGGTTTTCCTTGTTTCTTTCGCATAAATTTCGTTGTTGATTGATTCCAAGTATAATATCTTGGCATTTCAGAATAGAGCAGTGTTTGTGCGAAATGATCATTTTGGCACGTCTCGAAAAAACTGGTTATGGTAGTAGCTCTCTGTATTGCATTCTGCGCTGTGAAATACACTCTTTGTCCATTTTCTAAGTGCACGGCTAAGTGAACAATTGTGGGGTGTCTTTTATGAATTGGAAAAGAAAAAATTCACTAAAATGCTTCATTACTGCTAACATAGCGGCCCATTTGGTATTGGGTTACTTCATCATTTGAATTCTCTGCACCAAACCCAATCACAGCCATATCACTTCCTTTGGTTACATATTTACATATATGTACTTGATAGATTTTACTGAATGGCAAGATTTAACATTGATGTGTGCTTTGAACGTTTTTGATAAGATCGGTGAATATAGAACAATCCAACGATTATCTATTTCAATATCTTGTTGATTTAATTTGACAATTGTTGATCTTCCATTGTCTGCTAGCCGACGATAGAGTGGATAACCATCATTTCCAGTAATTGTTTCCGCTATTAATGTCCGTGGATAACTCTGTGAACATTTACCATCTACCATACGTGGTGCATTTTGATTAAGTGTTCCACATGGACCATGTATCATGCTTTTGATAACTACCTCATGCAAGCCAGGATCTACTTGTTCATTATGGATTTCAGCTGATATGATTTCATCAACTTCATTTGGCCTAATTTTTTCAACCAACCAAATCAAAATATGTGCATGCAGCAACCCACGTTTCTGCCACTCTACAGAATACATCCAGCAATGTTTCACAATTAAATCCTTTAAAGATTTCAACTTTTCTCTGAAGACTCTTGCTGTAATGTCATGACGATCAATAGGTGATTAGCCAGGGAATAACGCTTGTTTAATTTCTATCCATGGCAACTTCATCGATAGTAGTTGCATTAAAACGTCCTGCATGTTGGCCCACAGGAGTGTTATCTGCTCTGATAACAATTTTGTGATCATCAGATGGCATCATATCCATTGCACTTTTAAAAAATATAATGAATTGATTGTGTTCGTAAAATAAGTTTTGTAATTGTTCAACTATTAACCTTTTCACTAAATTGCTATGTGTACAACGTTGATTGATTTCTTGTGGACAATTGTCCATAAAATAAATTTGCAAAAACTTGTAGTCGCTAGCACTGGTAACAAAGAACCTGCTCTGTGATATATTTGACCTTGTATCTGTAAAGGGAAAAAATATATTGTAAAAATGTATATGGGCTATAATAGTTATGATTAATAAACATACAACTGCAAATACTATTACGAACCTTAAAAGTTGGTATGAAATTTTCCCGTACTACTTTTGTTGCTCGAAATGAAGTCATTTGAAAGAAGTCGTTGTATTGTTGAATATTCTTTAAAAAGTGTATGGAATCTGTTCCTATTCCTAAAACCAATGAGTACAATGGCTCTGGCGGTGGAAGCAATGGTATCAATTTCACCTTTCTATTTGCGCAACACAATTCACTGGCTTCATTTTTGTATTTCAATGCCTTACAATATTGTCAAACTGAGTTCATAGGTCCAATAGCAATAAAGTTGTAGCAACTGTAATCAATTGACATATCATAACAGAAAGCAGCTCGATTCAAACTTGCACCATTATTAGTCGAAAATCGCACTTCACGGGTCTGTCTTAACCGAATTCTTTAACGTTCATTGCGATCTTCACGTTCCTGAGCAGGACGATTAGATTGATAATTAATTTGATTCGTTGCATTTCGGGTTCTTCTTTTTGTTTGTCCGCCGCCTTATAGAAGGCATATTTAGTATAAATGAGTCACAAACACACAACACTTTTTTAATTTTATAGAAATTTGTGGCATTTAGATTTAGTAATATTATAGATTGACAAATATCGACATTAATATTTATACGATACTAACGGCACTCAATTGTTTTGCCTTGAATGTTTTTGTCCCTTTCTTTCTTTTGAGTTTCATATACATGAATATAAATGCACAATAAAACAGGCGTTGTTGTTATTGTAGAATTTATTTTGTTGTATTTTATATTCATGTATATGAAACTCAAAAGAAAGAAAGGGACAAAAATATTCAAAATTCAAAAATAGAAAAGTGTTGTTTTTAGACTTTTTCAGACAATTTTTAAAAATTTTCTCTCCGTAAGACCCATCCTCGTACTTCAAGGAATATTCTAAAAAAAGAATTAGCGAAATCGGTTCAGCTGCTCTCGAGATTTGCGCTTAGCAACACATTGAAGCCGCTCTCATGCAAATGAGTCTAAGGCTTATATGAGACGAAGTCAACATGACGGAGTTAAATTTTGTCCATCTCGTTATAAACATTTCGCAGTCGTACCAATTTATAGAGCAAATAGAGCAATAGCAAACAAAAAAATAAAGAAATCGTACCGATTTCCTTATTTTTTCTGTTTGCTATTGCTCTATTTGCTCTATAAATTGGTACGACTGCGAAATGTTTATAACGAGATGGACAAAATTTAACTCCGTCATGTTGACTTCGTCTCATATAAGCCTTAGACTCATTTGCATGAGAGCGGCTTCAGCGATTCATTTTTATATTATAGATATGTATGTTTTAGTATAAATTGGTTTATTATTTTGTATTGAACAAAGAAACACAACGATTACATTTCAGTTACTATACCAATCTCAACGGAAAAACATCACGCTTAGAAATATTTGGGTTGTCAAAATTGTAGTGCTTCTAGGAAGCCAAAAATATAAGTTCTGGTTTTTTAATATTCACTGCTTCGTTATTGTTGTCTGGACCATTTAATGGATATAGATATTCACAAGTTCCTATATTAAAATAATTAGTTGACTTTCAAAATCAAATCCTTAATTTTTAAATAAATTATGAAAAATTTACAAAATTTAATAAAATTCAATTACCAATTCAAACCTTTTCAAGACTATAGTTATTGGCACCGTTCCATAATATTTGGCATCGTTTTTAAGTACAATTATCGACACACTTACCAAATAGTTAGGACATGGAAAATAAAACATAAATTTGATATTTTCAAAAATGTACTTTCCAATATTATAAAAAATCATAAATCTAATTAAATATAATAATTATTACAATTTATTTCAATGTTTGAATCATATTGCTTTTATGCATTCATTGCATGTAATTTGGGTGTTTCAGTTAGGGTAGTAAATTTATTAGAGCACCTAGTCCCAAAGTTCTCGGAATCACTAATTCGAGACAGGCCAAAGGTACACTTGTAGCATATTTTACCATTTGCTGGTGAATTATTACCAATATCAAAAATGCTTCATTAACCTCTACTGGAGAAATGAATATTTCTCTATGGTAATTATTACCGTCTTTTGGTGAATTGCTTCTTGGTGGCGGCGTCTTTTGTTAATGCAGCTTATTAATGCTTTCATTGGCATATGTAGTCTCTAGATTGTTTGGCTGTTCATAGATCTGCAAAAGATCTATATACTTTCATCATAGTGTTCGGGTAAATTTAAATATTCCATAGAGACAAGCGCATTGGGTTTGGTTACAGTACTTATAGGAGGAGGCTTTAATAATTTTCTTATTTTTACATTTTCCTTTCGAGGACGCTTTGGTTTGTATATCATTTTTCTGCATCTTTCAACTGTTTGTTTCTGATTCTTTGAGCTTTTCGATTTTCTTTATCAGTCTCAATTTTTCTTTGTATAGCTCTCTTTTTAAATGTTCTTGCAGAATCCAAAGCGGCGAGATTATTACAAAAGGTTTCTTCAATTTATTTGTTTTACATCCCTGTCGTAAAAGGGTCTCTTGCCACAGTTGTTTGTGAAAGCAAAGTTATGCATGACATTGTTTTTGCCTCGCTGTTTGTAGAATTATTATTAACTGAATCAACAATCAGAATATTCTTGGTTCAGCTGAGTTTGTGTAAAATCATTTATTATTAAAAATTCATTAATTGAATTTATATATCAATCAATAAATTATATAAATTACGGAATTTCTAGATCAGTTTGTCTTGATTTTTGACAAACCGTTTCATTTAATTTAACTTTGCATTTTATTTTTTGATATAAATTATATAAAATAATAAAATCTTCATTGAAGTTGTCCTTTTCAATTTCACATTTGCCTATACTTTCAAACAGTTTAATTTTTTCGTCACCCATAGTCGTACAAAACGTTTGAAATGCGTCGTCTTGAATCGTGATAGTATGATCGCCATAGGAGTTGGTTGAAGATCTTCGTAAACATTTACTGACTTTTATGGCTAGTTTGTTAAATGGAAAGAAGCCACATGCTCTGAAACCATTTTGAATAGTTTCTTTATTTATAGTATTTTCAATAACTTCAAATAAAAGTGGAACAAATTTTTCTTTGGTCAATGAGTTCGTCGGATTATTTCTTCGCCATTCTAATACTCTACGGCTCCAGCCAGTTTTTAATGGTTTAAAGGCAGCGACATCGGCCGGCTGTAATATGTATTTTAGTAGCATTATGGTATAATGCTATTAAAATAATGTCCTTCACAAAGATATTACAGGGAATTTAGTACCCAGTTGTACCAAATTGTCACTAATGCCCATGCCCCACCCTTTAGGCAATGACTTTCTTATTTATTCTGGTAGTCTTTTAAAATGGTAAATCACCATGGGAGGTGTAAGCGCTCCTGCGGCCGAAAATGTAAACATTACTGTCAAATTTGACTTGGCTAGCCCTTTATCAATATCGTATACATTTTGGAGAGCCCTTTGCAGCTAAAACATTCTTGGTCTTCGGGCAAAACTGGTCTCATCACCGTTAAAGATACTCGTTGGATCGTTTAATATGTCGCGATAACTATGGTCTATTAAAATTTTTTCAATATTATCAAACCACGAATGTACGTCAGAGGCAGCAACGGTTGTACTTGCTTTTGATACATGATCGACATCTCTAAACACCAAAGTCGGATGTTGCTTGAGAAATAATTTAATCCAACCTAGAATTTTGCCTTCGCCAAATGGATGAGGCCGATCAGTCGCTCCATCAGAACGATGGCTCCTCGATGTAGAGAATGACTTGGCCTCTTCAGATTGTCTTAGACAGAGTGTCGTTATCCTTTTTTAGAGTGTCGTTATCCTTTCATTTTTGCTATTGTGATAGTCGTTTCAATTAATTCTGTATTAAATTTTGTGTATTTGAAAATGGATTCCATTGTATCCATATTTCTTTTTCAGATTACGCTGCGCTCAAGTCAAGCTGTTTACATATTTTGTGAGCTAAAAGCTATTTATCATTTTAAACTATATCTTCAGACATTTGCAATACATTGAGAGCAATAGTTAAGATTTGCATTGATTCATCAACGTATACATTATTAGTTTCACGTTCAGTTTAAGATTAAATTTTCTATTGTTTATGAAAGATTAAACGCTAGAGTAAAGCCTTAATGAGCAACGCAGGATAGAACAAGTATAATTGAGCTTTCAAATAAATATGGATTATTGATATGGCCTCCGGGTCGTTTTGCAAAATCAACGGCTTTCCGATTCACTTACAACCCTCGTCGTAGATGCAATTCTTACGGCGCTGTTTTAAAGAAGTACCTTGCGCTGACTCAAGCTCCAAATTATACTTTGCCAGTGAAGAATAGTGTAGCTCACTATACATCATCATAAGGTAGATTACCTTGTGCCAAACCGAAACTTGACGATGCTATATTGGAAGCTGCCTGAGATAAGCGGTTGTATTTCTTTATTTATTATGCCTCTAATAGATTACAGGAGCATGCAAATAGGAACATGCGTTTTAAATATCATTACTTCCCGCTTGTAATTTTTCTTAACAAACTTTGTTTTTGATTTAAATTTTATTTTAAATTTGTGAAAATCATCAGGTTTTGCTCAATCATTGAGTTGCATGCTCGAAATAGAGTTATGTGAGATACGCGGGTGTATTTCTTTATTTATTATGCCTCTAATAGATTATAGGAGCATGCAAATAGGAACAAGCGTTTTAAATATAATTACTTCGTGCTTGTAATTTTTCTAAATCAACTTTGAATTTGATTTACATTTTATTTTAAATTTGTTAAAATCGTCAGTTTTTGCTCAATCATTGAGTTGCATGCTCGAAATAGAGTTATGTGAGATACGCGGTTGCATTTCTTTATTTTTTATGCGTCTATTAGATTACAGGAGCATGCAAATAGGAACATGCGTTTTAAATATCATTACTTCCTGCTTGTAATTTTTTAAATAAACTTTGATTTTGATTTAAATTTTATTTTAAATTTGTTAAAATCATTAGTTTTTGCTCAATCATTAAGTTGCATGCTCGAAATAGTGTTGATACGCGGTTGTATTTTTTTATTTTTAGAGTCATTCTGAAATGAAACATAGAGTTCTTTCCTCATTTGGAATGAACGGGTTATCATCAAAATGCGTTTTCGTTTGGCAATATGTTCGCGCTGGTTCTGCTCGATTTTAGTAAAGTTTTTGACAAAATTGATCATTCAATTATGGTTAGTAAACTTCGCCACAATTATAAATTTTCAGAATCGGCTTGTCGCCTAATCCTGTCCTTTCTGTCACGTCGTTCACAATGAGTTAAAATAAATTTAAAAGTATCCAAATTTTGCAGTACTGAACGTGGTGTTCCACAGGAATCCGTGCTATGTAGGTCTTTCCTGTTTATGATGTATATAAATGACCTACCCGCAGTTATTTTATTTAAATTTATAAATTTTGCAAACCTAAGGACATTTCCAACTCAACAGTGGGAAGACGCAGTGCATCGTTATATTTTATACAACTCGTAGTACACAAGATATACCAAAAATGGTGGGGCGAGGAATTGAAATTGACTTACTTCTCGGATTCCGTGAATAATTTAGGATTGACTTTTGATAAATCACTTTGTTGGAATTATCACATTGAAAGCATTTGTCATAAGGTAATATTCCTTATCCTTCCTCGTTTATCCTTCCATATTTTCTTTATGGAGATATAGTTTTTTTTGAATTAAAAAGAAAGTATTTCAATGAACTTCAAATGTTATACAATTCTTGTGAGATATATTTATGGGTTGAGAAAATATGATCACATCTCTTATTTTGCTAGTTCATTGTTTGGTTGTACTCTTGCGCAGTTCTACGAGTTTCGGATATGTTTATACTTTTTTAAATTATTATTGCCTATTATTGATAAATTTTACATTTCCTCTAACCATCGTTATCAACGCTTGACACCCGCTATAAATAGGACTAGACCGATTAACTCTTCGTTTCTCGTGATGGGAGTAACCATATATGGAATTCTCTGTAAATAAATAAATATTGTCAATGTTTGTAAACAGCTCGAATTAAGCGCGGTTCAAATTTAATATGGAGGATTTTTTATAAACAGTTGTAGCAGCTCGAATATACGACTCACCGATATTCAATTCTGCCACAAACAAAACAATTAGTGAAATTCAAATATAAACCAACTTATTTGAATTAAGCGTTCACTAACCCCATCACATATCCATCTATCCAACCACCACTATCTAATAACCGAACCATTACTATAAAACATTTATAGTAAAACCATCGCCATCTAACAACATCACCACGAACAACAATGTTCGGTGATGCAACACTTATACGTAAGTGCAATATTCACCGTCGCCGGCGCATGTGTTCCACCAACACAAAACGAAGACGAAGGCGACGTCACACATTCTTTTTACAAATCTCATACGAGGTGGACATGTTAAATTCCGTACTAAATAAAAACAAGTGCCGTGCATACAGTTTTATGACAAAGACAGTCAGCCATCATAATTTTTATATATATTATATTTTACGTGCGTGGTGTATATTATATACAAAATAAATTAATAAATATAAATAAATAAACATATTGTACATCAAATAAATAAACAAATATATTATAATTAATAAAATTAAAATTGTGGTAAAAAGTGGATGTCAGTGTTTTCAATTTGGAGTCAGTTAATATTCACAACACGAAAACATCCATACAGTCTACATAGACTTGTTTCACCCCTTTGCTTTGAAGGATGGTTGGAAACATATACATTCATTTCAACAAATTTAGTTATATAAGAAACCGTTCGCACAACACAATGTGACTTAATGAGGATGCAAAATTAATTAATTTATACACAATATCATATATAGAATATTAATATCCGCATTTCAAATAAATTTTATAATTTCGACTACATAAATTATAAAAAGTTCAATTAATTAAAATTAATGATATAAATTCAATAATTATATTATATTATATTTCACATCGGGAACACTTCGAAATCTCAACATATACGTATATGTGTACGTATATGGTATATGTATGTATATAACATCAACATAATATACCCAACTCCTCTCTCAATATATATGTACATAAAATTATGGAATTTTTATGATTATTTTTTTTTTTTCAATAGTCTCGCCTCGTTAAACAGCATAAGACTTAATTAATTTTTCAAATATTCTGATTACCACAAACATAATTATATTTTTCAATTAAACTTGAAACAACACAAAAAAAAAATTGGAAAATGAAATTAATTCCATTGATTTTTATCTCGACATTTCGACAAAAAATACATATAATAAAATCCCGTAGTATAGACAAAAAAAAACTATATGATTTCAAATAGCAATATTAACTAATATGAACTTTTTATTTTGGCGGTGGAGCGATTGTTGTTGGTCCAACAAAGTGTACCAACAAAAATCAGTGCAGAAAATTGTATATACTAAACCCCCCCAACCCCCCCCAAAAAAAATCTTGTTGTTTCAAGTGATTTCCCGAATTTTTTTAAATTTTTTCATTTAATTTTATTTTTGTAATTCAAGCAGCAGACACACACACACAAAATTATATATCTGGAATACATCCAAATAATGTCGTAGTGGCAACAACAATTGAACCTACATTTTTTTTTTTATCTGTATTTTCGGTAAAGCTGGAAAAACAAGAATAACATTAAAAAATGTAAAAAATTTTGGTTCTGCCAATATAATATTCATAAATTATTTTCTTTTATTTTTTCATCCATGAAAATGATTTTATCCGTTTTCGATGTTTTTAGTTTTTATTTTGTTGGAAAATTATTTTAGTGTTTTCAGGAAATTGATTGCAAACAACATAACAAAAAAAAAATTGTATATGTACATATCCGATTAGTCTATCATGGGATTGGGATCGCATTTATTATTAAAATATTTTTATTGTTACAGTGGTTCGAGAGAAAATGTTGGGTTTAGTCTTTACATTTTACCGACTTCATTAATTTATAAGTACATATGTATGTATATATGTAGCTTGTAATGTTGCATTGAGGCTGCACCAGCCAAATCAGCCGCCACAACGAAACCTAGCCATAATTTATTACAATTTACTACATCAGGTCCGGATTTTTTGCACTTGCCTTTAGCGGGAAAACCGTGGGCGGTGTAACTTCAATTGTAATTAATTATTACAGGTGATTTAATCGACATTTTGGTTGAATTTCAGTTTCTATTGAAATAATATTTCTCAGCGTCCTAGCAGTGAACTGTAATTGATTTGTAATAAACTCTGACCCAAGTTTTATCTCGATATCACAATTACATCAAAAGTCCTATTTGATGTTACTCCACCTACGCAATTTTATTCTTTGATGTGTTCCATCCGTCCGTCCCTATGAAGGTCTTTGTTTCTTGTGTACCATACGGTTGATTTACGATTGTACAAAGAACCTTGTTTTGAAACGACTGCCAACTCAGCCCGTCACATAATTTATTACAATTTTATTACAATTTATTACACCGTCCCGATTTTATTAAACTTGCTTTTCGCAAGAAAACCGGCTTGGTTCATCCCCAGAGTTAGATTTCGTAGATCAATATCGGCTTCGGTATTTGCCGATATAGCAGCAACTTGTTCTGAATTGTAAGCTCAGAGCCTCTATCTATGAGCCAATAGATTTTTCTGAACTTTATGTGAAGTTCTTCTTTTTTGTTTCTGATATATTCTTTACACTTAAGCTTGGCATTGAGGGTCATCCCAAGATATTTAGCTGAACTTGCATATGGCACCTGTCGTGAGGTAATTTCTATCGGTAGATGGTAAACCTTGTAATATGTTCTCATTAAGCTTGTTTCGCCAACGTTTTGTCTAGTTATAAACCGCATTGGTAAACTTTTGAAGTTTGCTCATTGCATCGGCGACAATACTTCCAATCGCCATAATTTTTGTGTCATCTGCAAAGGTCGCTATGATTCCTTCATTTGTGGTTTGTAAATCCCTTGTATATCCCTTGAGACACCGGCAGATATTTTCTTTAGTTCGGAGTATTCATCATCCTATATCACATGAAAATACAGACAAGACAGAAATCGGTCGATAATTATTAATCAGGTTTTAAGAATAGCTACAATAGTGGCTATTTATAAGGAGTCAGGGTAGATTCCTGTCTATCACACTACATTAAATAATTCCGTCAACAATTTTGAAACACTGTTAAATTATGTTTCAGGACAATATTTCGAATATTATCACGCCCACCAGTCTATTCTCTCAAGTATAAATTAAATTTTAAATTTCAGTAGCAGAGGTAGGCGATCAAAAAATCGTTCACGGATATTCATTACGAAGTAAAGAATCACTAAACATGTTTGTATTAATGATCAATTCTGAAGAAAATATTGAAATAATGTACCAAAAAAAAGTATATAAGCTGTAAAGTTAACATACGACCAATGAGAAGGTCAAAATTCAAACTACAGTGTAAAAGGTCAATCTTACGAGCATACTCAAGCTTATTGCAGCAAAGAACCCCGTTGTGTTAAATGTCTTGTCTAGCATCCTACAAAAGATTGCAATAAGTCGGATGAAATACCGCCAAAATGCGTACACTGTAGGGTAAATCAACCTGCTAAGGGTGTACGAAGCATGTGAAGTTATCCCAGTTTTCATCCCAGAATAAATAAAATATTCATAGCAAATGTGTTGCCTCATTTGCATCCCATCCCAGTTTTTTTTAATACTACGAGTAAATAGCAAGATACAAAAATTAAAAAATTAATTTTACAATAATCTATCCCATCCCAGGAACTTGAAGTTCCTAAAACTTTGAAAAATGTTTTGAGATGGTAAAGGTTAGGACAAAATTATGATCTAATGACCAGACCAAGTCTATGCACAGAATTCGTGCAATCGGCAAATTTCTTATGGCCCCATATAAAAAATGTATATGAATATTGTAATATACTTGTAGCAGCTCGAATGTTCGTCTCACCGATATTCGATACAACAAACAATTATTTTAATAAAATTTCAACGAGCCTCTCCCCCCCCCCCCCCCCCATTAAATAACCGGGTAGGACGAACTAGTCTTCTATATTCGGGGGTTTCTCGTCACAAACAAGTCCAAAAAAAAAGAAAGATCAAATCACGGCATTGTATTGGTTTAGTTTCTTTTTTTTATTGTATTGGTATATAAACAATGAAAAAATGACGGAAGAGCCAAAACAACTACCACAAATCATGGACACAACGCCTCCAAGCGATAGTTTATAACAACAAATTGCGGCATCACATCAACGAACAACAATTCATCTTTTCTGGCCACAAAGAGCAAGCACATGGTTTCAGCTGGCCGAAATCCAATTCGGGCTACAGGGCATTACCGCTGATATAAGACTAGATATATATGCATATACACTATCAGCTTTACAACCAGAAACGTGCGAAGTGATCTCGGATTTCCTCCTAAATCCACCAACTACAAACCAACAATAAACGACTAGCACCATCGAGTGAGCGCCAACAGAACAGTTGCTTTCAGACCAGCAATTGGGCGACCGCACACCGTCCGACGCTTGGGTGTACGGTATCTGTTGAATTGCAGAAAATTAAAAATTAAAATATCAAAGGCAAAAACACAAAACATAGAAATAACTACCAGACAAATAAGTACGCAAACAATACAAACAATATAAATTATAATAAAAAATATTCCACATATAGGTGGTAAATTTACATATGCACAAGTACCTTTTTTTTATTTATAATATTGATAGTGCAATACATAAGTTGCAAGATAAAGAAAGTTAAATGATATATGGTAACATTGCGAATACAATTAAATGAGAGTAAATCTGTTCACGTGAATTTTAAAATAAAAATGTGTAAAACGTAGGCCGGGGTACATTAATGCACAAAGATGCCTCTAGACGCCAAACTATGATTGAAAAGCTCAAATTAAGTAGAAACATGAAAAACTTCGAATAAAATATCAGAAGATATATTGGCCCATATAGGCAGACACTCCCAAATGTCTACTAGTAACAAACTATAGTAACGATATATAAGCAAATTCCAAAACTTGTATCGACTACGGAATTCAGCCTGTGAGGCTGCTCCAAACAGAGCACCATCGATATAATGCAAAAAAATTCAAAACAAAGTTCTACGAAATATTGTAAACGCGCCTTGGTTTGTTAGAAATCACGACTTGAAAACTGCGGAGGAAATTGGTAAATAGGCTAAAAAAAGCCAAAATAGATTACAAATACATAATAATACCGTCAGATGGCTTTGACGGCCTAAGCCCTTTGAGTTGTAAGACTAGATTGTATACTATTTTGTATTAGTTATAGTTAAGAATCTTGTAGATTTGTTATTCTAATACCATTAATTAAAAAAATATCGATGATACTCTAATTGAATGTTCGATACATGAAAACATTAATGTATGTAATTGATATGTAAAGTTCATATAACGCCTGTGAAGTTGAGTATGACTTTAGACGACTATATCGAAAATTTGGTTAATCGAATTTTTTTGTCCGATAAACAATATTCCACACAAAGCCAAGCTTGATAATCCATATCCGCTATGGAGTGGGCAGGAATCGTGTTCTTGAATTCTCTATCCAATTTCCTCATGCGGACAACATTCAAAATCCGAAATTTTATTTTTTACTCTAATGTTTTCCCCCTATGACAGATAAACCCGGCACAAAAACACACAAAAACCAACAACACGTGAGAACATGATTGAGCGAATCAGAAATGCGTGTGCTGAAATTCAACCAGACACACTTCTCAGTTGTGTACAATCATTTGAAATGCGGATTAATAAGTGCATTGAAGTCGCAGGCCATCATTTTGAACACTTATTTTAGATTTACAAAACTGAATCAATTGTTTTGATGACGAATTTCGAGTATTTCCAATGAAAACGTGATGTTTTTTTATTTCAAACGTATTGCAGAATCGAATGCGTGTGTTCTAATAAGGAGAAATTGAAAAAAATTGAAATTCGTCGATTACAACGCCATCTATCGTGAACCGAACAAAATATTTCATTCAAATCATACGTACTTTTAGTCGTAGAATCCGTATCTGCAATAAAAAATATGGCTTCCTATCTTAGTTTAAAAGTTACCCCCGCCCCACCTACAAAGCGGGGGTGGGGGATTATTTTTTTAGCACTAATGTATTTCCCCCGCGGTATAATTAAATTTTGGTTATGGACATTTTTTCCGTAGAGTGGCTATTTTTCGAGATATTTGATCGTCTCAGTTTAAAAGAAACACCCGGTATAATAAATTGAATAATAAACAATAAATAATGACGGGCTTTGATGAGTTAGGCATTTTTTTTAGCGCATTCTGCAGTGGATCAAGCGGAACTAATGAAATTAAGCCGGAGTTTACTTCTACCAAAATAGTGATTTAATTTATTGAATAAGTTTACCTAATATAATAGTTTTCAAAACTTTAGGATCACTGAGATTTTCAGCAATATGTCGGTCAAAACTATAATCACGCCTATACTGTAACTCGGTTGGAAAATTTCCATTCGAAAAATTCCATTTGTATCTCGTTGGACTGGAAATTTCTGTTGGCATTATTTTTTTGTAGTGTCAGATTTGTTTTTTTCGGAGTTAACAAACCAAGTATACCACTGATTACTGTTAAATGGAAATGAGTCCTAGGCTAACTACAGGGGATTGACGAAACGAGCAATGTAGAGTCATCATGACCAAAAGAAGATGAAAACCACAAAAGTCTCACTCAAGGTTCGTTGTAATCAAATTTTATGAAAGAATTACAGAAAAATTGTATTTGAATAATTTAAGAGTTGTGTCGTTTAGAAGCATACCGGTGTCTATTCCATCCTAGTTGATATCTTGTAAATCTAATATTTGTTATTACTTTAATATTGTTACTTCAAATTGTATAAAATTGATTTAAAAAATAATATTTAAAAAGCTGAAGATAGAAAAACTATTAGTTTTAGGTAAATTATTGAAATGAAAATGGAATAGGCTTGTTTTGCTACGTAGCTACAGGAATCGACTGATTTTGCAAATTAATTATGAGTAATAAAAACCAAAGCTTGATTTTCTTTCGATTCAACCCCAAAGTGCTTTGACGTCTGCTAGCATCTCTTTTTTACGGTCACTCTTGGTTTAATCGTGGCTGGTCGCATTGATCTGATTGTTTTGCCTCTTTTCTGAACCGATTCAGCTACCGAACTAGTTTCTCCTCTTCTATTACACCTGGATAGTACCAGTCTGTTTGACTCCATAAATTTAAAGAACTGGGCAATCCTTACCAATAGTAAAAGTTGTACCATGTGCACGATTAATATTTATATATTTTTTTCGAGTTGATGATGTTGAAATTAAATTAGATCCTTTTTGGTGTACGTTTTCCATCCAATAGTACAAGAAAACATTATTTTGTGTTGGTTTTGAGTGCCCTGTGTCGATTACCATTCCAAACAGATATAAATATAGTTGGCGACTATAATGTGCCACCATCAGATCAGCAACTTTAGGCAGCATCATATTTTTTAACAGTCGAACGAAATCGTTAATCGCCCATCATTATCGAAATTTAGCATCTGGAAGAATGCTTTACCACATAATTTGTGTATTCGAAGCTTCTAAGCAGCTGATATTATGCTGAATCTTGTTCTATTTTTAAATTTAAAAAAATAGAACAAGACTGAATAAAATGTTAATAAAAAGTAATTAATAATTCAACATTGCCGCGATTTTGGAATACCTAAGCTTTGTTTACTACTTAGTTTTTCTTAAACAAATAAATGCAACGGAATACACACGATTTGCAATGACTTATGGAATAGATTGCTTTTGTTTCTAAGTAGTACTCGGAATAGAATCGCTTAGCGTCCAAGTATGGTTTTAAAGTATTCTTTTCGAAGAAATAATTTTAATCCGTTGAACAAAACCCACTCACTATCTCCGTTTTTTGTGAAAATGGAATAGACACCGGGTTTGCTTTAAACGACACAGTTGCATTACCGGAACTATCATTTCGAATTAATGAGACAAACTGAGCAAATATATGGTTATATTAAAATTTATTATTTTTAAATATCTCAGTTAGGCTGCAGTTTAGTTTACGCTTCCTACACAGAAAAAAAAACTTAGTCAGATTGATGAAATACTACTTAATTGATAAAAAACTCATCCCATAACTAAAATTAACATAATTGATAACAAATATTATCAATTGGAGGGGAAATGCATTTTTTAAATAAAAAGTACAAACAATGTGAACCATTGCTACAAAATTTATCAAATCAATGACAAATTTGTGTAACGAAGTATCATTATTTTGTGATTTTGATAACAATTTTTATATGCCGGTTACGTTGTTTATACTAATAAAATCCATATTGTAAAAATTAGATAAATTAGTTTTCCTGGTGTAACATACGAGTATGTTAATAAGAATATAATGAGCTTATCAATACGACACAGCAATTTAAACGATATTAACAAATTAGTTTTGGATTTGATACCAAAATTGAATTTAAGTAAAACATAGTTATCAATTTCATAACACACTTATGGTTATATATATATATATATATATATATATATATATATATATATATATATATATATATATATACACTTATTTATATATATATATACTCGTATATATAAATATATATACATATATATATATTTGTGACGATATAGAAAATAATTGTAAAAACGATAATATTTAGGTTTATAAATTTTTTATTATTTATTAATATTATAAAAATTCATCTAATTATAAAATTATTTCAATCATTTTAAATAACAATAAGTTATAGAACAAAACTATGATTTACATTATGTTGTAAATCAAAAATTCAATACATACATATATAAAAAATTTCAATATATACGTATATAGGTATGTCCTACGAGTATATCCTATATTAAATATATAATATTTAATCATATTAGTTTTTAACATCATAAAAGAAACTTTGCATAAAATTAAATAGAATTTCCGTTTCATCGGGATATTTTATATTGAATATTTGGAATATTTTGAAACTAATGCTTATGGCATCTAAAAACTATCATGCTTAAACTTCACATTATCTATTAATGTTATTTTACCATTTACATTAAACAAATCATCCTCGATTAAAATTAAAGGTTGAATATGTTTCTTGTTATCTTTCTTTAATTGTATGTAGGACGCAATTCCAGTTGCGCTTTCAGCTATGGTTATTAAGCATTGCTGTGAGTCCTTAATGGAAAATGTTCATGTTCATCGAATACATCCTTCAAAATTTTTCTTCATGTTGGTAATATTATACTTAACAGGCAACAGATAAAATATTATACATGCTTTGCAGTCTGTAATTAAAATAACATTAAGCAATAATTAAAAAATAATGTTTAAATTCAAATAATATTACCTAATCAAGAAGGTGAACTTAGAAAATTGTGAGGAAAATTAAATTCAAAAACGTAGTGTACTTACCATCATTTAGTTTGTCCCCATTTTAATTTAGCTTTTTATAAATTTTCTTGCTCCACCAAATTCGTTTGTATGCTGGTGAATACTTCAGTCAAGGGTGTTTCATTTGGGAATGTATGTAATATTGGCCATTTAACGAAAGCGTTTTCTGTGGTTGCCTCCTGAAATTGTTTTGTACGCATTGCACACGTTGCTGGCCAGGGATGTTCAATCTCGGTTCACTTGCATTATGTTGATTCATTTAGTACATTTATGTGGTCTCCAGTTTCAGCATCGATAATTACTAAATTTAAATAATAACAAATATATTCATCATATTAGTTCCAATTTCATTAAATATTAATACGTGCATATGATACATACATGGATCTTGCGGTTCTTCTATATTGTGTAACGACGCGTTTGTCGGTCGTTCCAATTTGAGTTGGTTTAATACCCCTGGAATTATTTTTTTAAATATTTTTTTACCGCACTTATATTACCGGTTAGACAAATTCGCGCGAAAATAGATTGGGGAATTAATACTGGATTATCCCGTTTATAAAAACATTTTTTTTGGTGGGACAATCCATTGTAGTGGTTAACTATATAAACAATTTTTGGTAGCACGCGGTGATCAGTTCTTGAGCAGTTCTTAATCAGTTGATTTGTGATAATCAGTTCATATTATTATTAAATTATGTAATGGATGATTTTTAAGTTAAATTAAAATAATTTAAAACATTAAGTTTTTTTTTATTTCTGTTGTAAAGAGGCAGTTCGGTTTTTTTTTTGTTGTTGATCGAAAATATAAATTAAATATAATATTAAAAAAAAAAAAAAATATATATATATATATACATATATGTATATCCATTATATATATATGGATATGATGTTACAAGAACATTAAATAGACGTGAAAAAAATATTTTTTTTATATAGACGATAAAGGTTCTGTGTGTGAGAAAAAAAAAATATATATATATAGAAATTAATTATTATTAATTTAAGTATTATTAATTATATATTACTATCATACTATAGTTATTATAAATAAGAGAAATAAAATGTTTAAGTAGTAGTGTTATTTTGAACGAAAAATAAAATATAACTAAATAAACTAACAGTGAATTTAACATAAAACAATAAATAAGACTTTGGTGACTAATAATTAAATTCAGTTCAATACAATAGTTAAATAAGTGAATAAATAGATAACAAATAAATAAAAAATAAAAAAAAATAATAATAATTTAGTTAAATAAATACTAATTTAGTTAAATAAATAAATAATAATTTAGTTAAATAAATAAATAATAATAATGGCGCAAATGTTACAGAAAATATGTAGTCATATTATGATATGTTAAAAAAAATAAATAACCAATAAACAAATAAAATAAATACATAAAATAAATAAAAATAAATAAAATTAAGTGATAATCGAGAGTGTGGTGATTAGCTATGTTGCCTGTATAAAAAAAAAAAAAATCAAAAATAACAGCAACTAGAATATAAAAAAAAAATATATGATCAGCGTGGGACATCGGCCGCCGCCATATTAGAAAAAATAATAAGATAAGATTTAATTTTTTTTTGTATTATTATTATTATTATTACTTTTATTAAATTTATATATGTAGAGAATTTTTTTTACTATTATTGATTAATTCAATAACTTATGAAATTTGTTAAAATTATATGTATAATAATTTAGTTGGGGTTAAGGTTTCTATTTTTTTATATGACGTCATTACAGATATTTAAGTTAGATTACATAGTATAGAATATATTACTTCTCTATTTTTTTTATATTTTTTTTTTCTTCTCTGCTCTCTCTATTTAACGTACTTTTTTGAATAAATTTATTATATCTGTAATTTTTTTTCTTTCTTCTCTCGTTTTTAATTTGATTTATATTTTCTCTCGCTTTTCGCCTCGTTCAGTTTCAGTATGAGAAGCTAATAGCTTTTAACAATAGGATGAAAGGTGAAGTGTGATTTCGTAGTCTTCGAGGTAAGTTGATCCGTTGCCTTGGTCCTTCCTTCTATGTGTTGTTTGTACCCTAGTTTTCCCTCCTAATGTGGTCAAGCAAGCATTTTTGTATCTTCAGCAAACCCCACCCCAATCCCTGAGCCTTAGCCGGCAATACAGACCACGCTGAAGCTCTACAAAAATGAATATTATATTTCAGTAACAAATGGCATTTCCATTGGGACCTAGTATAACTAGTGACTCCACCATGCCGTCCAAATTCGTTACAATTGTTTAACGTGACATGATTTTTGGTTCGGTTAGCTGCATTTAGAAGAATTCTATGTCTTTTAAAATTGTAAAAATTGTGGAACAAAATACCATCATTGGTTTTGTTGTAATATACCTCCTATATAAGAAAAAATATTACCTCTATAGAAATTGCATATAAATAACACTAAAAGTATTTTACCTTAATTTGAGATGGATAGCTCCACAATTTGTTCTGTAATTGTTTCCATTAAGGGTGTTCATTTGATATTTTCATCTAACATGTATGTATAAATGCTTTCCCTCAAATCTTTTCGATGTGTTTCGGTGATAAAGTTATGTTGACCGATATCACAAATCTTAGAAATCTACTAAAAACCACATGCAACAAATGTTAAAAAACTCATTTGAGAGCCAAAGAGTATTATAAAATCAATACTTCAACATACACATACTGGGACAATTACGCACATAACTAATACAGAAAATTAACCATACTTAAGTTTACAGGCATTTTACAAAGTACAACTACTCAGATCAGTTAAGGATTGTAATACAGTCCGGCTACATCGTCTCAAATATGTGCATACGCAATCGTCTAAAACAAATTCAAGTACACATATTCACAGCTAACACCGAAATGTTCAAACACAGAATCCATGTATCAAAGCCCACCACATGGAAAGCTGTATAACATTATTAATTATTACAAATAACGCACATGCAATTTAATTAATTAAATTAATATTAATATTAATTTAAATATGTACTTACATTATTTAAACAAGACTAATTTAATATTTAACTTCTACAATATTAAAATCACTTTAAAAATCAAGCGTCTGCTTTACGTCTGCACTCTTGTAACGAAACAATCGCTACAACGACGTGCGAGTTGAACACTCCTGCCGCGTTAATCTTATTCATTATAAATCAGTAATAACCCGTTCAATTTACCGAATTTTTTCCAATAAAATAAACAAATAAAATTATAAAAACCAGATTCTTTTCCCCAGGCTAGACAACGGGAGTAATTGATCGAATGATCTAGATTAGCGGTGCATCGAAACTATAAAATACGAACATTTTTAAAATACAGGGGCTTGTGTTTTTTTGTTGAACGGGACGGAAGTCACATTCAAATTTGGCCTTGTCTCAATATGAAATAAAATGAGTTTAATTATTGTATGTAATAGATATATCATTTTTTATTAAATTGTAACAGAACTTTGTCCACACTTTAATTTTATGTATAAAAAGCCCCATCACAGACTCTCCTGTAGGTGGTTCCAGACAGCATTTCTCAGCCGGCTAGCAACAGTGGTTGAGGGGTGGTTCTTTCTGGACCCCAGGAGAGCTAGATTTGCTGCATAATTTTGCGTTGTTCCAGCCATTGATGTAATATGCTACCATTTGCCTCTAGTGAAACCAACGAAAAATTCTACTTACCCATGCTGAGATAAAACCCGAAGCACAAGAAAATTATAACGCAAAAAAAAGAAGGAACACAAAATAACAAATTATTGAATTAATGAAAAGAAGTAAATTTTCACTTATAAACAAAAAAAAAAATTTATTTTATTTTTAAACTAAAAAAATTACCCAACACCAAAAAAAATGACTATACTAATAATAATAATTTACAAAAAAAAACTAATCTTATTTTAAGATGAAATATTAAACAAAATGCTAGGTACTAAATTTTTCATATTTATATTTACGTAGTGTATAGCGTTGCGGATCCGTTCGATGGGAATTGATAGCCGCGTAGTATCCATTATTAATCTTTTTTATAAGTTCGTACAGTAATTTTTAATTAAGTTATAATTATTAGTTTTAGAATTATTCGTATTAATGTCTTTAACTTATTTAAATTTTAACTTAAATGTTTTTTTTTTTTGTTTGTTTCTATTTTTATTTATTTAAATTTAGGTTATTATTTTGTTCCAAAACAAAATAGGTTTAGCACACATAAATTATTTTATTTTATTTGCACTATAATTGAGTGTCCATTTTTGAAAAAAAAATCAAATTATTCTTATTATTATTATTATTAAACAATTATTCAATATTCAATATATAAAACTTTGTATATTTTTTTCCACTTAGAATATTTTTATTTTAGTTTATTTTATTTTTATTTTTAGTTTTAAATTTTTAAATGATATTTTTATATTATTTTTATATTTTTTTTAAATTATTCAATTTTGATGATCTTGCGTCCACATTCAATATCGTTCTCCTCGTCGTTATCTAATTTTTTATTTTTATTTTTTTATTTTGCAACATCCGGCATCATCATCAATTCCCAATGTTTTTATTTCACCAACAATACCGAGATTTTAACACTAATTACAATTATAGTGGTTACATAATACGGGGATTTTTTTATTTTTATTACAACAGGTAAAACAATAATATTAGCGTTTTATTTACGCCATACTATAATCAGTTCAATAATTTTTATTTTGTGTGCCAATTTAACAATTTGTGTGCAGAAAACCTAGTGGCAGCATTACTTTGCACAAAATTTTTGACAAAAACTGTTTCCCCTGGATGAAAAACTCTAGATTTGCTACGTAGGTTATAATTTGATACATTATGCTGATAAGCATTGTGGAGATGAGAAAGAACAATTTGTTGTGCGGCAGAAGGCCTATTAGTACTACTCATAACTGAGGCTTGATTGTCATTGAGAACAGCCAGTTCACGCAATAGAGTATAGGCTGAGCCATGAGTGACCATATGATGTCCAAAAGTAAGATAATATGGTGAAAATCCAGTGGAGCTATGAATTGCGTTTCTTAAAGCACAACTAATTTCGTCAATATGACTGTCCCAATATCTGTGGTCATCGTGTATATAGGCCCGTATAGCGGAAATTATGGTCCTATTTACCCTCTCCGAAGCATTCGATTGCGGAGAATATTTAGGTGTGAACTGATGATTTACACCAAAACTCCGTAATAAATCAGCAAGCAGATGGGATTGGAACTGAGTACTATTATCAGACACTAAATATTCTAACACGCCAAATACATTAAATATTTTCTTTTTAAGAAATGATACGACACCGGCGGCGGTTGCACTTCTAAGTGGTTCTAATATCACGAACTTCGTGTATTGATCTAAAATAATTAATAGATGGGTGTTACCTAAGGTACTTCGAGGGTGAGGTCCAAGGAAATCAATATACAACCTTTGGAAAGGACGTAAGACCTCGAAATACCGGCCCATTTCTGGTTGAGTTGCGTAATTAGTTGGTTTAATATGTTTGCAGGTGTCGCAGTTTTGAATGAAATTTTTAACATCGCGTACCATTGTAGACCAATGATATTGGCGTTGCAGAAGGTTAAGAGTTTTGGCTACTCCTAAATGTGCACTCATAGGTGAATTGTGAGCTTGTTTTAGTAAACAAAGAATTAATTTGTCTGGGATAACAAGTTTCCACATTGAGATATCGGTTGTTTCGTCCATATTTGCATTAGGCAATATATATAATTTGCCATTTAGAAGTTTGAGATTCGACTGTATTGTCGGATTATTTCTCAATACATTAAGCTTGGCAACGTACGCGGGGTCGTTAAAAGCGTCAGAATTCAGGTCCACATGCAGAGGAGATACATCACTGTCGTCATCATTTTTAATTAATTCTTCAATCTCAACTCTTGACAAGGCATCGGGAACCACATTTAGTGTGCCTTTCCGGTATTCAATGTTGAAGTTGAAACCTTGAAGTTGTAAGCTCCATCTAGCAAGGCGGCCCGACAAATCACGTTGATCCATTAGCCAGCGAAGACTGGAATGGTCCGTTATTATAGTAAACATGTATCCCTCTACATATGGCCGAAATCGCTTCACACTCAAGACGGCAGCTAAGCATTCTAATTCCGTTGTGCTGTACTTCCGCTGAGCGGAATTCAGTTTATGTGAGAAGTAGGCTATTGGGTGTTCTTCATCTTCGTCAGACTTCTGAAAAAGGACACTTCCCACACCAAATGCACTAGCATCACACTGTATATAAAACTGACGATTAAAGTCAGCATTTCGCAGAACTGGAGCAGTAGTTAAAGCTGTTTTTAATTCTTCAAACGCCTTCTGAGCCGCTTCATGCCAGGCAAGTTTTTGAGATTTCTTCAATAAGTCGGTAAGCGGCGTTGTTATACTGGCATAATTAGAAATAAAACGCCGATACCACCCGGCCATCCCAAGTAAACGTCGAAGTTGACGAACTGTTTTGGGAACTGGATAGTCTATTATAGATTGGACTTTATCGGGATTCATGCGAATGATCCCATTCCCAATTACATGACCAAGGTATTTGGTCTCTTTGAGGACAAACTTGCTCTTCTCCACATTGATTGTTAACTTTGCAGCCTTCAATAAACTGGCAATGTAACTCAACAAAGAAAGATGTTCTTCTAAGTTTGCTGAAACTACGAGCAAGTCGTCCAAATACACAAATACCCGATCATGCAACTGGTATGGGATCACCTTATGCATCAGCCTACACAATGCCTGGGGGGCATTGCATAGACCGAAAGGCATGACCGTGAATTGATATAGGGGGCGGCCCGGAACAGTGAATGCAGTCTTATCTCTAGAGGTCACATTGAGAGGGATTTGCCAAAAGGCGTCTTTCAAGTCGATCGAAGATATATATTTTGTTTGATCTAACCGACTTGGCAATCCCTCAATCAATGGTAAAGGATAAGCATCTTTTATTGTAACCGCATTCACTTTCCGGGCGTCAAGGCATATTCTCACCTTACCATTATTCCTTCGAACAACAGCAATAGGCGAAGACCAAGCACTTTGGCTTTCCTCTATCACTCCCAAATCTAGCATTCTATCCAGCTCCTTGTAAATCTCGGCTTGTTTCACTGGTGATACCGGGTAGTAGCGTTGTTTAACTGCTGCTGCGTCGCCAACATTAATTGTGTGTTCAATTAGATGGGTTCTACCTAGACCCATTTTAATTGAACAAGGGAACTGCTCAATAATATGTGCCAATCTTTTTTCATTTTCTGGGTCCAATTCATGTCAATTTGCATCCTTTTCCTTTGAAGGTTCTATCCCAATTTCATCAACGATTGCCGGAGATAGTCCAAATAAATCCCAGAAATCCATACCGAGATATAAGTTCTGGGTTAATGCGGGGGAAATGTGTAACCGCAATCTCTTAGTTTTACCTAAGTAAGTTACAGGTAAAACCACATGACCCAAAATCCGCTGTTTTTCTCCACTGGCGGTATTTAGAAAAGAGGGTAAACTGTGCACTTTAACATTCGCATCATCAAGAAACTTCTCAGAACCGGCACCCAACACACTAATGTTTGCTCCACTATCCAACAACCCCGTGTAAGGAGTCTCACCTATAATAACATCAGCATATGGGCGATTATCTGATTGTAAAGGAAATACAGATTCCGAAATCATTTTTTTGATATTTCGCCGTAGTTTCCAATACCGTATGGTTCTATTATCCTGATGCGTTTTAAGGTGGTAAGATGGAGTTTGGGTATTTTTGTTATGAAAAGTATCAACCTGTTCGTTTAGAGTACCAGCAAAAGTTTGACATGAATTGGTTGATGCCAATTTTGTAAATGGATTATTATTTGAATTATTGGTGAAAGTTACGTCATAAAACGGGTTCGTAGTAGTCATAGGAATGGTATTAGTATTATGAGACAAATTTTCTATGCTTTTCTCTGTCTCAACTCGGGACAAGTGTTCGAAGCTGCCTCGTGTGTCATTATCCTGGTAGGATTGATCACTGGGGAAGGAAGAGTACCAGGAGAACTCGTTTCCCTCTTTTGGTTTTCCGAGTAACTTCCAGCATTACACGTGTGACAATTGGGCCTCATAACGTTAGGAGTTCCACAGCCAAAGCAATACCTGGACCAATTCTGTCCTTGATTTGATTGTCTCCACGAGCTATTTTTCTGATTATTATTATGATACCGATTATCATTCATCTGAGGAAAATTTACTAACATATTTCCTGTCTGATAGAAAGCATTCACTCCACAAACTTTATTAGTAACATATGGATTATGTTCCATAAGTGGATTCGGTGTAAATGAAGTCATATTGTGTGAGTTACTAGGTTGATACGAAACATTTTGGTCAGTATTTGAATATGTGAATTCATTCACGAACCGCGGGGGGTAAGTTTGTTCTGCGGCTAATCGTTTCCACGTATCTTCAATTTCTACGCATTGGTTTACAAGCTCGGAAATCGACGAAATTCTCATTCCGGCTAATTTATATTGTAACGCCGGGTTCATATTACGCCGCAGAATAAACTCCAAGTCCGATTCGGATAATGGCTCTCGAAGTGCTAATGTTGACTCAGATATGTCCATATAAAAGTTTTTGAAGCTTTCTTTCGGCATTTGTTTGCGAGACGCGATAGTTTGTTTAATTTCAGCGTCCGATCTTCTATCCTTGAACATTGCCATCATATCGCTTTTCAAATCCTCCCATGTCATATTTCCTTTCTTTTCTAATGACGACCAATACAATTCTAGAGCTGGGTTTCTTAACAACAAATGTAATCCATCCACTAGTCTTGTGGGAGTTACACTATTAGCCCAAGCCAATCGCTCTACACGGTATAGAAAACGCTCGATTGGTTGACAAGTGGGGGATCCATCAAAAAATATGTTACACTTGTTTATACCGATGTTTTCACCTGGTGTACGTTCGTTTCTAACTGTTGTCGTGGGGTTTTCATCTTTTGAAATAGCTTGTCTTTCATCATGATATGCCACGGATGTGATTGGACGTTCTTTAGGTATATTTTGATTGGAGGTAGGGCTTTTGTTAGCTTTCTTACTATTGATGTCATTTGATAAAGGAAGCTCTTCTGCCAATGATATTTTTCTTGCCAATTCAATAAATTTAGCATATTCAACTTCGGAAACTAATTTACCTAGAGATACTGATTGTCGAGTAGTCGAGGCGGATTTCAAATCAGGAATATGACTTACAATACCAGAAGTACCCGGTAAATCAGTCAACTTCTCTACCGTCCTCGAAGCTTCGTAAATGGTGTTTTCGACTGACTCGTCGTTACCATCGGTACTGGCACTCCCTGACTCAGAATGCTCTGAAGTTCCGGGCGGGACCAATGCAATAAATTCAGGCAAAGAATCGCAAAACGACTTCTCAAATTCACCAATCACCAATTTAGACTGAAGCATAGAATGGATTACTTTCAACAAGTTATCACACGCCTCCAGCATCACTGAAAAAAAAGAATGCTCTATTTAAGCAATAAAGGTATTAAATGATGAATAAAAGCTGCTTCAATATGCGCTAAGCAAAGTTATTCTCAAGTTATGCTAATATCAAGAATAAAGCGAAATTTTTTTGTTAATTTTTGAAATATTGAAAATGAGTATTTAAAATATGTTTTAAGCAAACTCACACTCTACTTTCCAGTATTTAATACTTGATATGTTAAATGAGTCATTTAAAAATTTGTTAAACTATTTTAAATTTAGACTCCATTTGTGAATATAATACTATTTTCGAGAATATGTTTATCAAAAATATTCTAAATACAAGAACATGTGTGTTGAAAACAGCAAATGTTTATTATTGTTAAACTTAAGTTGAATATAAGTTTACTATGATTAAGCAGATAATGATTAAATGTATTCTAGTTTTAAAACATATTTGCTTGATACTGTATGAAAATAATGTCGAATGAAGTATAATTATAGTCAAGTTGATATAAATATTCATGAAATGAGAAATAAATTGAGTTAGTAACGCTTCATTTGAGATAACAAGCAACGCTTTTTATTCCCTTTTAAATTTTATTTGAGTTTACAATGCATATTTCATACATTTTTCAAGTTCTTATATTGAGAATTAAATGTATGTATTTTTGAGTTGGTAATTCTTGTTTTCAAAATAATGTGTAATAATATTTTTAAATCCAGCTAATCTCAAAATAAGTAATTAATACATAATTTATTTTTATTAATTGCTTTTTTTATTGTAATCAAAAACTGAAATACATATTCATTTGTAGTTACATACATATAATATTATAAATAATTATGTAAATGTTTTTATTTTATGAAATTTATTAGTTTATTTATAAAAATGTATCGATAGCAGTTTAAACATTAGATTTTACAAAATTAAACTATAAAACGTATAGTTATTGCATTTTTTTTTTTTGTAAAACAAAAACTAGTAGATATACATGTATATTAATAAAGTCAATGAATATTAAATACTTCTTTTTTATTAATAATTCAATTACTAACACAATCAATACTTTAAACTATATAAAAAATTAAAATAAGAAAAATGTATTAAAAAATTCGAATTTATATAGTTCTAAACTCTGATAAGAGAATAATTGATTTCGAATCACTAACATTATGTTTTGTTATTATTTCATAGAAATAATGTTGTATAAAGGTCCATACCTTAGTAGATTCTAATGGGTATTTTACGTCAAATACAAAGAACAGCTTAAAACAGCAATCAACCGCTGTTAACAAATTCGAAAATTTATAGAATATATCATCAAATATGGTAACATACTCTTTGTCTTCCGCACCAACAACTACTACCAATGGTTGAAGATGTAAATTAAATTCGGCATATTTACTTCTAATTTGTTGTAATTTCGCTGCAATTAGATCATGGCTGGGCACCTCCAGAGTTAACGATGAAATAGAGTTTTCGATGGATGGTTTCCATAACTGCTGTTTATTTGATTTTTTCGCAACTCTTGAAATTGGTGGCTACGCATAGTGTAATAGTGTCATCATCTGCAGGTTTCTTGAATCTGTAGAAATTTGCAAATAGTTATGTATCAATATATGTAAATGTGTATGAATATATAATTATAGCGTATTATACAATTTTTACCTGTATTACAACTCGATTTAATTTTTACAAGCTCTTTTTTGGCGTTTGGATCTTTAATATAATTGCCTAGGATTCGATCGGCGACCTCTAGAAAGCATGGCCATTTTCTCATAAAAAGGGTACTTTTGTTTTCATATAAATGTTCGAAATCTATATCAATCTTAAATAGAAACGTACTTTAATACAAATATAATTATATATATATATATATATATATATATATATATATATATATATATATATATATATATATATATATATATATATATATATATTATATATATATATACATATGTGTGTGTATACATTTCTACATATGTAACTTACTATAGTCTAAATCCATTTGCTGAAGTAAAAAGGCTCCATTCACTAAAAAATTCAGTTAATTTTCACGTGGAGACTCAATGCACCTCAAATCATTTCTTCTCCCATTGAACGTGGCATGCCATTTTATTTCCACGGTCTCCCATGGCTCATGGAAACACTTTAACCATGCTTTTTACGCCGTAAAATTATCTTCCAATATACAATAATTTATGGTTGTCGAACTTGTTGCTTCATCTGAAAATAAAATTTATAAAATTTGGAGATTATCAATGATATATTAAAAAATGCAATATTATGTTTTTTACCTGAAGATTTTGAACTGGCCCGACGTTTCCGTCCGGTAAATATTCCCTTACTTCTCAGTCTGCTTGAGCAATTCCTATACTTATTATATAAGTATCCGGAAGCACATTTGTTCTGTGGTTTAAAATAATATTCCTAAAATAAATATAGTAACAAAATGAAAGGCAATTAGTCTGTTTTAAAATGAATTTAATACTAGTAAGTAAGATAAAGCAAGTATCCTTTATAACAGAAATACACACATCAATAATTCTTCGATAAAAAGGTATACTCGTATATACCTTAAGTATAATTTTACGATTTTTCAGAAAAGTGAAAAAATCCGAAATCATACTCCTAAACAATACGATATTAATTTATATTTATATTTATACTCATATGAAACTTAGAAGGGACATGACGTAAATGTACCAAATTATTATGAAAAGACATTAAATTCCATTTTGATGTTGATACCATATAAGATATTAGTAAAGAAACTTGCTTTATACTTCGTCTTCGACCAAAATTTTAAAGAATGTAGGACTTACACCCTCTTCGGACTGGTATGTATCTGTTATTTGTTGTGTAATTTTTTTGAAATCCGCCATATCCATACATATGTCCTTCGACATAAACTCATGGATTATGGAGTTAACAAGAAACTGTCGCCCTTCGTCTGTCAACTTTGGCGGATTTTGGTTGTTGTAAATATTCATTAGTTTTTTTCCTTGCGCTGATTGCATTAATGTTGAGAAAGCCTATATATTAATAATAAATTAAATATAATGGGATTTTCAAGAAAAAACTAATACATATTTTACACAACACTTAAATTTTATAATGTTTGTGTATGTACATATATATGTTTATATATATATATATATATATATATATATATATATATATATATATATATATATATATATATATATATATATATATTTATATTTATATATATATATATATATATATATATATATATATATATATATATATATATATAGATATATGTTTATATATATATATATATATATATATATATATATATATATATATATATATATATATATACATATACATCATATTCCATACTTACAAATGCCTCCATATTATTAGACTCGTTGGTTATTGAGGATACCTTTGTGTGTTGAACCCATTTTAATATATCTGGGCTAGTAGATGTGCTGTTAGTAACGGTTTCAGATATTACGTTACCTTCTAATTTAGGGTAGTTCTGTGGCATAAAAATTTACATTATTGCATTTAATATACTATAGTCATAAGCATTGTATAAATTTTGTGTTCGCCATTCATTTAATTTTCCTTCAAATATTACTCTTTGGCCAAATTGTTCGTCTAAATGAAAGATTTTGTCGAGATGACTTAGATTTAGAAATGGAAATGCTTCAACCGTTATCTCAAATTCTGTGAAAGTTGTAATATTGTAATAATTAATTTTTTACATATAATAAAACATAAGTTGAATAAAACAATAACAATTTAACTTCCAAAACAAGAATTTTTCAAAATTTTTAAGCAAACTAAATAATTAGTTTTGTTTTTTGAACGTATCTTATTCAGTGCGAGTTTCACTAAGCATTTTTTAACTTTGTTCTTCAGCCACAGAAACAGCACAAATAACAAAACATCTTAAGTCCTTGGGATAAACGAAATGCCGATTAGTAAACTACATAGTTCTCGTAGATTGTGAACAATTTACTTGCATCTACATATGTGTTTTTCAAAAAGACAATTTATATTTATATTTGCACAAATTTTTACAAGTATGTTGAACCAGTTTACGTTAAAAAATGGTTACGGTGAATTAAGGTATTAGTGCACCGATTTAAGGTGTGCTATAATACCATACTACGAGCATGTACAATAAATTAGTCGATAATCCATGTGCAACATAAAGGGCTTATCCAGCGCATTGAGGCCTCAATAACGTCTCACTATAAAAAACGCACTCCATTTAAATTTGTTGATAATCTCACTAAAATGTTGCGTTGCAGTGTGTTGGATATGCCCAATGTAGATAAAAACTAAAAATCAAACAATAAAGTAAGAAACATACAGTCACGATATTTAACTTTTATATCTTTCTTAATTTGCACATTGATGAAGGATGAACGCATAAATTAATAAATGTATGTATACTTTTTAAAACCGGTAACAAATCGGGCATTTTAAAAGATTCCAAAACTTGTTTTAATGGGTCATCTATTTCAATTGAGCATCCTTCGGTTTGAATTGATTCAAGCACATCTTCTTCGGCCAAATTACTGACGACAAACGAATGACACAGCACAAACTCATAGTCGCAATTTTCGCTTTGCGACATGATAGCTTTTTTAACAATCAAATTTAGTTAAAACAATATAATTACATTATAAATTAAAAATGTTTACCTTTATTTTCAATCGTTACGGTATTAATTCTACACTGCGTATATCGCTACTTTATACACTATGAATAGTTTTGGCTATCGTCAATTTAGATTATCGTCACTTTCCAATAAATTGTTTTTATATTTTCACTGTATGTTTCTGTACACGGCACTATCTCCACTTTTTCACACTGCTTATACCACATATAAATTTTAATACGATTTAGAACTTGATTTTTATTATATAAGAGACCTAACACGCTTGAAATTTGAACATAGATTGAGGAATGAGGATAAAAAAAGTAACAAAATGGAAATTAACAGGTTGATCATTTCCGATCTTGATTTATTCTCTTCACATGAAAATTATTCTCAAAATAATTCAAGGAAAATGCTTTCAATCAATTATTGTATTCTCGGCATGAGTAAAGGACATACAAAAGTGAATAAATTGGTACTGGTATTCTCACGTTATTCTCAATATACACGAATTAAGCATAATTATTCTCGTTTTATGAAATTATATATTCTCATATATATAGATAATATACATGAATCGCTAATATTCAATATTTAATAAATTTCAATTAACCCGTTATTTTTAAAAGAGAGACATACATTTACAACAAAAAAGGTACATTCCGTTTATTACTTTCTCTTCTCTTCCCGATTGGTTTCATAAATAAATATTCTCAACAAATTAAATTGAAAATCATCAGAAGAATAATGAAAATTTTCGAAAGAAAAGCTTGGAAATGTGTAATTGACATTTTTGTTTTTCCAGAATTCATAATAATGTATCAGTATTAAAACTCAAGTTCAACAAAACATCAACAACCATTTTAGAGCTTAACTTATAGGATATGTTATAAATAAAACTACCAAATGCGCATTAGTATAATGAAAAATTTCCATTTTTTTATATGGAAGATCTTTTTTATTCATACAGAAATTCTACCTAATTTATCACTGAGTTGGCCAAATAAACTTAAATTGTTGTAGATTTGTAGAAACTCATAAACATGTATTACACACACAGGTTCCAATCCAAATTAACATTAAAATTAAAAGAAGGACTATGAATTCTATAACCAAATAAAACAGAAAGTGTTTGTAGAATTTTTGGTTACGTCAGACGATTAGACGAGATTTTTGTGGTAGCATATCCATAGGAATCTTTATTGTAATGTTCAATAAAGATATATAGATGCCGAAATGATTACTTAAACTGAGAATATTATTGAAGATACATTATTTAAAGAGGCTATATCTAGCTAGCCGTCTTAATATTGTTGATGGTATGTAAAACATAGAAAAGTAACGTACAAAACTAAAACGACTTGCCTGTGACGTATATATAAAAATCATAAATGTATACGAATTCAATGTCGTCAATATGGTTTTAAAGTAAATTTTTAACATTCCATTTCCATTTTTATTTTTTTGTTTTATATAGTGCTTTGTCGTATGGCTATGGAACTTTTATGTATTCAATTTACCAGCCCAGAACGGTCTTTTCTATGTCAGTTGTGGGTTAATATTCTTAAGTAGAAAATAATATAGAATAATCGAGTTGGTATTAGTATAGCAAATACTGAACTTGTGCGTACATTTTCTTATGAATTTATGTAATTTAATATTGAGCCATTATAGATACAAACAAAGAATGTAATCCTTTATACAACATATATGTATGATTGTATGCCACAACTATGCCACAATTATCAATTGTGAAGTTAGAAATTTTATTAAGGGATTACAATGCTATGATACGTACGTTAAACTTGCTAAAAATTTGAACAATGTGCCGTTTTATGTTATAATGTCCATTCTGAGTCATGTTACTAGAGCGAAAACAAATGTAAGATTTGTCTTATTTGTGGTGAGACTGATGAGCAAACTTGAGTTGAACTTTCAAATAATTACAATACAATTTTAACATAAAAACATATTTTTCACAAATGAGACTTCTCTATCCAGTATCTTGAATTTTTACTCATACATATGTAAGAACATAAATCTATTTGTACCATTGATAGGGTAATTCTACTAGCTAAGTTTGCAAAGTTAGACCCGACCATTATTTGTGATAGAATTTGTATTATAGGAATTAACTTATGTATTGACGAATAAATTATAAAGATTATGTAGAACGAAAAACACAATAATTCTTATCCTAAAGTTAGCAAGAAAAGTAGTTTGTGTATGCATACGCAAATAATAACAAAGTTTATTTTTTTATTTGTAATATTATAAAGTATAAAATAAAACCCATCAATCAAGTATTATTCCCCACTAATTTTTCATATAAGAATGATATTATGAGAATATACATGTTAATACGAAATCTAAATTAAAATTCTGAAAATTTGAAGAAATTACATTATACATACTTAAACATTATACCAAAAATCTAAATTTATATACGATAAATTTAAGAATAAATGTTTCAAAACAACAGAAAATTGGAAATATTGTTTCAAGAAATTATGTTTGCTTCATTTGATTTTACATTCTTGGCTAAAATTGGGAATAAGTATTGCACAATTTCATAAATTTTTGGAAAGTGTTACTTAAAGCATAAAATTCTTAAATCATTCGTAATAATCCTTAAACAGAGTATAATTTACTTAAATTAAGAGATTCATCATTGAATATATTTGATAATATTATTGTTAATTTATAAAATTACATAATTACTTAACTTGATCAATTTCCTCTTAGTTTATGCAATTAGTTCTTTATTTAAGTATTTTAATCTTGAATATTCATAAACCTCGCATTTCTTTGTTTGAGGATTGCTTTTGCTTAGTATTAGAATACGATTTCTCTCAGTGATATGACACGCTTGCTCACGACAACTTGGAGACGTATTAGCTAATCGTTGAAAACGACCACTGACGTGCATTATATTAGTACTGAGGATCTTGAGTTTCTCTTGTCGTTGCTCAAAATCAATCTCTGCAATCTCATGCACTTGAGGTTTCAAATTCCTAAGTTTGATGCTACGAACTTCAAGTTCTTTTTGAGGAGATTTGCGAGCAGACATATGCGACTTTACGGGGGGCACTTTTGCACTGTCATTTTCTTGCTTTAATAGTTCTGTTAAATTCGTAAGTTGCTCTATGACAGTTCCTTTGATTTCACGAACGGAACATTCTATTTCGATCTCGTCAGCACTTAAATATGTTGGATCCATTTTAATTTAATTTAAAAAGTGTGTACCAAAATTAAAAATTATAACTACTAGAGCTTAGGAGTGTAATAAAAAAAAAAATAATAATAAAGCTAAATAATATTTATGACTAAATTTTAGATGAGCAAAAGAAAGTTGGAAAATCAATTACTTAATATCATTTCAAACTACTTAATTAAAAATATAATTTCAACTATAAAATATAATTAATTAATAAAATAACCAAAATAAACCTCCACCGAAAATAACATATGAAGACACAAAAAAAAATAATAATATTTACTTGATCAATTCAAATTTAAAAAATTTTTTCATAAAAATTAGTTCCACTAGAGACAAACGCAGCACACCCCATACCATGGCCTTCCCATTCAACTATTACTCCATTTAAGCTTGGTTTTAAACTTGGATTAAATAAAGATTAGATAAAAAAACATTTAAAAAAAAATTGAATAAATGTAAGGTGAGAAAAAAAAATGTAATAATTAAACCAAAATGTTTATCAAGTCTGAGCCATAATCATTCAATGAAAAAAGCAAGTTCTTACGTAATTATATACGGAAAATTTATGACGTATGTACTTGATTGACATTAAAAAAAATATGAATATTTAAACTAAACTGGAAAAGTAATTTTATTTATATAGAGTTACTTTAGAAACAATGAAATCAAGCGTAAACTTATAACATTATAAAAATGGAATTATTGTTCTCATAACTTAATATAAATATAATCACGGCTAAAGTAAAACTGTTAGCTTATCTTAACGATAAAATTCATCATTGAAATGTGTTAAAGCAGTAAAGTCAAAAATGTCCAAGGACAGAATAACTGCAAAATTTCAACAATGGAAAAATCCAGGAACTATATAGTTGTAAAAAAAAATGTTATCCAAGCTTAAACCCAATAAATAAGAATAATAATCAATAATTACCAAAAAACCATGTTCTTATCGTATACCCGTTTAAAATTTGGGCGCCACTGTAACAGAACTTTGTCCACACTTTAATTTTATGTATAAAAAGCCCCATCACAGACTCTCCTGTAGGTGGTTCCAGGCAGCATTTCTCAGCCGGCTAGCAACAGTGGTTGAGGGGTGGTTCTTTCTGGACCCCAGGAGAGCTAGATTTGCTGCATAATTTTGCGTTGTTCCAGCCATGGATGTAATATGCTACCATTTGCCTCTAGTGAAACCAACGAAAAATTCTACTTACCCATGCTGAGATAAAACCCGAAGCACAAGAAAATTATAACGCAAAAAAAAGAAGGAACACAAAATAACAAATTATTGAATTAATGAAAAGAAGTAAAATTTCACTTATAACCAAAAAAAAAAATTTATTTTATTTTTAAACTAAAAAAATTACCCAACACCAAAAAAAATGACTATACTAATAATAATAATTTACAAAAAAAACTAATCTTATCTTAAGATGAAATATTAAACAAAATGCTAGGTACTAAATTTTTCCTATTTATATTTACGTAGTGTATAGCGTTGCGGATCCGTTCGATGGGAATTGATAGCAGCGTAGTATCCATTATTAATCTTTTTTATAAGTTCGTACAGTAATTTTTAATTAAGTTATAATTATTAGTTTTAGAATTATTCGTATTAATGTCTTTAACTTATTTAAATTTTAACTTAAATGTTTTTTTTTTTTTGTTTGTTTCTATTTTTATTTATTTAAATTTAGGTTATTATTTTGTTCCAAAACAAAATAGGTTCAGCACACATAAATTATTTTATTTTATTTGCACTATAATTGAGTGTCCATTTTTGAAAAAAAAATCAAATTATTCTTATTATTATTATTATTAAACAATTATTCAATATTCAATATATAAAACTTTGTATATTTTTTTCCACTTAGAATATTTTTATTTTAGTTTATTTTATTTTTATTTTTAGTTTTAAATTTTTAAATGATATTTTTATATTATTTTAATATTTTTTTTAAATTATTCAATTTTGATGATCTTGCGTCCACATTCAATATCGTTCTCCTCGTCGTTATCTAATTTTTTATTTTTATTTTTTTATTTTGCAACATCCGGCATCATCATCAATTCCCAATGTTTTTATTTCACCAACAATACCGGGATATTAACACTAATTACAATTATAGTGGTTACATAATACAGGTTTTTTTTTATTTTTATTACAACAGGTAAAACAATAATATTAGAGTTTTATTTACGCCATACTATAATCAGTTCAATAATTTTTATTTTATTTTATTTTTTAAAAGTTACGTCTGTTACAAATTAAATTAAGTTTCGTATAGTTTAAAAATTGTAATGCTTGGTAAAATATTAAATTAAAATTTATATTTATAAATAAATAAAATAATTAAATAAAATTAAAAATAAATTAAAAAAGTGATCTAATAATAAAAAGAATTGTGTATGAAATTAATTCTAAATTTTATATAAATTCTACAAAATAAATATAAATAGATAGATTTATGAGTGTAAAAGTGAACTTTGATAAAAAAAAACAAGAAAATAAAAATGAACCTGTGAATCTAAGATAAATATAAATAAATAAATTAATGTGTGTGAAAGTGAACTTTAGGAAAAAATAAAAACGACCCTGTGAAACTAAATTAAATAAAAATAAATAGATAAAACATATATTAGTTCAAATAAATTAAAAATAGTTAAATGGTAAATTAAAAAGCAATAACTTAGTATTGCACTAAATATATATATAAAAAAAAAAAAAATAACAAGCAAAACAGGAATAAACTAACGAAAATAATTACGTTCCGTTGTTCGTGACCAACTAAGGTCGAAGTGTGGTATTTGTCCCCCACGCTACCAGTTTGTGTGGGTTAATTTAAACAAAAATAATATACATAATAT
Organism: Tipula unca; assembly: GCA_951394425.1. Classification (NCBI taxonomy): domain Eukaryota; kingdom Metazoa; phylum Arthropoda; class Insecta; order Diptera; family Tipulidae; genus Tipula; species Tipula unca. The sequence continues at coordinate 191,030,323 of OX596380.1, forward strand.
AATAAATTATTAAATTAATAAAACTAAATAAATAAATAAATATATAATAAATAAATTAAATAAAAGACAAATGTAAAATTCAACATTTAAATAATGACGTGCGTCACATTGTGATTCATCATTCAATATTTGGAGCAACAACAAAGCCGGCCAACGATTTTTCTAGATAAGTTATTAATTTTAAATGCATGATACCTAACATTAGTAATAGCAATTAATTTCTAACTTTCATTTAACTTTTATTATTTTGCCATTATATATTATATTATATTGAAATAACATTACCTATTTAATTCGATAAATCTATATATAAACTACAGTAACATAATTAGTCCAAAATGTTAAGTCTGTTGGGGGGTTTGTTGACATTCAATCCAAATAAAAAAATGTTTAAGATTTTGTTCTAAATATTGATCATAGAAATGTTTGTCTTTATTGTGAGTTGTTCCGCTAATTCGTTGAGTGCTTTCGCCATTGTATTTTATTTCAGAATGGAATAATTTCATAGAGAGGGATGTGACAATGGTAAGTATCGGTGAGTAATTTGTGATTGCCTGTGTACGATGCCATATTAAATTTCATGATACGGTATTATTATTATTATTTACGACGGTAATACCAGATCTTCGCATGCTTCCATTCTGACCCACCCCATCCACTGAGCCATAGCCGTGCTTACAATCAGTTCGTCAGTGAAGCCTCTGCGAAAATACCCTATTCTGTTAACGATTCTGATGGGCATTACTTCAGTGGTGAATTGTGTCCACCTCGCCCGTCCAAAGTATCGTTACACTCTATTAATATCTGGTACCAAATGATTTAACATGCGGTTTTGTTAAAACCTGCATTTTTTGTATATATATATTTTATAAAACATGTTTACACATGATAGATTTATTGAACAAATGATAAAGAAATGTACCGAATAATTAATTAGTGTGTAAAATCGAAAAGTCGTTTTATCAAACAATAATATATATAATAATAACTTATCAAAATTACCATTGATTTTAAGTTAATAAACATCGGTTCATTGATTTACTAAACGATGATTAGGCGCTTAAAACAGTTATCAAGTTAACAAGTATGAAATGAAGGAAATACATACACATATGGATCTTCTTAATTGAGTATTTTATCAACTTACTGCAATAGCACTTAAAACAAAATAATATGTTGACCGAACGAACCTAATGGACACTGAAAATTTAGAACTGGACAGTAAGATGCAAAATCTATTAAAAAATTCATATTTATAAATAAGTATATTCGTCCGTTCATATTTGATAACCGAAATGTCGATTTCATTAGTTAATTGAGCAACTCTTTCGATTTAACATACATTTTGCCATATCTGTTTGATATTACCTTGATATTAAGAGTCAATTTTTTACTGCTTTCCAATAAGTATGTAAATTTTTATTTCAAATATGATTCAATTTCACTAAAATCATATACATATGTATATGTACATATAAAACCACATATATATATATATACATATACGTATTACAATTTATTAACAATGAAGTCTTAGTCTGCAAAGGAAGTACCTTCCTTGCGTCAGTTTTGAATACCGTTTTTCAGTGATGATGACACAGGTTGATTTATTGTACGTACCATATAGCGAATAGCTTAGCATATCATTTAGTGATTTTTATAGGTAACTTTATTCCTTTATATGAATTGATTAAAACAGCCAATATTTCCTTATTTTTGCCGAAGAGAAAACTTTGTTATTGTAATTTCGGAAAATGGAAACAATTTGTTATAATTTATACATTAAATATTATACAATATTGTATGTATATCACCATTCATACCATTATTACGTACGTTATTCATTTCGAATTCATAATTTATTTATTCATATAACAAAATCATGTTTAAAATTCTTTACATTTTGTTTTAATCATACAATAATTTATAACAAGTTAAATAAATTGATAAATTATCTAACAAATAAATAAACTAATTTTCAAACTATGTGAAAAACAGTTTATGTATTTGATAAAGGCTACATCAAATATAATATTTAAAAAATAAAATTTTCCATTGATAAACATTTGATCAAATAGATAGATACTAATCAATAATAATTTAGTTAAATTTATACACAATACTTTTAAGACGATTAAATTTTTTATTCAATTGATAAAAAAAATGTATACGAAGATGATAAATCCAAATATATCAATTAAACAAATATATCAATTATTCAGCACCAGCATACCAGAAGGAGCATAAAACAGTCGGCATTTGTTTCTTTGTTTCCTGAATTATAATAAATAAAGTTTCATGATATATTTTTACACACTGGTACCCGAGGTTTTCCAAACCGATCAGACTACTACTCTACTATTATTGACATCGTTTTAATATATTCATTATAATAAACCATTACTATTTATAAATTATCCTGAGTATATCACCAGGTATACGGGATCTTTTCTAAGTCCTCATTTACAAAGCATATTGATATATAAATTAACTTCCATTAATCATATTTTGTAAATCCCATAAATAATATCCATTAAAACAAAGCATTAGCCAATTTGCCTGCGTGTATATGTACATATGTAACTTTTAAAATTGAAAATGGGGAGAAGCAACTTTTATGCGCTGCTATATACATATAAGCAAGATAAATAGAATTTGACAATATATATAAACATAAAATTGAATTTCTTAATTTTAATTTATTTATTTTTTTACAAACAGAAAATATATATTATTGAATTAATTATATATATATACAATAAAAATAAAAAGCTCTTTTCGTCGTCGTTGTCGTCATCGTCTCAACACAAGTACAAAGGAAAGCTCTTATATACATATATATATATACGAATATTTAGAGCTATATATAGAACGACAAAATGAGAAGTTTTTTTTTTTTTATGTAAGTAAAGTGACAAACTTAAAGTAGGAATTGTACTTATTTTTTTGTTTCTTCTCTGGTACAATTCTGTTAACAGAAAAAAAATGTCAAAAAAAAACGGAAAAATTTATGTGTGAAATACGTCAGGTGAATCCTGTAATCTTTATTGAGTTTTATACTCTCTACGGTTTCTTTACGTATATGTATACGGCATTGAAGCTGGTAATTTATTTATTTTGTTGTCTTACTTTTTTTTGTATATGTGTGTATATACAATTCCTTGTATGTATATAATATGGTTTATGGTGTGTCTTGAGTCATCAGCACAACACCGAACAAAAAACTATGTACAAAACGTGTGTATACAGTTAAATATCTTAATGACAATTTTTTTTCTTTTTTAGTTAATTTACTGCAATTGCGAGAGTAAAGTATTTTATCCTTTAAGGTGAATCTGGATATAATAAGTATACTGTTTGTAAGATTTGTCATGTATGAATGGCATACAAGGACAAATGCACGTTTTATCCATATGTACATACATACATACATATATGTATAGTGTACATAAGGTGAATGATGTACTTAAGAATCAGATAGTGCTATTAAATAGAGATAAGAATTTTCTATTTGTTTTACTTGTTTTAATATACACTATCTATAGTATCATCCTTATACAAAACTCTTAATCCTCTTTAAATTTTAACTAAATCTAATTTTTAATAAACTTTAAAGAAATACTGCATTCACATGTAAAATGGCATCGCTACAACTTAGCTTAACTATTTCGAATTTCAGGTCACTCGAAATTTAATTAGCATACTTTGAATATGTGGCCTGTAAAATAGTCTATAGTTGGTACAAGCGTTTATAGGGGGGTAACAGGCCTTATGGTGCGTTCTGAAATCTACTTCGTATATTTAAAATAATTTTTATTTATTTAGCATCCTTGCGCTAGAGTCTACCCAAACTCGAGATATTCACATATCAACATAAATCTGCATTTAAAAAAATATATAATTTGGAATTTGTTTACACAAGTATTCGTGGAGATTAGAAAGGATTAGAAAGTTTTGTAAAAAAATCACATGGACCACGGATGTAGGATGGATCGACATTTTTAATTTGGGTTATCTCATATGAAATATCAAATGAAACGTAATTTTATAAGCAAACTACTGGTACATATTGTTTGATCGGTAGCACGACAATTCGAAGAAAACGACAATTCACCGAAAAACAATTCACCGAAACAGACAATTCACCGAAAATGACAATTCACCGAAAAACAATCCACCGAAATCGACAATTCACCGAAATCGACTAATCACAGAAAACGACAATCCACCAAAATCGGCAATTCACCGAAAAAGAAAATACAGGGAAACTACGACTATACCGATTATAATAAATTCGGATTATTTGATGGAAATGGGATTATAAAATGATTTTTGGATAATGTTCTGGAATATGGCCATCAGGAACGGAACTAGGCCAACCCTTGACCGATTATAATGGAATTTAACAAATTGAATGAAAATGGAATTGGAAAATGATATTTGGATACAATTCTGAAATGTGGCTATCTGGAACGGAACTAGGTCAATCGTTGATAGATTATCATGAATCATGATAAGTTGAATGGAAATGGAATTGTTAACTGAATTTTGGATTAAATTCTGGAATGTAGCCAATCGGAACGGAACTAGGCCAATCCAATCAGGGTATACATAAGGTCCTGAAAATTGATCTCGTCAAATTCGAATTTACAAAAATTGTTAAAGTCATGAACAGAGATTACACCAACACGTTAAAGTCGAAGAATTCCAGCTGCTCGACGATAGCTATACTGCTAAGAAGGTTCAAAATAGTAAAAGCTTTTGACCTGACAAATTTTAGCAAATTAATTCAAAAATCAATAACTTATTAGTTTTCTTGTAACTATAGTAGATTGTAATGGTATAAATGAATAAAAAATATTTCGCACAATATTTTGCTTTGTAAAATTGAAAATGTAAATAGCAATTTGGTATTCGATAGTCGCGGCCCTCGGGTTCGATACCAAGTGAAATTTTAGTACTATTCGAATGATTAGTAAAACTAAATTGGCACGATACATATGTTCATTTGATTTTTTCTGTCATATATTTTATTCCGCATTATTTTTTAAATGTTTCAAATATAATAATTTTAGTTCTTGAAGATTAATAACTCAATTTACTTTATTGAAGTTATGAAATATTTATAAAAAAAAAAATTAAAATTTATTTTAAATCTTCTGAAGAGCTAGCTTGTTAAGTAAAATTCAGTTAATCCACAATTCCAATATATTAAAAATGTACTTGCCAGCCCTAGCTAAGTTGAACTAATAAATTTTAATATCAGCCGTAGCTGGCAGATTACAAGGTTTTATCAATAACCGCTGTCCATAACGAAAGGTTCATATTTGTAGATTATAGATTGTAGCACCGTGTTAGAATATTGGTTCAGGAAAAATTTGACTTTCTTTTTCTGCTTCCCCAAACTAGACCCACTTTCGTGTGATAAATGGTTTCATATATATGACATTAGTTGAATTTGACCAGCCTTTTTTAATATTTGACATAATCTTCGATAAGATAACGTCCTTTGATATTTCTCGGACAATATCTTCGTGACAGGGATGATTTCGTCAACCTCAACTTATTAACTTGTGGCAATTGAGAGAGTGAATACGGAACAGTCAATTCCGTCTCTTTTTTGTATTTGAACACATATAGTTAGTGCCTGGCAATATAATAGCCCATCTCTGAAGTCTATATGTACTGCCGTAAATTGAACACCCTTTTTGTTATCGAATAATGATTCCAATGGCTGATGATCCGTGACTAAAACAAAATGGTGACCAAAAATAAATTTATAAAACTTCCTCACCCCAAAAACGATAGCCAATGCCTCTTTGTCCAATTGAGAAACAGCAATGGTTGTTCTATACTCCATTAACATGTTGCTTTAAAACAGCACCAACTCCAAAGGAAGTTGCGAATCACAAGAAAGTACAGCTTTTTTGACGAGTCGTATTGACACAAAATATTATTGCTTTATACAGGCCTTGTTTGCAGTTATTGAATACCATGTTGTTCTAAATTAAATATTTTTAAATTTACCTACACGTCCACAAACACACTTTTAACGACTCTCTCCTGTAACTGTACTACACTGCTTGGTAATCTTTTTCATCCCCAACCCTGGAAAACATTACTCATCGTCGTTTTTTACCTCACTTGTAACATGTCCAATATTTCGCCACACAAAATTTCCCGTGATGTTTTCCGCAATTATTGGATTGTTTGTTTAAAATTAAATTAAAATTTTAACTGGTTACAGGTTTTGAATCTTTCCCATTCGCACTTTGTTCACGATACAAATTATTTGATGTAAATTTGGTTGAATTAATTGTTGTTACCATTACACCATCCACTATAGTTTTGGGTCGATGAATGCCAACTGCATGCTGATGGCTTTAGAATATCCATCCTCAAAAGTTAATTCTTCCGACAACAATTTCTTTTGTATCGGTGAATATTTTAAAGCAATGCGCCAAAATTACAAGTACGCGTTACCGGCTTAAGGTCAATTGATCTTTGCAACTCGGAATATAATGCGTATTTTGCTTAGTATTCGTATCGTCTAAAAAATGAATAGATTTGGCGCAATCTGTAGAATGGTTTATGAGAAGATAAACTATTGAAAAACTCCTGACATTCGAGGGAGTAGGCGAGTTGCAGTCCTCTTTCGGTTAGTACATTCAATTCAACCTATACACGATGGTCGCTTAGTTTGGAGTAGAAAGAATCAGCTTTGACCGAATTAACCTAGATGTAATTATTTTTACCTCGGGTTAAGATATGGTCTACCTGGGAGTAGCTATGACTATCGGTCCAAGTGATAAGGCTTTTTCGGCGGCCGGAGGTTGTGTGAGTAAAAAGTCGAGTCGAACTAGCAAGAAAGTCCAGGAAAACACCATTTTCGTTAGACTCGCTGTGGAACAAATTCGAACCGATGGTCTTTTTATTCCAAGAATCGTTAGAACCCAGATGGGCGTTGCCCAAATCACCAAACTAAAGTATATCTAAAGTACATTTTTCAAAAAATTTTAATATCGCGAGAATTGGGGCATTGAACATAAGGACTCTGAGAATTAGAAGATAAGGTTAAGGTTGTGTGAAGTAGGAAAATTTTACTATTATATGGGGAGTCCGGTAGGAAGGAAGCTTGGTGCTCAGTGCCGGCATAACAAACAGTAATTTTGATATTTTTTATATTTGAAATAGCGGAAATACACTCAGTCACCACCCCAGAAGCCATCAGTTCGAAGATCCGACAAATATCTGGAACAAACCGTAAATTTTAATTTAAACTTATATTTAACTACGTTAAGTTATTGTTTAAGCCACATAAGCAATTTAACAAATAAGATGGGACAAAAAAGTAGAAAAAATTAAAAACTATAGACTTTTGTATTAATCTAAATTCGGTTGGATTTATATTCAGGTCTGGTTCGTAAACTACTCGAGTGGAATCCAACAAAGTTGGTAAATAAGCATCAAGATGCTCACTAATAAAGTTTACAATTTCAGATCTTAATTCATTAGATGATTCGTATGAAGTAATTTTTTCCCATAACGGCATTAAAAAGGCAACTACCATCGCAACACACGCTTTGTAGGTTTTTTAGATTTTAAATCACATAGAAGCAACAGAACTAAAGTCTTTTGACTTAAGGATTTAACGAGGAATAGTTTTAAGGAAGAGATAACGAGAAGATCAGAAACATCTGTTGTGGATGATTGGGATAAGGACAGTGAAATTGGGAGTCGATGTCAATAATAGCTTTACTCTTAAAGTTTGGTCTTGTAGTAGTTAACTGTTAGTTGAATGTTAGGGATCAAGGAACTGGGTTGGCTGAATAGGTATATATATGGAATATGCACAAGGGGTAAAAGGGTATATGTATAAAACGAGGGTTGGAAAATCATCATTAATTAAAAAAAAATCACTAATTATCATTCATTACAGTGTCTATCACAGCTCAAATATATGGAATTAATAACAATAAATTGAACTAAAAAATTCAGGATCTCTGCCGCAGTTAAACTTATTTTTAAATTTATTAATTAAAGGTTGGAACACAGAATGAAGTAAATCGTAACTAATTTCACTTGAATTTTCAAGAGTATCTCATAAGTCGGATCCAGCAAACTAATAAATCTTATTTCAGAGCCCAGTGATGCTGTTAAATTTTGAAAGCATCATAATATTGCATAAAAAACCATACTAAACCAACCCATAATAAGAACAAATTTCGTAAGAAGTGGGCAGTTTATGGAATAATTTTTGAAAAATTATGATTTTCGTAACAGACATTCACATATTTGGATATGAAACATCCAAGTAAAAATTCTGTTGTACGGTTAGAAAAAAGAGAACACAATGGCCTAACAGAAAAATATCTACGCATAGTGCGGTTACGGCCAATTTCGTTAAAAATTATTCCATAAACTGCGCATTTCTTACAGAGACAAATACAATCAATAAGGCGAGTGAATATTTTACTAAAAGTGTCCTAACATTAAATGACGCAATTTAGGACAAATTGAGTGAAAACTTCATCCGCACTCCGCAGTATATTGTTAAAGATCCTACTTCAAGTTTATTTACACAAATTCAATGTTATTCTTGCGAATAAGTGCCTTGAACACTAGCCGAGACACATCAATAAAATCATCGATGATGATTCATTCATCGTCAAACTGTTGAAGAGTAAAGATGTGTAAAAACTAATTGTCTCATTGTACTAAATTTGGTCCTATAATAAATAAAATTATAGTTATTTAAATTAAATTAACTAATTTAACTTAATAAATATGCAGAACTACTACTAGTGATTAATTATTTAGTGAATTTTGTGTAATGAAATTAATGTAGCCGTATGGTGTGATTAAAAAAAATAAAAAAAAATATAAAAAAAAATTATAAAAACTACAACAAAAAATCTAACAATTACCATAGTCAGCTGGTTTACAGTTGCAACCTGAAATATCATACGATTTTTGGTATTGCATTCACACTTACGGCAAAAAGTATTGTCATTATACATTTTACACTTGTCATTATAGTGATTTAAACTATTGTATTTAGTGAAGTTTTGTGAAATAAATGAAAACTGTATGGTGTGATTGAATAAAATAGACCATAATAAAAAAAAAAAAATTACCATAGGCTGCTGGATCTCAGTTGCAACCTTAAATATCATTCGGTATTTTATTCACACTTACGGCAAAAAGTCTTGTCATACACCAAATTTCCCGCTAACAGTGACATTACTTAATTTTTTTTTTCTTTTCTGAGTGTTTGTAAAAATGACTGGAAATTGCACTAAGTGTTGTAAAAGTATTACTAGAGAACGTTTCCCAGGTATCAAATGCAATAATTGTTTAAAGATTTATCATATTAAGTGTGCGGAAATTTCTGTCGAGTTGTTGTGTGGTCTAAAAACTGGATCTGCTACTTGGGTATGTCCTGATTGTCGTACCAATACCAATCTGTCAATACTGGATAATGATGATGACGAATCTGATATTCAACACCCCACTGATATACTAAACATTAGCGATATTGGCAAAACACTCAAATGTATCCAGAAGCAGTTGGATGATTTCAAGATCTCTTTCAATTTCTTATGCAAAACTTTGGATGATCTTAAGGGAACCATAACCAGCCTCACCAATGAAAATAAAAGCATTAACGCCAAACTTACCAACCTTAGGCAAACATGTGAGATTCGTGAAGAAAAAATCAACTTTTTGGAAGCAGAGATTGATCGTTTTAGTCAAAATACAATCAGAAGAAATCTAGTTATCGTCGGTCTACCCGCAAATTGCAGAGAAGTCCTTCACACTATAAAAAATCTTATTGTTCAGATTGGTGTCTCAATATCTGATGATGACATAACATCTGTTCAACAAATGTCTCACAACAATACATCGAAGTCATTTTTAAAAAATTCTTATGTAGTGACACTAAAAACAATTGAGTTAAAGAACAATATTTTAACTACATTTCGTAAAAGCAAGTCATTACCCAAAGTTGATGAGTCTTCTTTGGTTCATCAAATTATTATTATGCATCATCTTACTATATTGCAATCCAAATTGTATAATGAAGCTAAAAAAATCAAAATCAAATATAAGTTCAAATTTTTATGGTGCAAAGATAATAAAATTTACTTGCGAAAATCAACAGAATCTAATGTGTATTTCATCTCATCCTTCAATGACATCACACGGATCAATAAGACTTTGGAACTCGCCGAAACTCCAATCCAAAATCAAAATATTGAAGTTTCACAGATCAGCGGAAGTACGACATTTCTTGATACTCCAACTGTTAGTCAAATCAATCGTCGAGCTGATGCTTCCGGAAATAAAAAATCATCATAGTTTGCAATTAAGTATTACACTAATTAATTCATTCACCTTTGTTTTAATCATACCTCTTAAATTTTATAACTGTTATACACTACTTTTTATTTTATTTTTTATTTTGTTTTTATTTTTATTTTTGTTTTGTTTTAATTCAATTACTATTAAATTATCATTTTTATTAGTATTTATAAAAAAAAAAATATTTTTGATTATGAAAGGTGTAATTGAACCTCATAAATGCTATTTTTGTATTCTAAAATTAGTCATCAAATTTTTCTATTACACTGATCATTTTTATTTTTTGAATTTTATTTACTATTTAACTCGTAGCTATATTTTATCCATGATTATATTTGAATGCGTAATTATTGGATTGACATCGTTATGCATTATGATGTGCTGTTTTGGAATTTGCTTTTTGATATATTATTTTTGTGTACATTATAATGGGGCGAAAGTATAATGTTTGTGAGAACATTGATGACGATTCGGTTGTGAATTTCTTGAATAAGAATATGAATGGGTCAACTGATCTTTTGAATATTGCTCATTTAAATGCACGTAGCATTCCTGCTCATATTGATGAAATATCTCATTTAATGACATCTACCAATTTAAATATTGTGGGAGTTTCTGAAACTTGGCTTCGTGACGGAATGCCTAATTGCGTATTCCAGGTACCTGGGTTTTCACTACTAAGGAATGATCGAATCAATGATACAACTAATATTGGTGGTGGCGTTGGGATATATGTACGCAATAATTTGAAGGTCAAACTAGTTAATCGATCTTATCAAGAGCGATTTGAGGCACTTTTTCTGGAAGTGATGTTATGTACAGGGAAATTGCTAGTTGGTATTATGTATAATCCTCGTGTTTGTTCTATAGTGCAAGCTGATGAGTTGATTGAGTTTTTATCCAATTCGATGGATGAGTACCATCGCATTGTCATTATGGGCGATTTTAACCTGAATATGACGGATCCAGTTGCTGCAGCTAAACACTTTGTTGATTCGATGACATCGCTTTCCATTGATATTTTGCCTTTCTCTAATACAAGATTAACGTCTTCATTGGATTTAATGATGATTGGCAGCATGGATTGTGACAATATAATTGCGCTGGGGCAAACGGCTATACCAGGTATCTCGGATCATGATTTGATTTTTATGTGCTACAGATACAGACATCCTCGCTCTAAAATGAAATATCAGCATGTTAGAGATTTCAGCAAATTAAACGAGGCTGCATTTTTAACTAATAGCTTGTCGCTGGACTGGTTTAATATTTACATGTGTTCCGACATCAACAGTAAAGTTAATTATTTTAATTTCCATTTTATTAAACTATTTAATGACCATGTTCCAATTAAACGAAAGTTATGTAGAAATAAGTCAACTCCATGGTTCAATAATTTCATTTTGGAGTCCATTAAAAAACGAGATCGTACGTTACTACTCTGGTGCAAGAGTAAAAATCCTGCAGATTGGTCGGCTTACACTAAGTTACGGAACAGAACTACTTGCCTTATACGGGATGCTAAACGAAAGTACTATTTTGATAAGTTGAACAATGGGCATAAAAATGGTAACATTTGGGAGCTTATTAAGAGTTTGGGAATGAAACCTACAAACGATTGTGCAGTAAATTTATCTGCTGAAAATTTTAAGAATCAGTTTTCCATGGTGGCTGCAAAGCCTGTTGCTTGGCCCATGACTGAATCGAATATTGATTTTTGTAATGAATTTAATTTTATTGCATTTAGTGAAAGTGAGGTTGCATTGGCGTTCAACCAAGTTAAATCAAATGCTACTGGTCATGACAATATAGTGCCTAAATTAATGAAAATTTTATTGCCAGTAGTTTTACCCTACTGTACTCATATTTTTAATCACATACTAACAACATGCACTTTCCCGGATTCGTGGAAGAAGGCTATCCTGATTCCTGTACCAAAAGTTTCAACACCATCTCAAGCATCAGACTTTCGCCCAATTAGTATTTTACCCTACTTATCAAAGGTCTTTGAGAGTCTTTTATGCAAGCATATGAAAAAATATTTATATGATAATAATCTTTTAGACCCATTCCAGTCTGGTTTCAAGAGTAATCACTCCACGACTACTGCTTTAGGAAAAGTATATTATGATCTACTGCAGAGTATGAATCAGTCTTACTTTTCTGTTTTGGTTTTACTGGATTTTTCGAAAGCGTTTGATTGCATTGATCACGTTTTACTTGCACAGAAGCTCAGACTCTACTTCAAGTTTTCTGATTACTCTACACGTCTTATAATTTCATACTTAGCAGACAGACAAGGTGTAGTTAAATATCAGGAGGAACTATCATCCCCAATGTTAATTTCTTCTGGTGTACCGCAGGGTTCTGTTTTGGGTCCATTATTATTTTCATTATACATCAATGATTTACCATTGCGCATTCAATACTCAAGATACCATGTTTATGCTGATGATTTACAAATATATTTAGCTGGTCCTGTGGATAGCATGGATGATATTTGTAGAAATTTGAATCAAGATTTAGCGTCAATTCATAGCTGGACCGAGACTAACGGTTTAATTTTGAATGCAGTGAAGTCCCAATTATTACCAATATATAAAAAGAAGCTTAATGTTCAGTTACCTCCTATAGTAATTAACGGTGTAAACTTAACGGTATCTGATACTGTCCGGAACCTCGGAGTAATGTTCAATAATACCTTAACCTGGAGTGCACATACAAATCTGATCTGTAGAAAAGTTAACTATGTGTTGTATTCACTTAGAAAACTGAGTTGCATAACTCCTGTTACAATCAGGTTATTGTTGGTCAAGAGTTTGATAATGCCCTTATTTACTTATGGCGAGATATTTGTATATAATGCCGATTATCAGTCAAAGTATCGTTCGACGTTGGCTTTTAATTCGTGTATTAGATATGTTAATTCTCTGCGGAAGTATGATCATGTTTCTTGCTTTCAGAAAAGTATACTGGGTGTGCCATTAATGACATATCTTTTAATTAGAGTTCTTTGTTTTATATTTAAGCTATTGCACATTAAGCATCCAGCTTATCTGTACTCATTGTTGTCATTTAGCTCATCACCGAGAGTTTTTAGAATCACTTCCTTGTCATCTAGATTCGCTTGTCATCAGTTTTCATCATCAGCTTTCGTTCATGGAATTATTCAGTTTAATTCGCTGCCGGAAGCAATCAAACTTTCAAAATCCATTAATAAATTTAAAAAAGCGTGCTTTGAGTTTTTTCAAGACAAATAACAGTATAGCGAACTATTGTATCATGATGTCAATGTAATTTTTACTAGTATTTATTATGTATTATGATAATTGTATTTATAACTCATAATGTATGGTTTGATATTATGTATACCATAGTATTAAAACTTTAATTGTATTGTATACTGAGGCATACATCGACAAGGCTTTTGGCCTTACGTGCCTTGGGTGTGATGAATAAAATAAATAAATAAAATAAATAAAAAAAATTTAAATTTTTCGATATAGAAAGCACCAACGCTGTGGTGTTAATGATTACAATAATTTGACGATTTCGCAGAAATATATGTTTGGAGTGAAGTTAAATGGATAAGACCACGCAAAATGAACAAGCACCTTTACGTATACTTTAAAGGGATGGTGTTAATGAAACGTCGGTTCTAAATATATTCTTAAATAAAAAGGTTCAAATTCTACAAGTTGTATATTTGTTTGTTGTACCAAAAAAAATAGTAAGTCAGATAAGGCCAAACATTCTATTTATAAATATTAGCGCTTGTAAAAGACATAAAGGACATAACTGAATAATTAAAATTTATAAGATAATCAAAATCTATACGTTGATCTTATAAAATTCTTGTGAACACTCACACAAAACATATGAATTAGAAAGAGTTTTCTAATTGGGGTAAAAGACACCTATTGAGCTTGTTAAACAACGAATCAAATGGATTGTTTCGTGTACTTTGCCATGCTCGTTAGGACACCAGGTATGTGCGTGAAGTTAACCCGACAATTATCCCGAAAAATACGATGGCAACACTAACATACCAATATCACGTTAAATCTATTAACCAAACTACCAACGCGGAAGAAATAAAGGTGAGGTTAACTAATGTCGAGCGTTACCGAAATGAGTTTTTCGAGCTGGAAAATCAAATAGTGGCAAAGGACAACGATGAGGAGCTAGATCAAGACTTTGAAGATAATTATTATAAAGTTGTAGCCGGATTAAATCTAGCACTAAGAAAAAAGATGGGGCCAACAGGCTCACTCAACGATACATTCTTAGATGGTTCCACGGCGGCAAACCACATTGATGTAAAATTGCCAAAGCTAATACCAATTTTCACTGGCGTGTATACCGAATGGCAATCGTTCCACGACCTTTATTGCTCAACTATTCATGATAACCCAAGATTAACTCCATCACAAAAGCTGCAATATTTGAAGGGATCGTTGAAAGGAGAAGCAGCAGGGTTATTAAAACACTTCAGCATTACCGATGCAAATTATATAGAGGCGTTGGGAAAGTTCAGAGAGAGATACGACCGTAGAAAGCACACCATCTACGCATTTATAAAGGAGTTCATGTTTCAACCAGCGGTAACGACACCAAACAGCACAAATGTCAGAGTATTACTGGACACTTCAGATGAAATCATTAGAGGACTTAAGGCACTGGGTGATGAAGCAGAAACCAGAGACCACTGGTTAATTCATATCCTAGTGAATAAACTAGACAGCGAGACCAACAGCTTATGGACACAAACTTCAGCAGAATATAAAACTATAAAGCAGTTCTTTGACTTTCTCGCAAAAAGAATCGACGCATTGGAATCAATGAAAGGTCAATTTAGACGTCCTCTAGCTCAACCAAACCACATAAAACCAAATATTAGAAGCCATATTATCGTAAGCCATACAAACCAAAATCAACTATGCTCACTATGTAACGAAGAACATAAACTATTTGAGTGCAAACAATTTAAAGAAATATCAGTGGCTAATAGGAAGAATTTGATAATTCAGCAAAACCGGTGTTTCAATTGCTTCAACAATAACCACAGCGTTTACAACTGCAAATCGAAGTTTCGCTGCAAACTGTGTAACAGAAAACACCATAGTCTGCTACACGAAAATGTAAATCCATCATCGCAAGTAAATGCTGTTCAATCGGAAATCCAGTCTGTAGAACCAACAGAACCGAATGTATCTAGTTATACCATCAATACCAAAGTAAGAAGCTCCATTTTACCAACTGCTTTGGTACGTGTAACCGATGTACTAAACCAAAAATGCCTATGTAGAGCACTACTAGACTCTGGATCTCAAGTATCCTTTATAAGTGAAAATTGTGCACAAAGACTGCGACTACCTAGAAATAGAGCCAAATTAGAAATTACAGGTATTGGAGCAACATCAGGAGGTTGTACTAAGGGATCACTAACGCTAGAAGTATCACCGCGGAACGAAGATAACCCAACTTTAGAAATAGAAGCATTTGTCCTACCAAAACTAACCGCTAGACAACCACCAGTACCACATCGCATTAATATGGAGTAATTCAAGAACTACGAACTTGCAGATCCCTATTTCAACCAGGGAAGAGAGATAGACATGATAATTGGTGCAGAGATCTTTTTTGAATTATTAAGAGAAGGGAAAATTACCACACCTAATCATTACACTATGCAAAAAACCATTCTAGGATGGATTGTAGCGGGTAGATCCAACCAACCGAAATCAAGCCAAGCAATCACAGCCACCTTAAGTAATCCAGAAGACAGCCTGGATAACTTACTAAGAAGATTCTGGGAGATTGAGGCAGTACAAAGCACTAATCATCATCTATCGCAAGAAGAAAGCTTATGCGAAAGCCATTTTGAAAAAACAACAACCACAGATAAGAATGGCCGATTTATAGTACGCCTGCCATTTAAACATCCTCCATCGAACCTCGGTAACTCATTCCGTACAGCAGTCAAACGAATGTATTCTATAGAGAAAAAATTTAAGATGAATGCAGAATTTGCAACAATGTATAAAAATTTTATGTCGGAATACATTAGTTTGGGGCATATGACAGCCGTCAATGAAGATCAATGTAATGGGTATTACCTACCACATCACGGTGTCATAAAAGAATCCAGTACCACAACGAAATTAAGAGTTGTCTTCGATGGCTCCGCAAAAACCACAACAGGAACTTCGTTAAACGACTGTCTTGCAGTTGGACCTACAGTGCAATCCAACCTGTATGAAATCCTATGCCGCTTTCGATTGTTCAAAATAGCATTTACAGCTGATATTGAAAAAATGTTTCGGCAGGTTTTGATGGCAGAAGATGACACCAAATACCAGCGGATATTATGGCGAGATTCCACCGATAAACAGTTTACGACATATGAGCTCAAAACAGTTGTTTATGGTACAGCAAGTGCAAACTATTTAGCCACACGCGCACTTAATGAGGCAGCAGCCAAATGCAAAGATGAATTCCCTGAAGCAGCACAACACATTAGAAATAGCTTCTATGTCGATGACCTCATGTCAGGAGCAAACTCAATAGATGAAGCAATAACACTAACACGCAACATAGATACGATACTCTCACGTTCCGGATTCCCGCTTAGGAAATGGTTAACCAACGAAGAGACAATCTTAACAAATACTAACCAAAACATCGAATCAAGAGATCACCTAGAAATAGAAAAATCAACTTCAGTCAAGGTATTGGGCTTGCACTGGAACCCAAAGACAGACTGCTTCCAATTCAAAGTGAATCTTAATGAATGCCCAAAAATGACAAAACGAGAAATGTTGTCGGAAGCAAGTGGCTTGTTCGACCCGTTAGGCTGGCTCTCCCCAATAACCATAGGCATAAAAATCCTCTTCCAAACCTCTTGGACTAAGGGTATACAATGGGATGAACAACTGCCCTCTGACATAGAAAATGAATGGCGAAAACTTCGTCATAAATTACCTAAAATCGAAGAAATCAAAATACCAAGATTTATGCACACCGATACCAATAACCAATTCTCATTACATGGATTTTCAGATGCGTCGAGACATGCTTATTCAGCAGTGGTATACGGGCACATAGTAAAGCCTAATGGAAAGTCTATCATCAGATTACTGTCAGCAAAAACTAAGGTGGCCCCAGTCAAGCAAATTTCCATCCCACGATTGGAACTGTGTGGGGCATTGCTGCTCAGTAGGCTTCTGCTGAAAATCAAACGGGCTATTAAAATCGAGGTCTTTGAAACTACAGCTTGGACTGATTCTACTATCGTGTTGGATTGGCTTTCCGCACCTCCAACAAAATGGAACACATTTGTTGGAAATAGAACAGGTCGCAATGGAAACACGTAGAATCAAAGGATAATCCAGCGGACTGCGCATCAAGAGGAATCGAACCAGACATGTTACTGAACTTCAGTCTATGGTGGAATGGTCCAAAATGGATTCCAGACCGCGCAAATTGGCCAAAAAATCCAGAAAAACATCATAATTTAACCGAAGAAATGCGTAAGCATCAATCAATCCATGTTCAAATTCAACAACCGAACATAATAGACGAGCTGATCAAAAGAACCTCAAGCTTCAGCAAGATTATCAGAATATTTGCTTACGTACTCCGATTTATCGACGTTAAAGTAAAACACATTTCCAAAACCTTACCAGCATATCTTCTTAGTCAAGAATTACAGAAAGCGCAGTACCTTACATTTAAATACTTACAGTTGAGACACTTCGAACTGGAGATCAACCTAATAGCAGCGAACAAACCGATACCAGCCTCTAGTAAATCAATATATCTTAAACCATTTCTTGATGAATCAGGCCTCCTACGCGTCGGAGGAAGGATTACAAATGCGTCCATAACATATACAATAAAACATCCATTAATTCTACCAGCCAAAGACGAATTAACTAAATTAATTGTAATGGAACATCACACACGCTATCTTCATGCTGGGCAAACCCTGATGATCGCCACACTGCGCCATAAATATTGGATATTGGGTTGCAGACAATTAGTAAGAAGAGTAGTCCATGCTTGTGTCAAATGCGTAAAATATAGAGGAGAAAACATGAAGCAGCAAATGGGCAATCTTCCGATTCCGATAGTCGAACTAGTGAGACCGTTTTTTAAAGTTGGCGTTGATTATGCAGGTCCCTTTCAAACATATTTAGTCAGAGGAAGAGGCCAAAAGATATACAAAAGTTATATATGTATCTTCGTTTGTTTAGCAACCAAGGCAGTGCATATAGAATTAGTCTCCGACCTCACCACCGAATCCTATATTGCAGCTCTCCGAAGGTTTATAGCCCGAAGAGGCATATGCAAAGAAATACATTGTGATAATGGTACAAATTTTATTGGAGCACGCAATCATCTTCACGAACTATATCAATTCCTAAAGAAAAATAATGACACCTTTTCCAAATTTCTATTAACAGATGAGATAACGTTTCAATTTATTCCACCAAGTGCACCTCATTTCGGCGGACTGTGGGAAGCTGCTGTAAAACAAGTTAAACATCACCTCAGACGAGTAACCGACGGTCATACACTAACTATAGAAGAAATGATGACGCTCCTGGCTGAAGTTGAGGCAATCCTGAACTCCCGACCAATTTGTGTGCTGTCAAGTGATGATCTCGAGTATTTAGCGCCAGCGCATTTCCTGATCGGGCGTCCGACAACCAAACTTCCTGGCGATGATCTACAAGATATCAAATTATCCAAACTATCCAGATGGCAGCTAGTGCAAAAGATGAATCATGACATCTGGAAAAGATGGCATCTTGAATACTTGACAAACCTACAACATCGAAGCAAATGGTACAAAAAAGAAACTAATGCTAAAATTGGCGATATCGTTCTCATTAAAGAGAACAACTTACCTCCAACAAAATGGTTGATGGGTCGAATTACAGATGTACATTCCGGAACAGAAAACATTATCAGAGTTGTCACCATCAAAACATCAAACGGAGTTATAAAAAGACCAATCCACAAATTATGCCTGCTACCAATAAATTGAATCAACCGATTCAAGGCGGCCGGTATGTTGAAGACAGCAAACACATAAAACGAAAATAAATACAATTAGTTATATACAAATCAATTTAAACAATATTTCATAAGACTTATCTTGAATTCCATAAGAATAATCTAATTCTCCATGTATCACAACACAACATTGAACTAAAAACCAAATTATTATTATTATACCACGATTATTTATACTTAATATTAAACTATGCAAAATTAATACTTATCTAAGTTATATAAATTTAATTCACTTCACTTTATTTAGAAAGAAAACATCTGATTAATTATGTCAAATGTCAATCCAATTGACATTCAAAACCTTATAAATGTTAATTAGCTTAACTCTAATTATAGGTGCGTTCAATACGTATACATGTATTAAATTTAGATCAATCTATTTGAATTATATAAAAGTAAACCATGAATACGTTCGTTCATTAACTAGCTTAAGTTTAATTATAAAATCTATCTTAAATAATGTAAACTACATTTTTCAAAGTCATTTTGTTAACACAATATATTTTTCTCTTATGTAAAAAACCATCAATCTGTTCACATCAAATCAAATAAAATAAATTATTATTCTAAATAGTACTTAGTTGTACGGATAAAAACCAAGTTTTTTTTAAAATATCAAATCAACCAACAAAGTTATTGCATCATCAAATCTATACCAAGTTTTGTTAATTGAGTTTATAAATCTAACCTATTGGTATAGATCAATTAGTAATGAATTATCCGTTTTTTGATAAGCTCAAATTGTAGAACATTAGCGATCGAATACTATCGTCAAAAATCTCTTTGAGTTTATCCGTTTTTGATAAGCTCAAATTGTAGAACATTACCGATCGAACACTATATCGTCAAAAATCTATTTGAGTTTATCCGTTTTTGATATCCATTATATCCATTACCTACAAATTCCATATCAAGCGATCTTTGGTAATCCATATCTAGTATGACTTCAGACGACTATAACGAGGATTCGGCTAAAAGAATTTTTTCTTGCTTTGCCATAAGAAAGATATATCCATTACCTACAAATTCAATATCAAACGATCTTTGGTAATCCATATCTAGTATGACTTCATACGACTATAACGTATGATTTGTATTTTTTTTTTTTAA
Source organism: Tipula unca (assembly GCA_951394425.1). NCBI lineage: Eukaryota > Metazoa > Arthropoda > Insecta > Diptera > Tipulidae > Tipula > Tipula unca. The sequence continues at coordinate 191,050,882 of OX596380.1, forward strand.
CATACGAGTATATTTTTATTTATAAACGTTCAAGAATTGTATTTAATATTTTCAATCGATATACAGTTTTTGGTACTATCGTACTTTGGTACTATAGTTACATTTATTAGATATTTTTATAAATATATATTAGTGTTACCACATTAAACTATAATCATTTTTCGGGTAATATTTTCGGGCTAATTTCACAGAGGTACAGCAGGTAGCGTCCTTGCTTTGGTATTCGAGGGGCTCGGATTCGATTCGCGATTGGGACTAAATATCATCATTGGGTATTTTTAATTTGTAAGTATCTGTGTTTGTCCGGGTGTTGCACCGTGGGCCCATTTGTAGCTTTGCTGGAGTGATCCGCCCAACTTTGAATTTTTTTTTTTTTTGTTCATTTAATAGAACTAGAACAAACATACCTGGAAAGGCATGTTATACTGTCCATTTACCTCATACAAAGGCAAAACACACAGACAAAAATTAGACATAAATTTATTTCTCATCATAATTGATTTCTTTTGAACTAGTTGAACGAGGAATTCAATTAGCTATATCACGATTTATCGGAACCATACATAGTATTATCATTATAATTGGCCACATTTCTACAGAAATGGAAATGGAGGTATTCATCTATATCTTTAAAATTATTTGAACTGTTATTATGCAAGTCATTCAGAGATTTACTACCACGGTATGTATCACAGAATCAAGATGGAATTTTGCCCAAAAGATCCACATCGACGATAAAGAACACATTTATAAGTTTGACTTTTCCAGCCAATTCGTGGCTTGGTTTAAATCATACTTAAGTAATCTCATATACAGTATATTGAGCTAGAAATACATGATAATTACATACTTAAGTACCGTACACTCAGAATTGGAAAACCTTAGATAATATGTTGAAATAACAGTTTGACCTTGGTTAAACGCACCCTCCCAAACGAAAATCAACAGAATTTTGGAGATGGACCAAAACATCGTGACGGGTAAAACAAAAGGGACTAAAAACATAGCAAACAATCGAATTTAAAATATAATCGAAATCGTGAATAAACGCAAACACTCTCGAGTGTTCTACACAAAACATAAATAGCTCCTTATTATTATTCGTATATGGCAACAAATTTTATGCGCTCCAATATGTTGTGTCGCATAAATAATTTCCTGTCAGTTTTTTTTTTTTGCTTTGGTATATAGTATGCCGGAGTGTGTATACAGTATCTATCTATGTATATGTTATGTACTTTCAAACGAAGTAAATTTATTTATATGAATTTCTGATTTGATTTCTTGTTATCGTCGAATCGCAACAACAATTTCTTGTTGTTGCCTCCGCCAAATAGTTTATAAATTATAATTTTATTCAATTTGATTTTGTCGTTGCTGTTGTTGTTGTTGTCATCGTTCGTTTGCTATTCGATCTATGTATATATGTGTATATAGAGCCTTCTGTCAATAGAATACAAAACATAACGTTTTTTTTGTTGTCGACAAAAACGAAAAACGAAAAAAATTGTCTTAATATTTTCGTATATAATTCCACCCACATTTCTATATAAGAATTTTCGCTTCCTCGATTTTTGAATATTTCTTCCGTTTTATGTGTTCGCTCTCGTTGCGTTGTTTGAAGTTTACAGTCGATTTTGTTTTAATGTTAAGTAACTTCATATCCTTTGGCGCACAAAGTAAAAATGGTAAATATTGGTAAAAAAAACAAAAAAATAGAAGACGAATCTAATAAATATTTATTTGCAAAATTTTGTCTTCTCTCTATTCTCGTTTGTTGTGTATATCAAGCAAAAAGTCTTTCGTATATACATATATACTTATGTTGTCTTCAGTATTTGATATTTCAAAATAAAAAATCTAAATTTGGTTTGGAGCGTAGGTCTAGGTTACCGAATAGTATGTCTGGTATTTTGTACCCACACAAAAATATATAAGCCAACCTAATAACCGATAGAAAATATCGTATATACTTAAGTATATACAGTAGTTATTTTTCCCGTCTTTGCCATCTATATATCCGATATAAACGTTCCGATGTGTGCATGTGTCTGTATATATACATACATATATATGTACACACACATACATGTTTTCGGATGTTGGTGTTCAGAATTTTTTATTTTTGTATAATATTTTTCCAACAACAAGGCTAACGAAGAAAAATAAGATGAAAATCGAATCAAAATAAAAACCAGAAGGAATAAATGGAATTTTATATTCATCGTTACTTTATGTTTGGTGTTAATGGTAAAGTGAATTATCTAATAATAACGATGTGTATAAGGGTAGTTAGATTTTTCTTCTTATACATTTTTTTTTTGCTCTCCATAATTTTTTTTATTTTATTTTGACAGTCAATATGTTCTCCGAAATTATGATAACACAGAACAGAGCACACATATAGGAATATTGTTATTATTCAATTTATTGAACTAAATAAAATAAATAAAAATGAAAAGGCAGAATGTACGTATACGTTTGTATGAAGCTCAAAAAAGAATTGATCAATAAATTTAATCATAGCAGATTAAAGTTGAATTTATTTTGATTCAAATGGTGGTTGGTAATATTCGCACAACATACATATTGTTCTTGTTTTTTTATTTGTTTCGAGGCGGGGATTTGGTTAATATGAAGCGATGGATTCAATAAACATTTCACAGAAACGTAATTGTACATGTTTTTGCTGTGGTTTTATGAGGTAAATTGTATGATATTATCGAGATAATTATTTAGCAAATTAGAGGTATATTAGATTTAGCACTGTTTTTTGTCCGATTAACATTTAGCAATAAGGTTGATTATAGCCAACAAACCTGTCACAATGTGATATCGAATTATTTAATCAAAATAGCTTTCGTATATAGAACAGTCTTGTGACTGAAATAATCAATCATGTGACTAGCAAACATTACACCTTATATTAGTGTGTTATCTGATTGCTACAAACTACCGTCTTAATCAATATTACGATCAACTTCATTTAACAATATTGAACTTCTTTTTAACTGTTGACTTTTAATACAATTCAACTGTTGCTCTCAAAATATATAGGCTATTACGATGATCACGTAGTTTCACGTAACTTCCCTACGAAAAGAACAGAGGGGAGATTGTGAAGGAAGTGAATAAAAAATTTCATGAGTTTCACGAGTTTGATGAACAAAGTGAATGACTAAATTGTTAACGAATTTGGATAGCATGGTGGGGTTATTAGATAAATTATGTCCCAATGAGAATGCCATTCGTTTCTGAAATTAATTTTCATTCATTTAGATCTTTGACCCGGCATAAGTTCAGAGTGGTGGGGTGGGGTATGTCAAAGATAAATTAATTCTTGCTAGACCACATGCGAATGAAAGAATTCGGATATTACAAAACAAATGAACTCTAATGAAAGTAGGAATACCAAAGCATTGATCAATCTTACCTGGGAGACTGCTGAACGATAGAAAGTTACATAGAAAAAAAATTATAGACAAATTGAACATTGCAAAACATATATCGGAAGTTATAATTTAGTACAAAAAAAATGTATTCTATAACCTTAACCCCGTATTGATCTCCCCATCTATTATTTTTCACGTTTCCCACCAATTTATTAATTATATGCATTTATTAATTTTGACTTTATCAGCAGACTTGGTTAAATTATTTTGCACATCGATATCAATTTTATAAGGATAATCAGGTTTATCTTCACCATATAGGTGATTTTCACAAAAATTGGATGCGTGCCACATTAACTCATACAATGAACCATGCAGCACCGCATGCTGACCAAAGACAAAAAAATGTGGGGAATACTTAGAAGACTCATGTACAGCATTACGAGAAGCATGAGTAATCGCAGTTAAATTTAAGTCCCACACCCGTTGATTGGACTCTATGTATGCCCGCCAGGACGCCAATAGAGTACGGTTAACGCATTCTCTTGATACCAAACTTTTTGTACATGTGTTGAACAAGAAGAGATTCAAACTGTCAACCGTTATCCGTAAGAATCTCTTCGGGAACTCCAAACATTAAAAATAATTCATTCTCCAGGAACTCGCACACTTCAATAGCGGTGGTCGGACTGATTTGGTGATGATAAATTTCGAAAAATGATCCATCGCGATTATAAGCCTGTGTTGTTCTTTCATGTGCGATGTTATGGTCCCAAAAAGTCGACATATACTCTCTGAAAAGGTGTGAATGCTATGAGAATCGTACCAAGAGGTCAATTGCATATTTGATTGGAAGCTTTATTAGCCTTACATTCCTCACAGATATTAATAAAATGACTGACACCTGACTTAATAGTGGGCCAATAATAGTAACGTTGTATATAAGTTCTGCGGTCTTCCGAATACCTAGATGAGCAGCAGTAGAAGAACAATATGCAGAGGTTATTACAGAAAATCGGAGTGGTTCTAGAGTAAAAAATTCAATGGAGAATCGATTGGTGGATATTGCTAAATATCAGGAGATCTCGAGATATCAATCTCGATTCCTAATAAAGCATCCGGACACTTTTCTAAATTCAATGTCAAAATTTTTACCGAACCCTTGAAGTTTTAGGCTCCACCTCGCCAGTCTTCCTGTTACATCCTTAAGTGACATATGGCGCTTAAGACTCACATGATCCGTTATCACTGGTAATTTCTTGATTGCTTCAGCAGGGTTGAGTTTTTTGGACATGTATGCTATAGGGCTGTTGTTACAGATGGCACCCAACACATATGCGGTACTGGACCTTTAGAATTTTTGTTTTAGTTTTGCGCCTTTTTTCATTACAGATGGCGCTCAAACATTTTCCGGCTTCCTCTCCCTTTTCAGTTTTATATCCGTTTCATATTCAGTTTTAATTTAATTTCCTTTTCACCTTCCGCTTGTGGTTCAAATTTTTTTTTCTTTCTTTTTTTCAGTTGTAAGGGTTACGAATGTCAGTTATAAGGATTACGGATTTCTCTTTCAAAATATTTTGTTTTTCTCTCATTCTTCTTCTGTTGACTTTGATAATCCAATGAAATCACAATCGCATAACTTCCATTCGTAAGAATGTTGATTTTGTGTTTGCCTTGTGGTTTCATCGGTCATCGTAGTCCCTTTTTTCATATATTCGCAACGACTTACACTTAATGTGTTCATTTTCTTGTTGGTTAAAATATATGACAAATTACCAACAAGATTGTCTTGCGTTGTAATGCATCCGATTACCAAAATGTTTTCGGAAATTGTTGATTCTTTTGTAAGCTTCCAGATTTCGTTTTTTTTTTAAATTATTTATTTATTATATGGCAACTTTTGGTATACATACCCAGGACTTATCCGCCTAATGAAACAGCAATCGAAATTGAAATCCTTCAGATTGATTGGAGGAAGCTTTGGACAAACGAAAAAACTTTGCCTACGCTTAAACCTTAAAGTCAGCCTCATAAAAAGCATTCATTTATCTGTGATAAACACCATCTCACCACTCTCTGAACTCTAGCCGGCAATACAGGACCACGTCAAAGCTCTAAATGGATGAAAATTGGGACATAGGTTATCTAATGATCCTACCATGCCACCCAAATTCATTACAATAGCTTCAGTTATCTTTTATGGCCATAAGAATTATAACATATGTGATAAGTTTCAAAATATTTCTTGGATATGCTTTAATAATGTACATATAAACACACAACAATAAAAAGCAAAGTGTCACTTACATCAGCCATCGTAGAAAGGACACCAAACAGTGACTGCATACTCTAATGGAGATCAAACATATGCATAGTACAAATATCTATTCTATATAGGCATTACTTGCCGATGAAACGATATCATCTTACATTTACTAATGTGTAAATGAGAATCGAATCATTTCACAATGCCACTGACGTCTTTTTCTAGTTGGTATATAGGTGTCGTTAATAATTTCAATTGATTTATATATTTTAGGATTATCCGCGAGCATTAGTACCTTGGAGTGTTGGTCCAACAGGTGACCAGATATAGTTTTTTCAAGAGTATTAGCACTCTTTTTATTTGATTTTACTCTTTACTCTTTTGTTAGGCAAAATTCATCAAAATATACTCTTTCAGTTAATTAATTTAACAAAACAATAAAAAATTTAAGTTTAAAAATATTTATAATTTTCAGAATTTCTGGAATTTTATTTTAGTAGTTATAAATATGTTTCTCAAGTTTGCTCGAAGTTATGAATAAGGATAAATTTTAAATAATTTAATTTAACATAATTTATAATGATTTTAATAAATTAATGGTTAATTTACACAATTCGGTAAAATTTTTAAATTAAATGTAAATCGCTAAGAGAATTTCAGAATTTTGATGTGAAATACAAAATTGAAAATTTAACAAATTTAAAAATATTTGGGAATTTAAAAATTTTAAGAATTTGACAAAAAAAAATTACGAAATTTGAATAAATTTTATTAAATTACTGAAACATTTCAAACTTGTAAATTTTAGAATATTAATTTAAAATTTGAAATTAATCCAAACTTTGTGAATTAAAAGGTAATATAAAATTTCCTACAAAAACGTTGAAATTTCATATTTATTTAAACAAACTCAAAGACAAAATTTGGTTAAAAATTTAAAAATTCCTTTCTTTATTAAATTCTGAATTAAAAATTGATTTTTGAAAATTTTGGATTTTCCTGAAATATTAAATTTTGACTAACTAAATTTTACAAGTCTTGAAACTCAATTATAAGATTTTTAAAAAATTTAGTGAAATTACCAAATATCTTAAAACTTTAGGAAATTCGAAAAAAATAAAATTTAATTATTAAACAAAATCGTAATAAATAACAAATTTCGATGAGTTACACGAAATCCCAATTTAAGTTTCATAATTCCAAATTAAAATTTTAATGGTGTCTTCAAAATTTTAAAAGATTAAATATTTTCAATTTTTTTTTTGAATGTTTATATTCAATAAATTTTTGCTCGATTTCGAAATATTTTTGCAAATTTTTGAAGGTTTAAAACACGCGAAAATATGCAAATTAATCCGACTTGAAATTTCGAATTAATAATTATAAAATGTCAATTGAACTATCCTGTAACAAATTTAATGTTTAATCCAAAAATGTCAAAGACATTTAATTACAGAGTTACAGAATTAAAAATGTACGAAATTCAACTTTTCAATAGGAATTTAATAGGACACGTTGAATTCTGATTTTCTAAAATATTAAGTTTATATTTAGTTGTCCAATTCCAATTCTGATATACTAATATAAAATTTTTAATTAAGAATATTTTTAAAATTAAGAAAATTTGAACTTATTCTTCAATTAGAAAATTTTAAGTGGGACTAAGAGTTACATTTTTTTTTAAAAATAACAATATTCGAAATCTCCAGAGTCAAAATTAGTTTTTAAAATTTTAAAAATTCAAAAATTTAATTTATTCGTATTTCAGAAATATTAGTTTTAATTTGAATTCAAAAATTGTAACTCAAAATAACAAACTTTTCAAAATATTATAACTAAAAATTCAAAGACGAAACAATTCTCGAAAATTATTAAAATTTTTAGTTTTTAAATCGTTCAAATCTGAATTCGAAATTTTAATCCTAATTCTTTTATTAAATTTTTAATTTCGATGTAGTTTAGCGAAATTTAAATTCTGATTGTTAGATTTTAATTCCAATACATATGGAATCATAAAAATTTTTAATATTTAAAAATTTGAACTTTTCAAAAGTTTATTTATTAAAAAATTTCATCGCTCGATGTAGAATTTAATTTGCGTATTTAGACTTGTAAAGTTGTATTTCAATATTTTTTGGACGATATTTAACATTCTAGTAGTTTATAAATTTTGAATTTTAACATTTTTATTTAGTCCAGATTCTTCGATCGGAATTAAAATAAAACCGACTTTTTCGTTATACAATTATTCCCAATCTGATATTCCAGTGATATTCTTTTAACTTCAATAATCAAATTTGTTTAACATAATGAAATGTCAAATTTAAAACAATTTGTCATATACAAATCGAAGTGGATTTTAGGAATCCATCTTCTGAATTTGAAATTTTAATACAAGTTTAGTTCGATGTAGTTGATCAAATATTGAATTTTTAAAACAATTTTTTTTGTATTCGCCTTAGTCTTAAAATTTAAAATTACCAAATTTTTAAAATCGAATTTCGATGTGTAATTCGATAAATTTTGAAATTGAATTTTATTAAATTTAAATTTTGAACGTTTGTTTACATACAAACATATACAAATATACAGTGTTAATATTCATGTATATAGTCTTACTCCAATAATTGTTTGATCTGGTTATAACACACGAGGAGATCAGTTAACGAATTGTTCTTGGCTCAAAATAATCGACTCATTTTATAATGAATGTAACAATTACCTAGACTGCATGAACTGCAAAAATTGTTTGTGCTTGGTTGGAACGTCTTCAAATATTCAAATATTGTAAAGTAGTAAAAATCTAAGGACGGATGAAGAGTCCTGTGGAACCCCCAAATACTTGAATAGATTGGTGGTACTACTAGTGAACTCAACAAGATTGATTAATATGGATTTTTTGGGTATAAAACCATGTTGAAATTCGCAATCTTAGAGAATTCTAAACTTCGAATATCCCTCAATACCGAAGCAAAACAGCCATCAGGGCCGCATCCATCACCAATATTTTTCAAAGCACACAATTTATGCCTTCTGTTGAAATCGTTGGAACTCGTATGGACAAATTACTTTCACAGCTACTCGGATTTTCATATTTATCAACATATTTGGCCTAATTTAAACCGATTGAAAAATCTCAGCTTAGTTTTAAAAAAGGCTAACGTACATACATACAGTGATCTCTCATTTATTGTCAGTTTAACATGGAGATTCTCAATAGATTTGATTGATGGATCACATCTCTAAATCACATATTGATTTAGGCTGATTTCCGAGCTAAGAATATCCTTGTAGAATGATTTCTCGGTGATAATATAAATTGAATGCTGTGTTTTACATATAAAAATGTGAAAATAAGATGCCTTGGGGGTATGCTCTAAGGACGGATTCCGAAAATATTGGCGACGAAGTTTTCATTCGAATTCCTTTACCAAAAGTTTTATTTTCGATTTGTTAATTTGCGATCGATTTATTCTACTCACGAAAATCCATCTTCGAGGAACTACGACATTTGTATATTGGCGAGGGCCTATGATGTTCTATCTGTGTAGGTATCGGATGGTGTTGCAACTAAATCCAATAGATGCAAGCGTAAAGGATGCTAAATAAATAATAAATAATGTTGATGTCCCACAAGTAACTCTTTCAAAGTTGATATTGTCGATGTTAATATTCGCGCAATTTTCAGAATTTCAATAAAAAAAAAATTAAAATACAGTATTTTTAAAAATCGGATTTTGTATATAGGTTGGTAATTTCGGTATTTCGAATTAATGAATTTTTAAAATTTGAATATGACACGCTCATAAAAACCTCCAATTTATTGTAGACAAGACATTTTATGAGTTTTAATTTTTAAAGCTTTTCTCCAATTTTTGCAATATTCAAAATTCACAAATTTCGAGGAAGCCAACTAGAATTTTGGAATATTTTTAAAATTTTGAATTTTCATTCGAAATTAAGATGATTTTTCGATTTTTGGATTATCCCTCGAACTATGAAAAAAATCCGTGAATTTTAGATTAATTTTGACATTATAAATTTTTTTTTTTATTTTTAGTTGGTTTCGAAAACTTATTTAGTGGGAGCGAGCCATTTATATCAAGGGTGTTACACGCCAAAGCCAAACCCTTGCCAAATTGGTTAGAGATGTCTTACGACTGTTTCTATTACATACCTTTATCCTAATCCTGATTATATGATTGAAATAAGGCTACAGGCAGTTTATAAACTATGGATTTTAGCTAGATGTACCACGCTCATAGGAAAGGTGGAACAAAACCTCGAATAACAATAACTATAATTTCCAAACAGTTGTAAGCTTTCAACAGAACTTGCAGTTTTAATTATAAATTTGTCAAAATTACAGTCGCAGGGATAATGCATTGGGAGTTCAAGCCATGAAATTGAATACATATAAATCATTAAAATATTGTACATTTTGAAATTTTTTCCAAATAGTGTTTAGTTTTTAAATTTCTTAATTAAATTTTAAAATTCTGAATATTAAAAATGTTAAACTTTTAAAATTTGAATAAGGTGTTATACAAATTTGGCAATACATGGTTTATACAAATTTGACAATCACTCGAATTAAACCGGACGTATACCGGACAAACAAACAAAGTCGACATGTTGGATGAATATAGTAGCCCATGATTTTTGTTTGGGTACTCTTTATTTAATACTCAAGGGTCGGGATTACACATAATCTTGCATTACACTTTGGTATTTGTTAATACATATTGTGTTCGTGGTATTAAAAATATAATTTTTATTTTGCAATACACTATAATGTTGCGGTTTTATCAATTTATCAATTTTCTGGTTGGTTCAAAGTTAACAATTTATTGGATGGGAGTTTTATTTTTCTAGGCCAAAACTAAGTTATTGTATTAAATATAATTTTGAGTTATTAGTTCAAATTTTATCAAATCAACAAAATGTCAGATAATGAAGATGACAAAAAACCGGGAACGAGAGTAATTTCTAAGGTTCGCATGCCAAGTTTTTGCCATAGCAGACCAATCAGATGAACTTAAATACCATCATGTTCTGATCTCATTACCCGAAGACGTAATATTAAATATTACCGACATAATTAATAATCCACCAACCGAAGATGCAGATGAAACAACGAAAGATGAGTTCTATTTCAATGCAAAAATTGGAACAGACAACACCGACCTGACAACTGTCACGGGTAAAAATGCATTGGATTCTGTGCGAAACAATAATGGTGAAAGACTCGTCGACTTCTGTATCACAAATCAGTTGTTCATAGGCGGCAGTAGGTTTCCACACAAAAATATACATAAATATACATGGACATCACTGGATGGCAGGACCAAAAACCAGATAGACCACGTAATGGTCAACAAAAAATTCCTCACTTCACAACAAGATGTCAGAACAATGAGGGGCGCTGACGTACACATTGATCATCAACTAGTAATAGCACAATTTCAAATCAAGCCAGCAGCTGTGAAATATACAAAGACGAGAGGAAAGGAGGAAATTTAACACAAACAGATTGAGAAATATTGAAACAAGACACGCCTTCAATGAAACGCTCCAACTCAATATCCATAGAAATGAAGCCACCAGTATAGAACAAAGATGGAACCAAATTGAAGAAGCATATATCAAAGCTGCCTCGGACGTACTCGGCTACCAAGAACACAATCGGAAACCTTGGATTAGGGATGATACATGGAATAAAATTGAGGAACGCCGTCAAGTTAAGTTACAAATGCACCAACATAACACGGCAGAGGTGAAGCACAAATATGAGGAAATAGCGTGACAAGTAAAGAAAATGGCAAGGAATGATCGTAGACCATTTGCAGAGAACATTCTCAAGGATGCTGAAGAGGCAGCAGCAATCCAAAATATGCGAGCACTACACCAGTGTGTAAGAAAGGTCACAGGGAAAATTACAAATATACCACCTATAAAAGATGCAAATGGTCAAATCTTAACAACGGACGAAGCACAGTTAAAGAGATGGAAAGGATGACGTCGAAACAGACGTCAAAGAAGACGTCATCGACAGCACCGAAAATCTCTGGTCGTCAATTGGCACCAATAACGAAACTAGCAACACCCATCCACCAACGGAGCGGGAAGTTAAAAGTGTCATTGAGAAACTGAAGAACAACAAGGCTGCTGGAACAGACAACAAAACCGCCGAAATATTCAAAGGAAATCCATCTACAAGTGCAAGTGCACTAACACCTATAATTCAAGAAGTGTGGAATTCGGGAAAAATACCACAAAAATGGAAAGAAGGTTTGACCATTACAATCCCCAAGAAAGGTGATCTAAGAGAATGCAAAAACTGGCGAGGTATCTCTCTCCTCAACACAACAATAAAGATACTCGCAATGATCATCCTTGACAGAATCTCACCTACGATCAATGCTAAATTAAGAAACGAACAAGCTGGTTTTAGACCAGGAAGAAGTTGCACTGATCATATCAACTCAATCCGTATCATTACTGAGCAATCTAACGAATGGAATTCACCACTGTACCTGCTATTCGTCGATTTCGAACGCGCATTTGATACGATAAATAGGAACGCAATATGGCAGACACTTTATGAAATGGGCATCCCAAAGAAATTAATAGAACTCATACAAGAAATGTATCGGGATGCTGGAAACCGAGTTCAATATAAAGGAAAGCAAAGTGAAACATACTATAACAACCAAGGAGTAAGGCAAGGATGCGTACTCTCACCAACGGTGTTCCTGATCGTACTGGATGGTGTAATGCGGAAATTAGACACTACATCCCCTAACGGCATACAATGGGGATTAACAGGTAGACTCAATGATCTGGACTATGCAGACATATGCCTGCTCACACACAAACACTCAGACATGCAGCAGAAAGTACAACAGCTTTAATTTAGCTAACAAAGTTGGTCTCAAAATTAACATCAGGAAAACCAAGATAATGAGATTCAACACGAATATAACCACACCGATCCACATCAATGAAATACAAATCGAATATGTAAACGAATTCGTATACCTTGGATGCACAGTAGCTAAAACAGGTGGAACAGAGGAAGACATAAACAAACGCATAAATAAGGCCAGACATACATTCAACATGCTACATAAAGTCTGGAATACCTCCGTCCTATCACGCAAGACCAAGATACGAATGTTCAACTCGTGTGTGAAATCGGTACTACTGTATGGGTGTGAAACATGGAAACACACAGAAAAAATCAGAAAGAGGCTACAAGTATTCGTAAACAAATGCCTTCGACGACTACTGAAATGCTTCTGGCCCGACGTGATAAGTAATATCGACCTGCATAGAAAAACAAACCGGTCAGACATTGCGACAGAAATTAAGAGACGAAAGTGGAGATGGATTGGCCACACACTGCGGAAATCACCAAGTGATATAACGAGGATGTCATTGGACTGGAACCCGCAAGGGAAAAGAAAAATCGGAAGACCAGCCATGACATGGAGGAGAACGATGCTAGCTGAAGCGAAACAACTCGGTAAATCATGGGAGGAAATAAAAGCAGTAGCCCCCAACAGAGTAAGATGGAAAAGCCTAGTCCTATGCTCCTAAATTGGAGATTAAGGAAAAAAAAAAAAAATGCGTAGAGAAATATTTGACGACATTCACAATTTATCTCACATTGGAATAAGAGAAACTCGAAAGGCAATGAACACAACATTCTTCTGGCCTAATATCAATAAGGACGTTGGAGCGTGGGCTAGATCTTGTTTGAATTGCCAAAAATCAAAAATATACAGGCACGTTAAATCGCCTATAGGAAGAATCGAACTTCCAAATAGCAGGTCCGACAAAATTCATATATGGACCGAGTACCTTCTCACGGATTTCGCTATTTATTAACAATTATCGACCGCTATACACGATGGCCGTTGTGCGTTTCGGATGTCCCTTAGAAATTACCACTGATAGAGGTTCCCAATTCGAATCCCAAATTTTTACCGAGTTAATAAAAGTATTAGGTAGAAATAAAATTCGTACTACAGCATATCATCCAGAAAGCAATGACTTAATTGAACGAGTTCATAGACAATTAAAGGATTCACTACGAGCAAGAGGAAATTTAAAAAATTGGTCCGAAGCACTTCCATTTGTTTTATTAGGAATGAGAACAGCAATAAAAGAAGATTTAAAATGTAGTGCAGCCGAACTAGTTTACGGACAAACGTTAAGAGTTCCAGGCGATATATTTGTAACAAATTCCAATAAATCGGTTTCATTCGAAGATAATTCTGCTAAAGCTACATTACACACATCAAACTTTTTGCAAATATTACGAGAAAAAATTAGAATTTTAAAACCAACACCATCCAGAGTTCCCAAATATCCATAATTTGACTTCATTCGCGTAGATCGAACACGTATTGGGTTAGAACCTCCATATGATGGGCCATTTAACCATTGCGTGGTGGACGTAAATGGTAAAGAACAAAGTGTATCAATAGACCGTTGAAAGTTAGCATATACCGAAAATAGGGAATAACAACGAAACACATCAAAAGTTCGTTGAATAATTTCAATATAGATTTTCGAACACAATTTTTTATGTACGATTTTGTTTGACATGTGAGACATATCTGGAAGGGGGGTGATGTAGTGATTGTTTTGCAATACACTAATGTGCGGTTAAATTAGTCAAATTATAAAAAGGGACTAAATCATTAAAAAACATTTTACGTTCGCTACATTACCTCATGTTTGTTGTACAATAACAAAATTGTTAGTTCATCTCAGTCCGTCAATCAAATAAAATAAATTTAAAATACTGCACCACATAATTATATAATAATATTAATAAAATGTTTATAATTAAAATATTAATATTAAATAAATATTTATAATTAAATAAAATTAAATTCAAATAAAAACTAAAATGTAAAATTGTGAATAAAAATTAATTGTGGATTATAAATTTGTTAAAAGAACAATTACAAATATTTTATTTTGATACCCGTAAATAAAACTTTGAAGAGAACAATACAACACCAGACACATTGGATCTTACTTATATTCCATTTTAAAAAGTCTAGACTGGTATTTGACCCAGAAGGTGAGAAAACTTTATGTCTCTTTATGTTTTTTTGTTCGTTCATTCAAAATCATTTCTTTTATTAAGCGCATCATATATATTTCAATTTGCATTTGTCTGTGCGTCACTCGCCACTTACATATCCATACATTTATTCTAATTGGCTGAGATTACAATCGAATAAAGAATGTGCAAATTCATTCGTAGAAATAGGGACGTAACGCCTTTTTTATAAAATCCAAGTCCAGACGGTTATCGACACTGAGGCTTTTTTTGATATTCATTTTATTTGGAAATTACTTTTCAATTATGTATCTGATTATTTTCGCCAATGTTATAATTTCGACCTATTACCAAAATTTTAGGAAATAACGTTTGAAGTTATTTGTCAATTTGATAGATGAGGTGGAGAGATAGAAAATTATTGTGGAGAGTTTCATAATTTATTGTATCGCAAGAAGTTTACATAATAAACTTTGTGATGTAGAATCATTAATTTATAGTCGTTGATCTTGCAGTCATAACTGAAACTTGGCTTTGTACTTATAATAATCAATTTTACAATATACCAATGGTAAGGGGGTTGATGTATTTTTCTTAAGGAAATATAGAATTCAAATTTATTGAGAAAGAAAGTGTAACTTTATTGGCATTTATATTGAACAACATTCTGATACCAGATAATGACACTTTGAAATATAACTGTCCCTCACTTGTCACGGCTACGTACTCTTAAATATGATATGCTACCGGACTGTTCAAAAGCCCACGATTGGATTTGATCATATTTCGAATCGTTTTATTGTACGTTATTCTGATAAGTTAACACACGTAGTTGCCCGACTATAATTACAAGGATGTGGAGTAAACAAATTTTTCCGATTTTTCATAGTGTGTGTAAACGTTTGTCCAATTTATATAGATGGTTCAAGCTCTGATTATCATAATAATAGACCGTAGAAATAGCTAGTTTGCGAGTTCCTCGAGAATCTATATTTTTAGTAAGATCAGAGACTTTCCAAGACTCATAAATTTTTTGCAAAAAAATTGTTTTCTCTTGGAGCTAACAGGGCGGAGCAATATGAACAAGATCACTTCACAACTAAAAATTGAATGATTAGTATTCAATATTTACATTTACTTAAACACTTTTAATGGCTTGGCGAGACTTTGGAGCATGATTTTTAGTAACATAAGGATCCATTAGAATTTTTAATAATTTTCTTTTGGAGTTAACAATGGTAAGATATGACCAAGATCTCCCTATCCTAAAATTGAATGGTTAGTATTCAATATTTAAATTTACTAAACCACTGGTTTGGCCAGACTTTGAATTATGTTTTTAGTAAGATCAGGGCCCATGAAAAACTCATGCTTTGTTTATTATTATTATTTATTTTCTCTTGGAGGTTACGGGGCTTGATATGACCAAGATCCACCCAACCTAAAATTGGATGGTTAGTATTCAATATTTGCATTTACTAAACCACTTTTAATAAATTAGCCAGACGTTGGATCATGATTTTTAGTAAAATCATTGTTCATTCAAAATAAATGCATTGTTTAATAATTTCCTCCGTGTTGGAGCTAACAGAGCTTGATATGACCAAGTTCACTCTAACCTAAAATTGAACGACCAGTATTCAATATTTACATTTACTAAACCACTTTTAATGGTTTGGCCAGACTTTGGACCATGAGTTTTAGTAAAACCAGGGTTCATGTAAAACTTATGCATTGTTTAATAATTTTTTCTTGGAGCTAACGGGGCTTGATATGACCATTATCACCCCAAGTTAAAATTGAATACTATTTTTAATGGTGAAATTTAAAATTTAGTTTGTACCAAAATATTAGTCTTTATAATTGTATATACATGTTGCTTTTCTAATGAAATCTAATTTCATCCTGATCAGTAGGGTGCAAAAGCTATGCTGTTACTTAAACCCATTTTAATTGGTCCACTAGCTATTACTGCCAACAGATTTATAAATTGCACTTGGTGATGAGTACCATTGAGTCTACCCCAATTTTATTAGTATACTATATAGACGATTCTATATAATTACAGTCTACATCGATTTAGATCGGCCTGAGTGAACCGAATACATATTATGTAAACGTGATGTTGAAATAGGGGCTTATTGATCGAATTGATCCAGACTATTCTCAGCTGCATGAATATACCCTAAACTATATAACATTAATGCTTAATATATAAAATCATATCTCTATTTATTTGTTACACAAAAATTACTATCGTTTCATAAATTTCTATATAATAATTTTCGGAAATTGAAATTACAGTTCAGTGAATTTTCATATTATTTATGTTATATATGTATACATATACATAATATATAATATAAATTGGATTAATAGCCATTTTTCCAGATAACTCAAAAATTCACTAAATCAACAATCAATTTTCAATAAATTTGTGTCCACATTACTCGTATATATGTACACAAAATCATATAATTTTACGGTCTCTGACAATTTGTCGCATTTTGTTGTTGTATATCGTATTTATAACGAACGTATTATTATACAGGACTACATATGATAGCGCGTCGCAAATATACATACATATATATGTACATATATGTACGAACGAAATACATTTCATACACCGTCGCATATGTCGTTGAATTAACAACAATCATCAAATATATAATCTTAAGAGCGAAAACCGCACACAATCGATTTTTCGTTTTAAATTTGTTTCCCCCTCCCCCTCCCCCTTTGCCCCATACACACACACACAACCACATTTTCATTTTCAGTTGAGAAATTCATTTAATTTTTTTTTTCTATTTAACATTCGAATTTCACTTGGGAAATTTATATATATGTGAATGTTGTATCAATATATGTATACAGTGTAGAATACCTGTGCGTTTCGCAGTGATATCAATCAATAAATCTATATTTCACCCCCATTTCAAGGTTAAATACAAATTGTGTGTACTACGATGTAAGAATTTCGCAAATCATTGCATTTTGTGCCCCGCGCTACGTAGTATATGCGCGGTATAATTTGCATTCGAATCATCGTGAACGTACGATACTCTACTGTATGCCAACGTACATACATATATGTATGTATGTACATAAGTACACAAAAGACGAAGACGAGAAGTATAATAAAGGCTTTAAGAAAATAAAAATTCCTGGTTTTGCTTTGTGCAAATGCGAAGAATTTTGTGATTGTTGCTGAAAAATTTTCCTATATATACCCGTTTTTATGGTTTTTCATTTTCTAAACAAATTTCATTTTTTTTTTTTTCGAAAAATCGAAATACACCAAAATTGTTGAATCAGTTAAAAATTGGTATATACGGAAAATTTACATGATAGAAGAAGAAAAATCATGAAAATTTTTTATTTTTTTTTTTCATTTTCATTTATGGTAAATTTTATTGTACGTAATAATATTTAAGTAGAAAATCAGATTTGTTTAGCAAAACTTTTTGATGTAACTTTTATTTGGTTGGTGCGACGTGCTCAATACCAAAACAGGCACCTTTAAGAGTTTGTATAATGTTATACCGCATATATATAAATGCGTATATATATGTGTGTGCGGTTTTCTTCGTTTAACGAGTGTTTCGTGTTATGGAGAAAGTGGGTTTTATATAATATATTATGTCGCTTTTCGTCTAACAATATTTAGACGTGTGCAGATAGTTAAATTTTAAATTATGTTTCCAAAAGTATTGTCACCGCTTCTCGATGACTAATGAAACAGGTGCCGATAAAAAGATGCGGAAATGGGTGTGGTAGCAAAATGGACATTCAGAAGTGGTGAATTATTGGGTTGCCTATTGGGTTGCCTATTGGGTTTTCAATTGCTGTGAATAAAGATAAGAACAGACAAATAGCGCACGACGAGTATTTTCGTATTCGAGTATTTCAGATTTAGTTATTTGAAACTTAAACTTAAAATTTAGTTTGATTTAGAATATAATTTTCAACATAACATTTGATTGAACCTGCCAAATGATTTACGAATATGAAGTATAACTTCGAATTCTATATAGAAGACACGTTTAAGGCAATTGCAAAGCCGCACCTGAAATTTAGTAACCCAATTTCCAAACATTTTACAATCTTGTCAAGCGATATGACAGAAGAGTAGTTAATGAGCTAATCGAAAAGTTTATCGAGCTACCACAAATTTCAAAACCATTTCGTTTACTTTATAATTAACGTGAGAATTTTCAGTGCATGGAGGTTACCTTCAATGGGCGAACATTTTCGGAATGAATGGGCTTCAAATTTCCCATCAATCGATTTACATATAGGAAACATCCTCCTGCGAATTTTTTCCACGGATATATGGAGCTAAAAATGATGGTTTCATTGATAAGTAGAAGAACATGGTACAGATCAAGGATACAACCATTTATCCATTAATCTGACGACTCGCCATCTGATCCTAACCCTGCCAAATAGAGATATCTAAATCAGTTGTGACTTCTAATCAATTCAGCTTTTCATGTTCACGGAAAATGTTCTTCGGAAAATTAACCAGTCTCGTTACTTAATAAACTCGCATTAGAAGACACACTCAACGAAGCGCTCGGGCAATTTAGCTCACTGGAGCAACAGATGTTCAAAAACCCCAAATTCATCGCGGAATTGATATTAAATCAAGTCGATCTATCAAACGGTTGAAAATATTAATTGTCGCACCATTGAATGAAAGGAAATGCTATACTAACGAATTTGAAGTCATCCAAATAAGGCAAATGTGCTACTGAATGATTTTTACATGAACTATCTAGGAAACCAGGTCTTTATAGAAACTGAAATAATGCACATTCTCAAATGGGCATTTAAAGCAATGAAACGATTTGGTAAACAATAAACATATCAGGTTACCGCAAGAAGATTATTTTCATATTCAAATTGGTAACCGAGGGATCTTAATTAATTCCAGGGATGATTTAAGGTTTTCTTGTAAATAACAACAACTTTTTACTTAAATAGTATTCGGTCTACAAGCACATTACTATACAGCCAGACTGTAGTTATGTGCAGCTCTTTTACTAATCCGAATGTTTATACTTATGAGATACTGAAAATTAAAATTCATCAAATGTTCAGCAATGGTCTTGTATCCCCCATCAAAACAGAAACCACTGACATGTGGTGGACAATTGGTCAATAAAGAACCTGAAAATCGGAATAGAAATGATAGGTCTGTAATCGCTGAACTCACAGATATATTTTCTGAGTTCACCAAGGCAGTTCGAGTATTTGCTTCGGTTGCAACGAGTCAAGCAATATTTTCTATAGGCTCATATCACCGACCCAGTGAGGATCGAATTTATGATCCCCTGGTCGAGACAGAATCGCTCGAGTGGAGACCATTAAAACCTCATGGAGGTTCATATTATTGTAACATTTAAGAGTTAAAAGCGAACAAATGCCATAATGGAGATCGTCGAATTATGAGCGTCACAGCATCTATCAAGAACATCGCGGTGCATTAAATGTTTACAAGCAGTTGGATCACCCAAATAATATATAAAACACGCATATGCTTCATCTCTATATTGGGTATAGGTATTCAGGTACCTATAAACAATTATGCCAAAATTTAACCTCCCCGATTTCATCTTACGATACTTATGACACAGTACACCAGGGATGGGCATATACGCGTCATCTATTAATTTCTACCGACAACCCGTAGATAACGTAACAATCCGTAGAAACTTTAGTGAACTATAGTTCTAAACTAAGGTGCCAATTTTTTTTAGGTTTAATGTGATTGGGAATTTTTTTAGGTTATGAAAAGTTGTAAGTTAAAATATTTTCAATTTTGCACATTATAATTTGAATGTTAAAATAAGTTTTTTCGTTAGTCTGTTATACATTTTATTGACTTCACAACTATAGGGGAGATAAAACTAAAACTTAGACGGTCAAATTATTATTTGTCATACGGCTTAATGAATCACTATTTTATAAATTAATACAACTGTGAACTGTGGACATTCAATTTCAATATGCCAAGACCTACGATAGGTTGTTAATGTTGTCTTAACGGTCGAACTGTAATCTTCGTTATACTCAACGTGTCGACATATAATACGGATAGAATTCAACAAAATTTGAGTGGAATTTAAATATTAATTAAAACTTAAACATTGATTAGAAAATATTTTTTTGTTATGTATGTATGAGTAGACTTTGAAATATATATTTTGAGTGGAATTATTTGAGTTCAATTCAGAGTACACAATTTGCACTATGAAGTTGAGTGCTATTTAAATTATAAATATTTACTCAAATTTGAGTTTGCATAGACTTCTAAGTATATATATTTTGAGTGAAATTACAGAATAGAATTCTAGTATGAATTTGAGCCAAAATTCAAAGGGTTTTTAGCTGAACTGTATGAGTGAATATAAAGTAATATTTCAGATTGACCTGCAGAAAAATTGGGTGCATTTTAAATTTTCTTAAGTAAAATTCCATAGCTAAAATTCCAGTATGGGCTTGTAATAAATGTTAATTATAATTTAAAGTGTATTTCAATATAGTGATTTAAACCAAATTAGAAATTTTGTTGAATTTGAGCAATGAATTGCGAATTTGAGTATATACTTTGATTATGGCAGTGTCGTCAGTGACGCGTGACATGACCCAAATCCGCATATTTTATACAAATTCAAACCGCATCCAAGTGGTTTCTTTTCAATGCCTGCTCACAATCATTATGGCAACCAAAGTAAGTTATAATGCTATCATCATTCGGGAGGAAAAGTTTGAATACATTTGCTGTTGAGATAATTTCTAGATTTATCACTTGGACTGGTGTAAGTGTTACCTGTAAGAATATACAAATGTACAGGATTCACTGGGAACGAATTTCGTTGCATTTAGTTTTTAAAATTTATCGAGGGGAAGCCATTGGTGAATACTGTGAGGTTGAAATCAGCGATATTGGTTTATCCCAGGATATTATATATAGGAATGAAAATCGAATGGTATTTTGTCAATGGAAATGCATTACTGATTAGATTAAAATATTTAATGGCTACGACAGTTTGAAAAAAATACTTGGATTTCAATAAATTATCTCAAGAAATTTAGAATTTCTATAATTTAATGTAATCTGGAAGACCTGTCTTTTTATCAGTTTCATAAGTATACTGTTTTTCGAAGCTCTGATATTATTCCATAACCAGAGGAGATCAAATTAAAACTAAAATTGTCAAATTACTATTTGTCAATTTTCAATGTTGTTTCTAACATTTTGCCGAGATGTGATAAATTTAAAAAATATGCATCTTGCTGAACTTATTTCGAGTAAATGATTGTATTTATACTAAATAGTTCTCCCACCGTATAATTAAACTGATTTTATTTTAGTTGCTGGCTATACATCTAGGCAAAGTGGTAGTACTTTTAAGAGTTTCCAGTTTATACCTTTGATACATTCAATTACAATATATGTGTCCTGTTGTAATTTTTAAATGTATTCATAAATCTTTAAAATTTGTACTGAGTTCAACTTTTCATCATTTCGTGGTTTACCACGTCATTACTGCAACCGTAACACAGTTTAACTATATTTGTAAAAATACTATACGACCTGTTAAGCTCTGCGGGTACAAAAACAATTTAGACCTAAACATTTGTCATATACATTATACAAAATATTCAGATTTAGATCCAACCAACTAAACAAAAAAATAATAGAAATTAATAGTTGGGTTCGAATATTCACAACATTTATCAATACAGATTTACATATCAAACGGTATAAACTATTATAAATAGAATAGAAAAAAAAATCCAGCCCAAACACACTCAACACAATATATGTATGTATATGTACAATAAACACAACCATAATAACATCCGGATCCTGACACACAAAAAAAAAATTAAAATACAAAAAAAAATATCTAATCCTATTTGATAAATGGCATAGATTGGTGATATGTACAAAAAAATTTTGATTGATTTGGAATCTCCTTTCCATTCCCACCCCCTCCCGGCAGCATGATTCATAATCATCGCAAGGATAAAGTATTTTAGCATCGGTCGACTAATAAAAATATTTATTGTAAAAAAAACAGAGTTTGAAATTCCAAAAATTGACTGCAGTAAACAATTCAATTTTCAACATTGTATTCTGGTTGAGTTGTCTACATTTCCATCATTTTGGATCCATACACACACACACACACACACACACAAATAGCTTTTTATTTGATATTTTACGAAAATAAACTTTGTTAAAATCATAAAATTTGAAAAACTAGACAAAAAAAAATATTGAATTACTGCAGATATTTGAATAGTTATTTTTCAAATATTCAATTCACTCCATATATGGTATCGATCTGTAGTCTGTACATATGTATATAGTCTTTATATACAACTATCTATAGTTTAGATATACTTTCAGCCTGGCTGTACTTTGTATGAATGGATGTGAAGCTTTGGTTTGTTGATTTGATCTAATTTAATACTGTTTGTTTCGTTTTCGATCAATGACTGTTGAGGTTTTTTCGGTACTCAGTTCAGTTTGATTGTTTACATTTTTAATGTATATAGAATGTTATATATTTTCAATAATTGCATTGGCGAATACATACATTTCAAGGGAGTAGAAATTACTCCCTTTTACAGAAGTATTTCTTGGTTAAAGTTAATTTGGTATAACGCATGGATCGTTACATATGAAATTAATTTACTCCTACGGGCGCCGCTCTGAATGTATACAACATTTTAAAGGGAACGAATATATTCAATATTATTGAACCGCAAATGTTCGAGAAAATCATTTTTTTAAATAATTGAGTGGGTTAGCTTATACACATATATATGTGGTATATATTTTGGGGTTTCACGTAACCTTTTGGCAAAGGCAATCATTTTTTTTTTTTTTCAATATTTGAATTAATTAAAAGTAATGGTGAATAGGACACATTTAAATTTAGAGCCGAGTATAAAACGGGGGTAAAATAAAATTCAAAATAACATCAGCAATCGGTACATAATAAAATATAAATACATCAGCTTTTTCCGGCTTTTCTGGTAAAGTTAGCACTTTTATTATCAAGATGACATAGTGGATAAATCTATATACCTATATTCCATAAATATGTTCTCAAATTTCCAGTAATGTTGAATTTTACATAAAAATTGGAATTTGCATTTTACTAAGCTAATAAACGATTTCAAATTTTACAAATCGCAAAACTATTCGAATTCCACTCAGTTTCGTCAAATGGTATAATTTTGAAATTTTCTGAATCTCGTTCAAATTTCCATTTGTCAAAATTTTTTTGAATATTTGAATTTTTAGGTTCAAGCTGAAATTTTGATTCTGAAAATTTTCTGAAATATAATTTAAAACTGACAAAAGAACTTAAAATCATATGGAGTTATTCAAATTTAATTTTAAGTTTTTCAATTTAACATTTTGTGTCCGGAATGTTAAGAATAACGTCTGGTTTTTGCCAACTAAGATTTTAGAAAATTTTAGTGTTTTCTATATTTGAAATTTGCAGAATTGCATAATAGTCTTTAGTTAAAATTTAAGTTTAAAGTCGACAAAATTTATGTGACATAATATACAAAATTAGTTTACTAGATTGCGCATAATTGTTGCATGGAGTACAAAATTTAATTTAAAAATACGAGAGGTCAAAGTTCGTTATTCGTACCCAAATGAACACATTTTTTTGGAAACTGACAAGCGGTCCTTTGAACAACTCAGTACAACTCAATATTGTGAAACAACTGAAAGTTTCATATGGCCGAGATTTCATTAAGGTCTAGCTAGATCTATCGGACCCAATCGATCTTTCAAACACCAATTTTCTGCTGACGTGTTTTTAGTAGTCACAAAACTACTTAAGAAAAATGCACAAATTAATTATTTTTCCGCTAGCTAATTCTACGATATAGCACTGTTTCGAACTAATTATAAAATAAACGAGTCACTTGAAACTAATAAACGGAACGGACTCACGACCTAATCACATGAAAGAATTTGCGATACGATATTTTGTAAATCAGGACCGCTGTAGTAATCCCCTCGCAGTAAGGTTCCCCAAGGGTTTTTACTCAATTTCGGAGGTATCTGTCGTAATTTCAAGGAGAACGCGATTTTCTTGTATCGTATTATCGTATCTAGACGGAATTCAAGAAATTTTAAATTATTTTGTAAATACTTTAGGTTGAAACGAAACATTAAGGACTACGATGATTAAGGATTACCCGGCCAATATGACTTACAATAATTTGAATTCCTCGAATGCCAAAGAGATAGGGGACATGTTTGCAGGATTTTTTCCATCTGTCTATAGACCAAACGATAAAATGGGGTACATCGATAAAATAAGTAATAATAACGTATCTATTACTCCTTCATATCTGAAGAAAACAATTTAACAGCTTTGAAAAGTTTTGGAGATGGCTGTGAAGCGAATGACATACCCTCTTCTATGTTAAAAATATTTGATAATATTTTGGTACATCTGTTATGCAAAATGTTCAACTACTCTTGACCTCTGCTATGTTTCCAGATAAATAGAACATCTCAAAGAAAACAGCAATCTTTAAATCGGGCAAGCGTGATGACGTTATATGATATAGGGGAGTATCAACTTAATCATATATTACCAAATAATTTGAATTGGTTGCATGCAATGCGTTTAAATCATTAATTCGTCTTTTAACCGTCAACCAGCATGGGCTTATGCCTGGCTGATCTACATTTACGAACCTGGTTGAATTCACCAACAAGATAACAAATAAGAAGAAAAACATCAGCACTCCAAAATCTATTTGCATTCAGATTGTTTTCAAATATACATTAAATGGTTTAAGTTATCTAACTAACCGTCGGCAATATGTATTGACTGATTAAACGAATCCAATGGTTACCACATATAAAATAAATGGCAAAGGAATTCAAAGAGTGCACTTTTGGTGAATGGCACTTTTAACAGACATATCGACAACTGTATTGCTAAAGCTTATTCCATGTTTGGCTTCGTCAAACGATGGACATGGATATATTATTATTATATTTCACTTTTGTGAGATCTAAAGTGGAATATGCGGTGGTGGTCTGTAGTCCTTATTATATATGCTGTACACACCAAAAGAATCGAAAGAATACAAAAAAACATTTTGATTTCCCTGCTAAACAAACTGGCTAGGATTTTGATATTCAACAAGGTGCAAAGAATACAAAATATGCACCTTCAAAAATAGACATCTCCTTCTGGATGCTGCTTTTATCGGTAGCATACTACTTGGCTACATCGATCCACTTGACATATTGGAAAACATTAATAGAGATGTTCCAAGTAAGACTTTGCGTAATTATCGATTTTTGGCGCTGGTACCACTCCACCAACTCCGGCGAAAATAATTTCATTAGTAGATTTGCAAACTCATTTAGTATCACAGATAATCCAGTCGATTTTAATTTATGAAAAAACCATTTTAAAAGTAAAAAAAATATTTTAAAGTCTATTTCTTATTTAGGATCCTTCTTATTTATTTATTTATTAATACGTATTACCTACAGGGTTACAGTCGGTACACGGAAAAAAATCAACTAAAAAAATATGAAATTGCCGACTAATTAATTTCTACAACTTAAATAAAGCATTTGACCTGACATGTGGAACTCAAAAATCCCTAACATTGAATTGAAAATTCGCGAGGCTCTCACAATTGGTTCCGAAAGACCGTAATTTGTTGCTGAGTTGACGCATACGACGTTCAAGAGCATACAGTTGTAGGCATTCGTGATGTTCAGCACAGTCAATGCGAGAATTTAAAGTAACACAACTCTGACAACCGCTTCGTTGTATAAACGGTATTGATAAAAAATAGGTTAGCGAATACGATAACATGATAGAGTCTTACACTTGCTCATGTTCAGACACAATCGATTTACCGAACAAAGGAGACATGCAATTAACCAACTACAAAACATATTAAAGTCTCCCATGAGCTTTCAAGTAGATGTATATATCGCTGACTTGGGCGAAAATTTTCAGATCGTTGGCAAAAAAAACAGACATTTCGCAAGAGGAAAGCAGTCAACGATATCATTGATAAACAATAAAAATAATAATGAGTCAATATGACTGCCTTGAGGTACGCCGGATGACGCGCGGAAAAACTGGGAAGAAAAATCAAAAATCCTGACGGATTGCCAGCGGTTGGAAATGTAAAAACGCAACCAATCAACGAGAATGAACAGACAGTTCAAATTCTCCAGCTTAGTGATAAGGATTGAGCGATAAATCATATCAAAAGCCTTAGCAAAGTTTGTGGAATTTCGACTGTTAAATAAATTACTGCAAAACGAAATCAGATTGGTAATTGTTGACCGGCCGGGATAAAAGCCAGGCTAGGCGGGACTAATTGGTTTAGTATGGAAGAGCAGAACTTTGTGGACCATGGATTCAAAGACCGTGGGTATGACGGAGAGAATGGCGATCCCCGATAATTACACACCTCGTTTCTTCTACCCGCCCTAAAAATTGGGTGAATACAGGACATTTTCAAAGGATCAGGGAAAAACAAACTCTGCGTAAGCATTCATTAATCATAAAAGTAATTAGAAGAGCCAAACTCTCGTCAGCACCTTTATCGACGTCAAGCTGGAGCAAGACATCTTTAACATCTGGCTCTGTAAATTTAAATTGACATAGGGCGTCGCAAGCTCTTCGTACACTGAGGCAAAAATCGGTGAACCTCTGATAATATTTAGTACGGCGAGGATGACGAAAATCAAAATAGAAAATAGGCGATCCATATTGAAGATAATGTCAATAAAATTGAATAGGCCTCAAAGTTTGTAAACTGTTTTGATTAGGAAATAGTTTTGCCGAGAATATTCATTTGAGATTGTACTTAAAAATTCATACATAAAAAAATTAGAATAATTCATCAAATATATAAAGTAGAAGCACACTAACTTAAATAGATTATATCGAAATTGGAAGAGTCGTGGATTGACTTGATTCGAAACCAGAATATTTAGAAATACAAACTGAGGAATTACTGCAGAATTTAAATGAGTTTATGACTGACAAAAGAATTAAATACTTAAATGTTTGTTATTTATTTATTATTAACACTAAAACATTTACACAGTCGGCTTGCAAAATATATAATTCATGGATCAACGTTATTCTATAATCGATTTATTTTACTCGTCGATATCGAATTTTTTTCGAAAACAAATAATAAATATACAGCTGTAATTTTTTATACAATCGAAAAGTATGTTTAATGTCCGATAAGCTTCACAACGATTTTTATAAATTAGAACCACTGTCCCGTAAAATGACCGCACATAAATAAATTCCATATCTAAAAATTTTCCATTTAATTTGAACGAAAAATCCATTAAAAATTAAATTTCCATTTTATACATAAATACAACAACAGCCATATATATATAAACAATAATCATAATAATAACAATAATATTTAAGAGCAGAAAAAAAATCTCTAAATTACATATAATTATTCATCCCTAATCGTGTTGATTGAAAATATTTCCACTTTAGAAGATTTCCCGCATATAAACATTTCCAGCTCCTATTTTTAGATTAATTCAATTCTTAAAAATTCACTGTAGTGTATTATTATATTTGATAAAGATAGTAACGTAACAACATCAACACAACAACAACAGCAACAATAATAATAATAACAACAACTAAAATAAAATTAAATTTTTTCCGCAAAATAAATAATAAAATATAGTTTTTCTTCTTTGTGTCGTCTTATCTCTCTGTGTAATTTTTGGGTAAAACCAAGGAGGAACCGAAGAATAAAAAAACTTTTCTTCGTGCTTATTGTTTGCGCTAAGTTTAGCCCCCCCAAAAAGAAAGAAAGCAAATTTGTTTCACCATCTTAAATTTTAATATTATAAAAAAGTCTTCGTTCCCTTATCGCATGATTGTTTATGTTAGCTTAATTATTATTATTATTACTACTATTATTGTTTATCATATTTCTTATTCAACGACTTTTTACAGTTATAACATATACATATACACACACACACAAAAATATGTATTAAAAACTAAAAACGCAGAAGAAGAATAATAAGAAGGCGAACAAAATCTTTTCTTTATTTCGGTAGCGCTGCTACTGTGTGTGAGATTTTCTTCTATTATCATTGGAAAAAAAATTAGAATATACATCTTAAAGAATGAACAATTCTGTTACGATAAAAAAAATCACAAAGCTTTCGTGCTACACTAAAATTCTATAAAAGAAAATTTTTTAAAGTAAAAGGCATGAAATTAAAGTCAATTTCATTGCTTGCGTTAAATTTTGTTGGTGTAATTTTTTGGTGGTTCTTTACATTTTGGGGTAAATTTTTAGAAATATAAATTGATTGGAAACAGTCAAAAATGTTAAAAAATCAATACAATATTTTGGCATTTTAATTTTTTTATTTCTAATTAAATTGACGTTTGATTTACAATCTAAATTTTACAAATCTTAAATTAATAATTTTAAAAACATTTAAAATTACAAAATATAAGATTAGTCTATTTTAAATCAAAGAAAACGTTAAAAATTGAACTCAGTTTTAATTTAAAAATTTAGAAAATATTTTTTTAAAGTATAGTTTTATCACTTTAATTTTAAATTTAAAATTTTAATTTTGACGATTCAGCGATTTAAATTTAAAAATTCTTGATTCTAATTAGAAGATAATATGTAAATACCGAAAATATCTGAATCCATGACTTATCAAATTTCTAATTTTTTAAATCGTGTCTAAATACCAATATTTTATGAATCCAAATAAAACATAATTTAAAAACATAAGATTTATTTTTTCTTATACTTATTCTAATACATAATTTTTTTAATTATAAATGTAATTCTATTTTAAAAATTTAAATTTTATATAATATGCTAATACATATACACATCATAATAAATTTTAATTTTTAATTCTCATCGGTTTTAAAATTTAAGATTTTCAGACATTCTTAAATTCCAACTTAAATGATCTAAATTAACAATAATGAGTTTTAATTAGTTTATATTCAACCTTTTTTAAATTCAAACTAAGCAATCATTTTAAAAATTGTTTCTTAAATTTTATAATGATGGGGAATTTTAACTTAAAATTAAGAATTTTAAAATTTTCAAATATTAATTTTTATTATAAAAAATTATTGGATTTTTACAATTTTATGAGAATTTAAAAAAACGAGCATTCATTTTTAATAAGCTAAGTCATTTATATTTCGGTTGACAATTTCGTCGATTATTTTAAAATTTAAGCTATACAAATTTTAAAACCTCCAAATTATCAAAATTATTTTAAATTATTAAATATTAATCTTTAAAACTAATGAATGAACTGTTTTCAAGCTTTGCTAATTATTTGTTTAATTTCCGTAACAGGTTTGAAATCTAGTCTCGGTCGGTAGCTTAAAATATTAGTTGTTACGATTACCATTTTTCTAAATTCTTAAATTTTATAATAATGTACAATTTTAACTTAAAATTAAGAATTCTAAAAAATTTTAAGTTTTAATTTTTATTATTAAAGAATTATTAAATTTTAAAATCTTATGAGAATTTATAAAACACATGTCTTCATTTTAATAAGCTATAACATTTTTAATTCGATTGACCAATTGGTTCTTTATTTTTAATTTTAAAATGGGATTTCAGAAAATATTTTCCAAACCTGGTCACAATTCAGAGTTCCTTCGCATGAAAATTAAATTTCCTTTTCGCACATCTTGAAGAAGACGTAAAGACCAAATATATCTAAATCCATGTTTTATCAGAATTCGAAATTTTTAAAACTAGTCCAATTCTAAATACCAAGATTTTATGAATATAAATTAAAAATCGAAATATTATATATATTTTAAAAATAATTGTTTGTATTATATTTTGATATATTTTTAAACTATGTGTAATTACAATGTTGAGGAAATAAAATTATTTTAAAATTTATGAACCTAAGATTTATAAATTCTGATACATATTCTGGAGTTCCATAAATATAATTCCAATTTCAAAATTTAATATTTAATAGATTCTAATACTTACATACGTCATAACATAATAATTTTAAATTCTAAAATTATAGGTTCTATAATTAAAGAATCAGATTTTCAGGCAGTCCATTCCCATTTCGACGTTCCAAATTAACATGAGTTTTAATTAGTTCATGTTGAACATTTGTTTAATTCAAATTAAGTCAGGCTTAATTTTTCGTATAATTTCTTTAACAAAATGTAGTTTTGAAATCTAAACTCGGAAACTAAATATATAAATTCTTGTGATTTGGAGATTTCAAATGTATTTAATTTAAAATTAAGAATTCTAAAATTTTTGTTGTTAAACCATTATTAGGTTTAATTTTTAATAAGCTATTTGTAGAAACATTTCTAGAGACAATTTGAAATAGAAAATATATTTCTATAATTTCGGGCTGATAGTCTTAAATGTCGAAATAGTAGTCACTTGTGATTACAGCTATAAATATTATTTTTAATGGCATATTGGATGGGTAAAATTTTAAACATTCAGATACATTACAGCTTTTTAAATTCCAGACAGGATTTGAATTTTCCTAATTTGATTTTTAAACTCAGATATCAAACTTTCAGTTCTAAAATATATTCCTTGATTGTAGTACTTGATTTAAATGCTAAAATTATAGTTTTAAAAATACTTAGTATTTTAATTTAAAAATTAAATTTCAACAGTTTTTTTAGTAATGTAATTTTCAATGACACTTAACCCTTTTGTTTAAATAACCATTATGAAATTTGCTTGTTAATTTATAAAGTGTTATGCTAGATACCAAATTCTTTTATATAAAAAACTTGTTAAATCAAGTTTTGAAATAATTTTAAAAATTCCAAATGGTTTTAAAGTAAAGAAATAAAAAGTTTTTAAATTTAAAACGCTAGATTAAGTCTTTTAAACATTGATTTGAACAATTGTGGCATTCTACAATATCCATTCTGAATTTTTTTTAATTAATCCTAAGCATTTTGAATTCGATGGTATAGTTTTAATTAAAGTGTCAAAGAACCTATTTTACAAATTTCCCTATAAAAATTCAAATTTAACAATTTTGATTAAACTAACTTTAAGTAAATTTAATTCAAAATTTGAGATTTTAATTTTAACTCCCAATCCTAATATTTAAATTCTAAAATTTAAAGTTTTAAAATTAAAGTATTTCGAATTTGTTGCCAGATTGCAAAAATTTCAGTGTCAAAATTTTATCACCATTATAAATTTCGAAAAAATATTTATTTTGAAAAAAATGAAATGTTCAGAAAATTAAATTTTGGAAATTTTAAGAGCATTTTTAAGAGTTTGTCACGGAAAACCAAGTAACATAATGTTTTGTAATTCGTTCAGTGGAGAGCATTGTAATTAAATTAGGGGCTGCCCCAATTAACAATTTTAAAAATTCTATTGGTTCATTAAAAATTATTGGATTTTAAAAATTTTCTTGAAATTTGTAAAATAAATGCATTCATTTTTAATACGCTAAGACATTTCTAATTCGATTGACAATTTCGTCGTATATTTTTAAACTTAACATTTTTCAAATGAACTAAAGTTTTAAAATTAAAGAATCGTAAGTTTTAAAATTAAAGATTCAATTTTTAAGGTAGTTTTAAATTCCCACTTCGGTGTTGTAAATTAACGTTTATGAATTAAAATTCATTTGTTAAATTCAAACTGAGCAATAATTTTAAAAATTGTAAATTGAAAAACTAAAGCTGCTAAATGAATGAAGTGTTTTCAAAATTAACTTTCAAGATTCGCTAATTTTTTGTTTAATTTCTGTAACAAAATTATTTTTACATTATTATTATTATTAGATTTTTAAAATTTTATGAGAATTTATAAAATACATGCGTTAATTTTTAATAAGATACTTTTTGATAAGCTAATACATACGTACGCCATAATTTTTTTAAATTTTTAATTCTAAAATCATAGGTTCTAAAGTTAATGAATCAGATTTTCAGGCAGGTTTGTATTCCCACTACGATGATTATGTGTTTTAATTAGTTTAGGATTAACATTTAATAAAATCGAACTAAGCAATAATTTTAAAAATTGAAAATATTAAATTTTTTAAATTAATTATTTATAAAATTAATTGTAAACAGTTGTTGACATTGAAATTTCACAATCGTTATTTAAACAAATGGGTTTAGACTCTTGTAAAATTTGAATGTCTTATTTTTAGTATTACCAATTGTAAATAAAATTGTTGAAATTTATTTTTCAAATTTAAATACTATCCATTTTGAAAACTACGATTTTAACAATTACATTAAATACAAGAATCGAAATCTCAAATAGATTTTAGAGCTGTATGATTGATTTCTAATATTGGATTTAACCACGAGTGACTACTGTTTCGAAATTTATGACTATTAGCCTGAAATTATAAAACTATATTTTCCATTTCAGATTTTTTTAAAAGGAATTTTGAAGTATTCAATTTTTTGAAAATATTTTATGAAATTCCACGGAAAATTTAAACCATATGAATAATTAAAAATTAAGGGTGAAATGGTTAATTAAATTGGAAATGTCTCTACACAATCGCTTTTTAAAAATAAAGTCCAATAAGGTTTTAACAACGAAAATTTAATTTAAAAGTTTTTAAATTCTTTGCTTTAAATTAAAATTGTAAATTTAACGTAAAGTTGAAATTAATACATTTTAAAAATTTAGAATTGTGACTTTGAATTAAAAAATTTACCTTTTAAATAAATATTTTTAGTTTCCGAGTTTAGATTTCAAAATTACATTTTGTTACAGATTTTAAACTAAAAATTTATGATGATTTTATTAAATTAGATGATAAATTTGAGATTTTTATGTTTTGAATTAGAAAACACTACATTCATTAGTTTCCAAGTTCAACATTTTTTAATTTAATATAATTTTGGCAATTTCGAGACTTTAAAATTTCTATAGCTTGAATTTTGTAATTTAGAATTTTTAAAATTATTGCTGGATGAAATGTTAAAACTAACCTAATTGAAACTCATAATCGATAATTTAGAATATCGAACTGGGAGTTTAAGACTGCCTGAAAATATGAATCTTCAATTTAAAAATCTATATAGTTCTTGGGAATAAATTAGATTCAATTAGTTCAATTTTTTAAAAATATTTTCTGAAATTCACGGAAAATTTTAATTCATTTGAAAAACGAAATTGTCAATCGAATTAGAAATGTCTTACCTTATTAAAAATGAAGACAAGTATTTTATAATTTCTCAAAAAATTTTAAAAATCCAATAATTTTTAATAATAAAAATTTAATCTTAAAAATTGTATATGGAGGAGGCAGCACCTATGCAATATTGGCGATTGATTTCTAATTACAAATATCTGGTATTATCTCTCCTGACATTATTGCTCCAGGCTCTCCGTTAAAAAACTCGCATGAAATATTATTTTCCGGCCACTCACTCTCATACCGATGGATTTGGAACATGTAGTAATACCATCATTCGAAAAATTATCATATTGAAACAACATACGAGATGCTAGTACGGATTAAAAATTCACATAATTAGTTTATTTAAATTCTCTTAAAATTTCCAAAATTCAATAATGTATAAATTCCGAAAATCATTTTGTTCGAAATTTACAAGTCTGATAAAATCTTAATTCTGAAATTTTGGGAATCACCAAATTTTAAAACTGCAAATTTTCAGAATTTAGTTTTTATGTTTGCGAGTAAAATTTTAAATTTTAAATTAAATTTATTTAATCAACATTTTTAAAGTTCAATTTTTTTTTGTAAAGTAGATCCTTTCTAGGTTTTTGAAACTTAAACTAAAACTATACTATCGAATTGAAAATGCTAAGATTTAATTTAAAAAATTCAGAATTGATATTCTAGATTACCACAATTATTTAAATCAATGTACAAAAATCTGGTTCTTGCGTTTTAAATTAAAAACTTTTGATCTCTTAATTGTAACATTTCATATTTTTTATTTTAAAATTTAGAATTGTTAGAACTATTCCAAAACTTGACATTGATATTTCACAATCGTTATTTAAGCAAAAGACTTATATTCTTTTAAAATTTGAATGTTTTGCTTTTAGTACTACCGATCGTAATTAAAGCTGTTAATTTTTAAATTAAGAATTTATCTATGATAACGAGAAACAAGTTCAATTTTTGTTTTAAAACCCAGAGAGAACTTGGTTCTGGAATCGAAATTATCATTGCATATTGACACGAGCCCATTTTTGAAATATTTAAGCATTTTAATTAGCACCCCATTCCTCCATTATTTTGTTGATTAACATTTCCTTATATTACTGAGTGTACTGCAGTATAAAACTAACTTTTCCCTGTAATTTTCATTTCAATTTTGTTGATAATTTAATTTAAATACATTACGCGATTTTCGTAAAAACAATTTCAAAACCCATAGAATATATGTTATATGTAAGTAAAGTAAAAATAATAACAATAATAAGCGAATTAAAATGACAATAAGGAAAATTTTTCAGCACAACAAAACAAAAAAAGAAAGGAAAATTAAGCAACGAGAAAAAGTACTGGAAAAACTGCGATGGAAAAACAAATAATAATATTTCAATGAATTTGTATGAGTTAAGTACGTTAAATTGAGATAATTAATAGGAAAACTTTTCTATTGTTGTGTACTTTCTTTTGTGAATGTCGTCGTTGTAATTGTGTGTGTATATGTTTTTTTGTGTTACAGAAAAATGATTTCCCGGATATACAACTTTTTTTGTTGTTTCGTTTTTCTTAAAATTTCATTGTTGTTTTATTTTTTTGGGAAGATTATAAACCATACAGCTTTAAAACGGTAAAATTTTTTATGAGAATGAGAATGAGATTTACTCGTTTAATAAGGTACACCAACTCGTATATAAGAATTTTTCGTAAACTAAGTTTAATTGTGCACCTGAGAGTGGGAGTGTCATTTCTGTGTCATATTGCCTTATTTATGGACTTCTTGTATATTACATTTTTCGTAACGAGTATTTGTGCGGTTGCAAAAAGTTCCGTTCCCGTTTGTGTGATCTATTTTTCATTTAATTTACATAAATAAGTTACTGGAAAATTTAAAACTTGAATATTGAAGATTTTACGGTATTCACTGCCAAATTTTTACCAATCATCAATGAAATAAGTAAATTTTGTTAACATTTTTTTTTTATTTATTTCACGTATCACAATTTTTATATTTCGTACCAGAGTGCGACACATCAGAGTTTCCCTAAATTGTATAATAAATTAAACTAAGACATTTATTGAAAAGTAAGTCATAAAATTTTTAATTAAAATCTATTGTGTAAAATCTAGAATTGTAACTAAAAATAAAATGAATTAATTATTAGTTTATTTCATACAGTTTTTATTTTGTTTTTCTAATAAATTTAAGAAAATACTAATGTTGTGTCCCACTCTGGTACATAACATGAGTATTTTCATTTTTCAATTTTTTCAATTCATTTTAGTAAAAACAGTATTGATGAATGAAATAAATAAAAAAACGTCAATAAAATTAAAATATTTGATAACTGTAACTACAATTAAAATTAATTTTTAAACATATTATATTAATAAACGGGGTTAAAAGGCCATTACTGACCTCTTACTGTGTCAACAAACTGGCTCCAACGGATTCGATCTTGGGTCTGATCTTCCTACTGTCTCAGGCAATCTGAAGAAGCCGGATCAAGTATTTCCTTCACTCCGTTGCTATTCAGTACAGTCAAGCATAAATCATCTGCATATGCAAGCACCTAATTGGACTAGCGACATAAAATGTTGCTAACCCGAGCTAACTGCAAGAATTGCCGATAGCCAGTTCTCAACTTTAACACAATATTGAGACTGTGCCACTGTCATTCTAAACAATCGTACCAATTTTGTTGGCGGACCTAGGTATTCCAGCTCCAGGTCATCCGAAATTCTATGATATTTAGATTTTATTTTTATGATATTCTATTTTTTTCTCATGATATTTAGATAGAATCATCTGCAGCGTAAAGACCTGTGACTAATCGATTAAGACGAAATCCACCTTGATAGGCACCAACCATAAGCTTCTATATAGAGGTAATTCTATCGAATATATAGGGTAGGACAGTAATTTGTGTGCGAATGAGAGATATACTGCGATATTTCTCACACTTCAAGCCGTCTCCCTTCTTGAAGATGGGGCTTATCGCGGCCACTTTCCATTCGTCAGGCATAACTTCGGTTCGCCATACTAATCGAATAAGGTCGGAAAAACAGTTCCATAAAGTATTCCCTCCGAATTACTATAAGAGCGCCGAATTAATGCAGTTCACCCCAGGTTTATGGTTTCGTTTTAGTCTCTGCATGTCCCTAGTGAATTCATCATCCTCAAAACAAATCTCCGCAATCTGTATTTGAGGTGACTCATCTACAGTCTGTGGCGTATGATGAACTCCAAGCAGGTTGGTAAAGTGTCCATTGACATATTGATTTATAATTATTAAATCTTTAACATATGCAACTATAACTGCATTTTACTACATACGCCCATGATGTATGTACAAATCCTGTGTTTAACGAATTCTGTTAATTTAATTAACTTTAAAAATTTGAATTTATTTTTAAAACTTTAAGTATTTTAAGATTATAATATTTATAGGTTTGAATAAATTTTGTAATTTACAGAATTTAAAGAATGTTATTTATTTTAATAATTGGAAAAATTTTAAGGAATTTTACTAATTTTAAAAATGGGGTGATTTTGATGAATTCTAAGAATTTTCCGATCTGCAAATTTTAATAACTAAATTTTTTTTAATAATTGAAATAAAATTTTGAACTTTATACGAGTTTTGTATATTTTAAAAAGAATAAAATTATTGAAATATTTTAAATTTTAAAAAGCATTTAACGAGTTCTGAAATGTAGTCATTTCTAATAATAATTTTTAGGATTTTACATTTTATTTAATTTCTGTTAATTTTTAATTATTTTAGAAATTTAGGAATTTTTTTAATTTTAATAAGTTTTTAAAAATGTATGAGTTTGTAAATTTTATTTATTTTAAGAATTCATGATTCAGAAGAATTTGAGTAGATTGACAACTATTTAAAGGATTTAACGATTTGTTCAACGAGTTCTTCAAATTTAAAATTAAGAATTTGAACAATTTTTCATTTTATACTACCATCAGCACTTCCTTTCCGTGGGCTTTGGGGGGAGGCTGGAATGAAATCAATAAAGAAACATCTAAAACGGATAATTGGAAAAGGTACACTAACAGTATTGCCCCAAATCGAATCGAGCCTAAAACTCAATGCTAGACCATTAATAGTTATATCGGCAGATCCGTCACAAATTGTACTAAATCAAATTTTCAACTCAAATTAAATGATATTGTTTTTATCATAGGTAATAATCGATTGGACCTGGACGAATTCTTTTCAAATGTACAACAATGACGAACAATGTCAAATGTTAGTTCGAAAACGTCAGCAGTTAACACTCCATTTAACCTGACTAAGTTTCCCAAGAGGGTTTCTCTTAATTTAGACAAATTTTAATTCATCATTATCATATCAAAGTTGTTAAGGATTTCAAAAATCCCAAACGTTAGAAAATATACGCAACCACGATCAATTTACTCATATTAATTCGCCAAGAGACCATAAACATCTTGAAGTGGCATATCGATCGACCTATCATTACCGATTAATTTATAAAAAAAAACTTTATCCTACTTAACCTGTATGTCCGCTAAGGAAAAACTTAGTACCTATATAATATATATGTATACCACCTATACATACCAACAACATAAAATTTTATTACTTTTTTCAATTTAGCCTTGTTGTAAATATATATTCGAATTACAAAACAATAAAATGATCAATCCTGGGAGGGTGTAATGTATATAGCCACAAAATGTATATACGAAATAAAAAGTTCAGGTACACTCCAGCCTGACCTGCAACATTAAATAAATAAATAAAAATTTTGTATAGAATGAAAAGCTTCGCTACTATACACTCACACAATTTTTCCTTTACCAGCTCAATATATTTTATGTTTTGTTGTTTTTTGTGTAGAGCTTTTTTTTTATTGTGTTTTGTATAAATAATTTAAAAACAATAGAAAATCAAAACTACTTTTCCAACAAATAAAAATTAAATGAAAATTTATTTTTATTTTCCCATTTTTATGTTATTGTTTGGTGCTTTTTTAAGAGAGGGAGTTGTAATTTTTCTTTTATACAATAGAGCCACTATACTTTCGAAGCTTTTTTTTTTTTTTATTAAAAAGTAACATCGTGAATGTTTGTTGTTGAAAACATTGATTGGCTCTTATATAGATTTTGATGTTGTTTGTATTTATTTAATTATTATTATTATTATTATTGGTATTGATGTTATAGTTATTCGATTTGTTTCTTGTTCGGAATGCAATAAAAGAGTTCATATATAGTATCTCAATACGTATTATCTCATTTGAAGAAGAACAAATATAATGAGAAATTGATTAAAAATTGCAACAAACAAAAAAAAAGCTGTTCTTTAATTTTTAATTGATAAAAGTTTTTGTCGTATCGCTGGATATATATAGCGACGCTGATGAATCGCTGACTTTGTGTGTTCTATTGAACATAATAGCGAAACTATAATTTTTCAAACCTGTTTTAATTGTCGAAAACTTTTTCTGGATAGTTTGTTTGTTCCCTCATATACATACAGTGAGTTTCTGATGTATCCCTCGTCGTTGTCGAAAACAAACCGGAGTTTCATTAAATCAAAAAACTTTTTAATTTAATTTGTCGAACTTTTTTTTTATTACAAATAATTATAAAATGTTTTGTCTGTACACAATTTGTGAAAAGAGAAAATGCATATACATATATTGATTGTATACATCCGAGCTGTGTATCGGGTTGGGTAAATCTCCGATACATGTACACAATGTCAAATGTAATTTTGATCGAAATCATTATTTTTCGTTTACAAAAAGTAAAAATAAAATGTTTGGATGTTCTCTGAAAGATAAGGTATTTTGGATAACGAAAATGAAATTCTAAGACTATAATCTTATGGTACAAAAAAAAATGAAACTTTCTTTTTATGAAAATTTGCATTTTTATATAAATCCAAAAAAAGAAAATTTTACGGTTTTATATATGGATGGATTGGATGATAAAAAAAATGTATGTAAAACGAGAGACTCTCTACAATAATATATATAAGATGAAGGTGAACATAAAACAGGAAGAGCAGAATTTTCTTCTTCATGATAATATTGATTGGATTCTTGTTTTATCTCAACGAAAATGAATTGAATCGAAGTAAAAATTTTCGGAAATTATATTTTTGTCATATAAAGGAATATCCTGGATTAATTTTATATATTTTTTTTTTTGTTTCGCTTCATTTTGTGTAATGAGTTTTTTGTCGGGCAAATACCTATATGGAGAAATCAATTGAACTACTTTAAAATATTTCGACATAAATAATTCACGGTTCACTCGTTAAATATAAATTGTCTGTTATACATCCTTTCTATGTAGTTACACCAAAGCTCATGAAATCCTGAATGTATATACACGTGTCAAGCAGATGATAAAATACATGTATCCTTAGGCGTCAAAAATATTGTCGTCACCATTACCAACCGATGTATATACGCTGATTGGTTGTATAAAACTTTGAATTGTCAGCTCTAACAATTTATAGAGTTCTGTATTTGTGGTTGGTGAAGGAGAAAACAATTATGTTGTCTTGAACTTGGTCCTATATGTTATTTAATTAGACCAATGTTATGAAAAACTGGTAACACTTAAATAAACTAAAACATAAGATTGTATTCAGTCAAGAAGTTAGTTTATTTGAGATAGATCAACAAAAACTACTATAGCAAACAAGCACTCACTTATGACAATATAAAATTAAACTTTTAAGTAATTGTAAAAAAAATCAGTACGTACAGGAAAATTATTTACTCTGAAATTAGTCAAACCGCGTGCTTAATTTACCCTTTCAGTCGAGGTCCCAATCTTAAATCAATTATGACGGTATATTTAACTAAATCGAGGGCGCTGAATCCAAATCCGTTGACCAAATTGGAAACTTCCGTCAACATATGTCAACAAAGTCACTCATTCATCGCGTGTAATAATCAAATACATTTTTATTAATTATATATTCAAAACAAATATTATATCTAACAGTAACTTAATTTTAAGTTTATTTAGTACATTTCAATTGGCCTCTGTGGTCGGGGAGCACTCGCATGTCTTGTAAACCTAAATTGCATGATTTCCTAAACTACCACCACAATATCCTTTGCTGGTCGTAGGAGGCGACTAAACGGCTGACGACCCGCATAAAAAACTTAACTGTTTGCCATATCAATAAAAGTAAAACTGGATACCTCCAAAAAAATACCCGTGGGCCCTCGCGCAAGTACCAGGACATGAGAAGAAGTATCGGTTGGAACTCGTTGCTCTTCAAGAAAATCGCTGGCCTAGAAGTGGAGACCATGTTTATTGGGCTATACGTTGTTTAACAGTGGAGATGACCTTGGGCAGCTTGGAGCTAGATTTCATCTTTGGCCGCAGGAAAAAAAGATGGTTTTGAATTTCCAAGCAGTCAATAG
Organism: Tipula unca; assembly: GCA_951394425.1. NCBI lineage: Eukaryota > Metazoa > Arthropoda > Insecta > Diptera > Tipulidae > Tipula > Tipula unca. Next base: position 191,092,323 of record OX596380.1, read on the forward strand.
CCGTTTGTGTAAGCTTCACTTGCGAATGAAGTTAGCTAACCTGTCGATAATTTGTGTACACGCCCCCATAGAAGTTAGCCAACCCCAATATATGAACAATTTTACAATGACTAGGCTGATCTGATGGGATCTATAGCCGAACACGATGTTAGAATGGTAATTGGTTACTTTAATGCTAGAGCTGGCAGAAATGTGGCCAACAAGTGTCAAAACATATATCCGTACTCCCGACACGAAGCTGATAATGGTTCGAGAATGATGTACTTTGCAATTGCTCGCGACCTTAGAGTAGCACATTTTTTCCACACAAACAAATACATTTAGAAACATGGATCCACCCTCGCAATACTTCCCGCAACCAAATTGACCACGTTATAATTTGAAAGGCTCGGGCTCGGGTTGTGCAGGATGTGAGAGCTTAGCGGTCAGCAATCAAATACGTAGGCATCAATCATCATTTGGTCACTGCAAAGCTACGACATAAGTTTTTGACAAGTCTGGAAACACAGCGAAAACTTTGGTTGTCAGTGCTGCCCAACATATTTTAGGTATAGTGAAAGTCGGACCCAAGAATGATTGGTTTAATGATGAGGGTCGTCTTGCAGTCGAGCAACAATATATAGCAATACAATATATAGTGAAGTGCAACAACGTCTAACAATCGCGAGAAAAAACAAAGCTGCTCTTGCAAGAAGGGCAGCTAAGCGGATTTGTAGATGCAAGAAGCGCAAACGGTGGAAGACCGAGGTTCTGAAAGTACAACAATTCAGCAATGAGCACAGTTTGCATAATTTACCATACTTTCAGGCCTGTGTCAACTACTATTCGGTACCGGGATGAAAACTTCTGTGTCAACATCGATGCAGCACTCTACGCATGGAATGGACAGTTTACCGACCTGTGGAGAACGACTTGGCTTTTTAGTTTGAAGATCAAGCCCAGGATTGAACCCGTAGGAGCCAGATTGAGGACCCAGTAAGGGGCCAGTAAAGGCCATTTTAAATACTGCTTTATTATTTATTATTATTATTAATTTCAGTATTCTATTGATTAGTTGATATGACTTGTACATAGAAGGACCTCGTTGATAGAAGCCCATTTGTGGGGATTTAAACAACTGTTCTAACATATTTAAAAAATTTGTTATTAATAGAATCAAAGTCTTTCAAAATATTTAACAAAAGTTCTATCATTATAATGCGCCGAATATCTTTCTAATATCTCTCTCGTGACGGAAAACCTCTTTACAATAACTTGTGATTCTATTTAAAATATTCAGGAAATTCCACAGTGTAGTCTTGACTTTGACTGGAAAGCCAAATTTCATATATATTAGGATTTAGGCTCGGTTTGGAACCAAGGAAAAAAACTCCCCAAGAAATCGAGCCGTCAATTTGAAAACCTGCCAAACTAAATCTATTACCCTTTGTTTCGAAGAGAATCAATAATTTACAGAAAAAGGAGAAGATAGCATGATGGCAACCGAGAAGGTTGAAACACCAAATATTTCGGCAAAATAGGTAGATAACATGGTCAATAAGGGAATGAGAGATAAACTAACTAAACAAATGCTCCAAATATATACCAGGCACTTTCAAAATTGAGATCTCTTATTAAATGTAGGTGCCCCCATGCGGCATAATAGAATGACAATATGTACTTACAAAATAAAATAAATAAATTCTACTGCAAAAGCTTCAAAAGGAAGATACGTCGTTAACTCACTATAAGATTCATAAAATGAAACCAGAAATAACAGAAAACAACAACAATACATTTATGAAACAATACGTTAAATACATTAAACCAGATGAGGCAGCATTGATCGGATAAATTTTTAATTTCGTCATACCAGAAAAGTAGGTTAGGTTAGGTTGAGTGGCAGTTACGGCACACTTAGATCAATGATGGTCCATTGTGATACCCCGGGATCGTACTTCCTTATTACTCGTAATTGAACCATGTTTATACTTATGTAACGTGATCTATCTCGCACCTTACAGTTTTCGATATCAGAGAGGCAGTCCATTAAGGATCTACCCATATATTTATGTCTTTTGTGTGCCAAAGCCAGACATGAGCATACTACTGTCTGTTGCTCCTCCTCGTCCATACAGCGTCTGCAAAAATCATTTGCTTCCAAACCTAGCCTCCTCGCATGTTCTCCAAGTAGGCAGTGTAATGTGATTATCCCCACGATCGTTTTTAATTCACGTCTACGTAGGGAGATGATTGTCTTTGAGCGTTTCAAATTCAGCTTTGGCCAGCCTTGCCTTGCTACACTACTTAAGAGAGTGTTGGTCCACCTTTCATTCGCTGAGTCTACTGTTGTCTTTTTAAGCACTGTCTTGAGTGCTTTGATAGGCCTTCCTAAACCAGAAAAGTGTATAATAAAAGAATTACAATAAACTCCTGGGCTGGACTAAAGAGTTGCCTGATTCAAATTTTGCTTTAATTTGAGTGCCAAAATTAAACAAAATTTTTAATTAAAAAAACATAACAGTTGAGTCATAGCAATAACGTAAAACCCACATCATGAAGCATTACAGCAACTTTAAAAGTTTTCAAATTTGAATTCTTGCCTGAAATTAAATCTAAAACTGAGATAAAAATTATACCAGGACAAAGCAAGAAACAAAATTTGAAGATATAAATCAGGACTAAAATTTTAGGTCCCACAACTAAATGTAAGGATACCAATTGAAATGTAAAACACAGCTTTAGATGAAACAGAAACTTATCTGAAGATTTGAAGCACAATTTAAGTTTTAACTTAAAGGTTAACCAATAACCATTAAGCTATAGCAAAAATTAACAAATACATTCAGCTCACATAAAGCCTCAAATTTGACCTGACTTTAAACCAGATTGGATATTGTAAAACAATCAAGTTTAATGAAAATTTATAAATTTAAAAGCACAAGTTAAAAGCTAAAGGGTATAGAAATTTTCAGTTTGGCGTAAAACTAAATTTTTAACTATAAGGCAATTAGGGTCAACAGAATTTTTTTTTTTTTTTTTTTTTTTTTAAATTTTTTTTATTTGCATAAACACGTAACATACAATCATTAAATAATAAATAATAACTTACAAATAAAATAAGTAAGTTAATCCTAAAGGAAAATTTTTCCAAAGTATCGGATTCACTTTTAGAAAAGTATAAAATTTAGTATAAATTTTTATAAATTTGATAAGTTTGATTAATTTGATGGGTGCTCAAATTTAAGGAAAAAACAAAATATAAAAATATAGTATGAAATAAAAATTGAATATAAAATTGAATATAAAATCGGTCTAGGCATATAAGCTTTGACATCCAAAGAAAACCGTATACATAATGCAAAATATCCGAAAGCGCTTGCTCACAAATTAATGTGCCTTAATACTGAACTTGATGGATTCGTTTAAGTAAAGGTTCAGCATCTTTCAAATTTAGAAGCCATAATTTTACTGCTTTTAGTGTATCTTTAGTAGTGCCTTGGTGTATAAGGTTTGCAGGAATTTTATTGTGTAGGTATGGAGACATGTATATAAAGCTTCTACGCGACGCGTCTGAAGTAATTTTTGGTATAACACAACTGTTTTTGTTTCTTAAATTGTAAACATTATCTTTCAGTAGACTGCGATCACCGCTTCTCCTGAAAAACATTTTTAAAACCTTGTATATGTAGAGATTTCGAAACTGAAGTAAATTAGATTTGCAGAACAATGGAAAGGACGGTGACATACGAGATTTAAAATAAATTATCCTTAAACAATGCTTTTGAGCAACTACAATGCTTTTTAAATTAGAAAAATACACACCACCCCAACATATAAGGCCATATTGAAGTTGTGACTCGATCATTGCATGGTAATACATTTTTAAAACCTCAATTGGACAAAAATTACGTAGTAAGTATAACTTCCTAACTGAGTTCAACAAATTATTGTGAACATTATTAATGTGAACATTCCATAAAAAATTACTACTGATAGTTAACCCCAGATATTTATAATTTTTTACAGTTTCAATTTTAACGCAGTCTAAGTTATTGCATCCAGCAGAGGTACAATTATGTTCATGATATATAATATCATTAACTGGGATATAATCATGATTACGGTCAAAAAACATTAATTTAGTCTTCGAACTCAAAATCATGTAATGGCTATCAAACCATTTACGAAGAACAGTTAAATCATGCATAATCATTAACTCTATGTCAACGCAATTATTAGCAGTATATAATATAGCAGAATCATCAGCAAATGCAATCAAATCGCCTAAAAGATCTATCGAAAACATAGAATTAATGTAAATTAGGAATAAGATGGGCCCTAGTACAGACCCCCGAGGAACTCCAATATTAACAGTACCAGGGGAACTGTACGACATATTGACACGAATTTTTTGCGATCTGTCTTGTAAATAACTTTTAAACCACTGAAGAGCTATACCACGAAAACCAATATTTGCCATTTTGAGTAGCAAAATATCATGGTTTACAGTGTCAAATGCCTTAGTGATATCGATGAACAATGACGCTATTTTATTATTTTTATTAAGGTTATTAAAAACAAAATTATTAAATTTCACAAGAGCGTCATCAGTGGAACGACCTTTAACAAATCCCAATTGATTAGAGTTTAAGAACCGTATTTTAATTAAAAACGATATTATACGCTTTTTTACCAATTTCTCAAAATTTTTTGATATAATTGGCAATTATGATATCGGGCGGTAATTATTTGGATCTATCAACGAACCTTTTTTGTGAAGAGGTATCACAACGGCAGATATCAACTTATCCGGAAAAACACCATGCGAGAAACTTAGGTTAAAAATGTATGTTACGGCATCACAAATATAAGTTCCAATTTTTTTAGTAACATAACCACTTAACTGATCATCTCCTACAGAATGTTTGTTTTTTAAGTCACTAACACAATTTAAAACTTCATTCCTATCCGTAGGGAAAAAGTAAAAACTGGTATTTGAGTTATAGTATGAAATGGTCAAAGTGTTTGAATTACTAGTATTGGGATTGGACACAAGTTGGGAAGAAAGCTTATAGGGTATTTCTAAGAAATGCTTATTGAACTCATTTGTAATATCTTGATCAGAAGTAACAATATTATTAGAAGATCCACAAATTTTATTGATGACTCTTTTATTATTAGACTTATTAAGTATAGAATCGATAAACTTCCATTGGGCTTTAGCATTGCCACTGCGTAACTCAAAATTGTTTTTGTAATAATCTACTTTAGCATTTTTAATCAAAACCGCCCATTTTTTGGATAATTTATCAAAATACTTAATCAGTTTTTTATTGCTGGTGTGTTTTTTTTATCAAATTACCAATCTTGTTCTTTTTATTCAAAAACTTCAGCAGAGAAATTGTCATCCAAGGTTTAAGTGGTTTATTTTTAAATTTAAGTCGCTTCTGACTCACAAGGATGTAATTGTTCAATGTAGAAATAAAGTGGTCATAAGCACCCACAGGGCGCGTTGAAAACAGATTGCCACGATTCATCTTTAACCATGTCAAGAAGAGAGTTAGTGTCAGTATAACTTGAAGAGAAAGTCGAATTAAAAGATCGGGTATTTGAACTATGATTAAACCTTATTTCAATAAAAAGCATTGTATGGTCACACATCATCTTCCTATTATCGGTCACACATCATCTTCCTAGAATAGCCGAAGCTAAGCTTGGTTTTAAACATATGAATATGTGAATATAATAGAAGTAATAATCTATCAATATAATCATATTTGGTTTGTATTAAACGAGTTGGAAAATGGCAATTAGAAGTTGCAGTTTGGATATATAAGAAACAATTCCTGATTTTTTGGATAATAAGGGAGACAAAAATGAAGAAAAAGATCCATTCGAAGGTGAAAATATCCACTTTGAATAAATTGTACGGTTACATATGTAGATTTTTGATTATTTGGGCTGTTCACAATTCAAAACAACGATTTTTAGATGTCAAATGTCAAGTCGAAAAAAATTTAAAACAACAAAAGCGTGTAGTTTGAACCACACCAAATTTTTTAGTATTTAAGGTTCCAGTTATGGTTTTCCTTAACTGAAGAATCTCAATCACTTTTTCTTCTAAAATGGTAAAAACAATTTTTGGCTGTTTACCGTCACCAGTTCCATGAATATTTTTCTTTACGTAATTTAGCCTTAATGTACAATATACCAACAATATACAATTGTGTACCCTATACGTTTGCAAATAACTGACAGATTAGTATTTTTCATCTTTTTCCAGGCACCAACATCCTTAACGGGAGACCCTTCTGCATTTAATCTAATAACTAATAGTTCCCATAAATAGTTGTTTTTTTGGCGTGCTGCAGAAGTTTTAAAATACTCTTGTGCCATATATATTTCCTAATTTTTTACGATAGTTTTATTAGTTTTCGCATTAGACGGTACCACCAATACGAGCATGAAGTCATTTTTTTAAATTCGGATTCATCAAATGCGATTACGAATCCGAAAGTAGAATAACGCGGTACTAAATTTTCGAATCCGAATGAAATATCAATAAAATCGGATTACGTGGTAGCCTCCCAGATCAGACCTTTGCTTCTCATATATAAAATTGGGTTAGCTTCGGAAGTTAAAGTAATTAAATTAAACAAATTACTTATTTCAACTAAAGGGTTTTCCAATAAGCGGTTTCATTTTGATATTAAACAAAACGAGTATTTTTTAAGAGAAATCAATGAATATTTATTTTGTTGTAAAGAGGAAGGTATACCATTGAAAACGATATCAGTCAAATGGCCGAGACGGCTACGCTTGGTAGCACCATATCCTTTTCATGAAATTATCCATGACCAATTCGCACATTTTCGACTGTATGTCCTAGACAACTTCAAGAATTCACAAGATCTCGGTGGCCAATTGTGATCGCCTCTTCGAAAAATAGCACGGTCAGGAATCTTTTCTTGCAAAATTGCGATTGTTACGTTGCTTGTGTGGCACGTAGCGCCGTCTTGCTGAAAATAATCGTCGTTCAAATCAATATATTCCAATTTCGGCCATAAAAAATTATTAATCATAGCTATGGGTAGCGCAATCCATTCACCGTAACAGTTGCACCAGCCTCATTTTCGAAAAAGTAAGGTCCAATCAAAACCGCACCAAACAGTGACATGTTACGGATGGAGAGGCTTTTCAACAATTATTCTTAGATTTTCTAAGCTCCAAATGCGACAATTCTGCTTATTAAGCCTCCGAAGTGAAAATGGGACTCATCACTGAAGATGATTTTTCGATGAAAATCCGGATCATTTTGATGTGGATAAACGTCGTGTCTTTGCTGATTGGGCCCTTCAACCCAATCAGCAAAGACACGACGTTGTTGCTACATCAGCAATATTCTCAGTTGTTCTTGAGCGACGCACAAGGTTTCGATTCTTCACATCACTAACTTGTACCAACAGATTTTTCCACCAGTTTCACTATTGCTGGCCGATAAGGTACTTCACGGCGCCTAAAAAGTGCTTTAGTTTTGCGAACTGTGACTGCAAAATTTTCACCCATTTTGTAGTGAATTTTAATAATTTCAGTGCGTTGTTGAAGCGTGTATCGTAACATTTTTAGTAATGGAGTAGTTTTTACTTGTCAAATGTCAAAAGATGACAGCTGCCTAAATAGCAGGCTATTCAAAATGAAACCTGTTATTGGAAAACCCTTTATATATAGTTGGTAGTGTTTATTACCTGCGTTGATGGGGACTAATATCTATACAAACTAAAATTTCATAACAATTTTTTCGCATAGATATACCTTCTCAAAAGTCAAATACCGCAAATCCTCAAATTTATATTTGATATGTTTACGATTTAGATTCGTCCTTCGATTAGGCTCTTATTGAAATATTATTAATAAGCTGTCGCATTTTGGATACAAACACATACATAAAAAAATGAGAGAAAAACGAGAAAATCTATCACTCAATAAAATTAAAATCTTTCTAAAGCCACCCGGCAATAATTTTTATATCCTTTTTTTTTTTTAACATTTTATTGCATAATCAAATTTATATATTCACAATAAAATAACATTGAATAAAATTGAAAGGATAATATAATTTGTAACCTTTAAATTCAATTCTATTTGATCCTTTTGTGTGTATGTGTGTGTGTGTGTGTGTGGAAATTTTCGGTTCTGTATATATATTATGTATAGACTGGTGTGCGTATACGTTCGATATCTCATCTGGTTCTGCGTTTCTCTTTTATTTATACTTATAATCAATTTTGCACCAGAAAATGATTACCAATAGTCAAAATTATCGTTTTGGTATATGTGGTGAGTACGTTACTGGATAAACTTTTTCGAGAAAAATATTCGACCATACCATATAGCTCCGCATGAGAATTCGAAATTTGTATACCCAAGAATACAATCAACACAAGACCATATATGTACATATATACTAGCTATACGTATAGAAAAAGGATACAAAACGAAAACAATAATCATGAGGGATGAGACTTAAAATATTATTGAAAAACTATTAGATGATCTATTTGACTTTTTATTGTTTCATTAAGTATTCTAAAAAGTTAAAATGGATTTTTTTTTTGGTTCGTAGAGTTCGAATAATGAAACTGTACAAAAATTTGGGACACAAAAATAGAAAAATCAATAGATTACAGAAAATGAAAATTGATGTAATTTTAGATGTTTTGTGATTTCTTGATAGTCCAAAAAAAAAATAATTTTCTTTGAAGCTCAGATATCGTTTGGGAGTGGTTTTTCATTTTGGTAACATTTTTGTGCACCGCACACGATTTATGGTTTCTCTATAAGCCCAATCGTTTGTTATTATTAATATTTTGATAAATGATTACTAGGTGTAGGTGTTTCTATGTATTCGTATGTATATTCGAAACATTTAACCTTCTGAGGATTTATATTTTGCAAATACTAGTTCATAACCAATTTACAACTACAATAAAAAAGGGTTCTAATCGCAAAAGGCAATTTGAAAGGAAAACGAAAATTAAATATCAATCAGTTACGCCTTCAAACAACAGAAATGCCAGAATTACATTACATTTGGTACATTACAGAATGAGGGCGTTCAATAAATGTGTAGGAACAAATATTTTCTTAATAATTTTGGTGGCATTAATTTATATTTAAATGAGTAATTATGGAATTATATAGCATAAAACAATAAATTCACCCTATTATATTACCGATCATTTTTTCTCGCCCCTTATACTGATGACATTTAATATAGTCCCATATTCTCGCCACCCAACCAAAATCAATTTCAAATTGACAAATTATTTTGTTTTTCACAAAACAAAAATATCAAATATATATTGCCTAAGGTTTATTTATGCGTGCTAAAATAATAAATAACGTATCAAGTCCGATTAAGACATCACACCATCACACACTCTACATACATATATGTACGAGTATGTATTATACATCACACAAAAATCGAATTTGTTGATATATTTCAGTCATGAAAATTATTTGCCAAAAAGCATAGATATACACGAACATGGCAAAAAAAAATTCTATCCCATTGTCAAAAAAAATTATTTCACATTAATCAGCTCAAATTGTTTCTAATCGTGTGTATAGCTTTGGAAAATGTATGGCCAACAATCAAAAAGCTTGGCAAAAAAAAAATAAATAAAAATAAATATAAAAATTAGGGTCGGCACAAAATAATAAATTCGGTATACTACCACAAATTATTTATTCATGAATTTTAATGTAAATAGCTCTCTGGCATACACAAAACAAATACAAGACAAGAGTGGAAATTTCGAGTGAAATAAATAATCAAACATCATCATCAACACACACAGCACATATTATAACACACACAAAAATAAAAATAAATTAGAGAATATTTCATGTCATTTCACAATTTCCATTTTATTGGATAATATGTTTGTCGTGTGTACGACGAGGCAGACGAATGCCCATCACACAGGCACAAAAAAAATGAATTTGATTAAACAAATTAAATATTTATTCACTCAAAGCTTAATCTGAAATACATTTAAGTTTCATTAGCAAATCAAGCTTACTCGATATTTTCTTTTTTCGAGTCAATTACGTTGCATTCTAAATTTTCTGCATTTATCTTTTGTATAAGATTCAAATACATCTCAACAGTTACATTAATAAATAAAATGAAAGCGCGAAGTTATAGATTGCGAATTATGCCCTGTCCCTGTGAATTTATTTGTATTTCTTAATTGTTCAAGAAATCTGTACCACTAGAGTGCTTATAAAAATACGTTTCATTTGATATATCACACGTGATAACCCAAATTAAAAATGTTGACCCAGCATCTGTGGTCCAGGCGATTTTTTACAAAACTTTCTATTCTCTACTCCAATTCTACAAAACTCCATGAATACTTGGGAAGTAAAATTCCAATTAAAATGTTTTTTGTGCGTAGATTATGGTTGATGTGTGAATATCTCGAGTGTTTTTGTGTAGATTTTTACCAACAGTCTGTCAGACCTGCATTTTAACACAGGTTTGATAAATAAATAAAAATTATTTTAAACATTTGAAATGGATTTTATGTTTTTGTTGACAGAAAAATCAATCACATACAGACGTCGACATTGCAAAGGAAATGGTCGGTAGGCAACCAGGCTGATCCTTTTCTTAGTACTACTGGAAGCAAGGAACAAGCGATACATGAATGGCCCTTTGGTGGCAGAAGGACGGCACTCCAAAGAACACCACCATCAACCCCACCGCCTGGGAATACCACACTGCTCTGTGAACTAAACAATGAGGGGGAAAATAACTTTTCCATCAAGCATAAAAATTCTAAGCCAACAGCCGAAGCCACGCCCAGTGCACAAGCAGTTATAATAAATAACGCGGAATTAATAAATAAATCTGAGCAAATGAAGAAATTAATCGTGCAGCTGAACAATGAAGTTGCCGCGCTAAAGAAAGAAAACCTTATGCTAAAGGAAACTTAGCAATAATGAACAACAATTTTCAAGTACTCGCAGATCAAGCCGAATATCAAACTGATGAAGATGAGCTTGAAAAAGAAACAAATTGGAGATTACAGAAATCCAAGAGGGCAAATAAGAAACCTAGAAAAGAAACCAACCCAAACAAGAAGAAAGCTGAATCACCAGAAGTTGAGCCAATGCAAACCCATATTAAAACTGGCAAAGCATTTTCTGGATCAAAAGTGCATGAGACAGAAAAGAAAAACAGGTACCACCTCCGATCAATATTCTAGGAATAACAAACCACGGTAGTATTCAGAAACTGATGAAAAACGTAGTACGAAATGACTACAAAGTAATATCGCTCAGCAATAATATTTGGAAAATAAATACAATAGAGCCTGAAGATTATAAAGCTCTAGCTAACAAACTAAATGCTGATGGTCACCAGTGGTATACCTACGAGAACAAAAATGATCGATCAATTAAAGTAATGGCTAGAGGTCTCCGTCCAACTTGCTCAAAAGATGAAATTATTGAGGACCTGCAAAACAAAGGCCTGAAAATAATCGATGCAGTCAACATCATCAGAAAAGAGAGAAGAGAAAACAGGGACAGAAATGTTGGAATCTTGAGAAGAGGTCTCCCACTGTTCATGCTAACCTTCGACAACCAAGAAAAAATCGAAAATATTTATAATATTAAGGCTATCCTCAACCTTAGAGTTGAATAGAAGCACCGAGAAAGATCACTCGACTAATATCTCAATGTCAAAAGTGCCAAGATTATAATTATACACAAAAGTACTGCCACCGTGAAGCAAGATGTGTTAAATGTGCAGGAAAACACGCAGGAAATGACTGCACAGTCGCCCGAGATACAACACCGAAGTGTATCAACTGTATTGGCAAGCATACAGCCAACTACAGAGTATGTGAAGTTGCAGTAGAACTACAAAAAATGAGAGATAAATCACGCAAACCAGGTACATCAATAAATGTACAATCTATAAAAAGAACCACGGAGCCAAAATCGTCAACTGCTAATCATAACATACAAAGCCAGAGAGTAAACGAAAACTTTACTTATGCACAAATAGTTCAGCAAACAGAGGATAAACAGTTAAAAGTGGATCTCGTTCTACACGACATACTGAGAAATCTAGAGAATCTTAACAAAAGACTTATTTCGCAAGAAATCATGATACTTAGCCAAACAATTATTTTGAAAGAGTGCAACCCGAAATTAACGAGCTTCAAAACCAATTGGGATCTCTTCCAAACACAGTTAACAGAAAGAATTAGTCTGCAGAACCCAATTCAGGGACCAGTCCAAATAGAAGACGAATTAGATAAGCTCATCCATAATATCCAATATGCTGCGTGGGAAAGTACTCCAAATAATAGGCAGGAAATGAAGCGTAATGCTAGCTATCCAGAGGAAGTGAGAGAACTTCTTAAAAATAAAAGAAAAGCACGGAAGAATTGGTAAAAACATCGAAATCTTGAAAATAAAAGAGTATTTAACCATTTGTGTAACAAATTAAAATACCTTATAAAAGACATTAAAAATCAATCAGTTATACCTCAGCACTCTAACTGGGCAAAAAGATTTCAGATTCCTCCAATTAAAAATAATGAAAATTGGGCTCGAAATGCTAAACAAAAAGTAGTTTTGTTTGCAAATCACCTTGAAGAAACATCCCAACCTTACCCAAAACAAACGGAAGAGGAAAATATTACACCTGTAACATTGTAAGAACTAAAATGGGAAATGAAAAATAATCTGAATGCGTATGAGGCTCCAGGATATGATCTTATAACGGGTCAGATAATAAAACTGTTACCGGAGAAAGCGTTGAGGAAACTAGTGAATATAATTAATGCAGCATTTCGACTAAGATATGACGTACCAAGACAATGGAAAATTGCAGAAGTAATTATGATACTTAAACCGAACAAACCTCCGCATGATAAAGCTTCACAATTTCTCTGCTACTAACATTATCGAAACTATTTGAAAAAGGTTCTTCTTAAAAGACTAAAACAAGGAATCTTATCCCTTCACATCAGTTTGGATTTAGGTAAAAACATTCTACGATAGAACAAGTACATCGAATTACTGATGTAATCGAGAAATCACTAGAAAGCAAACAAATATGCTCAACTATATTCCTTGATGTAGCGCAAGCATTTGACAAAGTATGGCATCAGGGGCTAGAATTCAAACTTAATCGAGATCAGCTTCCGGAGCAATTTTTTCAAATTTTAAAATCATTCATATCAGTGAGGCACTGCCGAGTAAAGTATGAGAATGAATTCTCCTAACTAAAATGAATAACAGCCGGAGTACCACAAGGGAATGTTCTTGGGCCAATCCTATATCTCCTATATATACTAGAGATATACCAATTACAGAAGAAACAATGGCGACTTTTGCCGATGACACGGCAATACTTGCAACAGCAAAGAACATCAATGACTTCACTAGTAAATTACAGAGGGCTACTAACCTGACATGTATAATTGGACAAAGAAATGGCGAATTAAATTAAATGAAGCAAAATCAATCCAAGTGAACATCACAAATCAAAAAGTTAACCATATAACAACAATGATAAACTCAATAGTAGTACCCCATGCAAACAGTGCCAAATATCTTGGTATGACTTTAGATGCTAAGCTTAGCTGGAAGGAACACATAAAAAAGAAGAGAGAAAAACTAAACATAAAATTTAGAAAAGTGCATTGGCTCCTAAGAAGACAATCTGAAGTAGCGATCCATAACAAACTGCTGTTATACAAACAAATTCTGAAGCCTGTATGGACATAGTAGCCAAATTTTTAGTCCGCACTAATCTGTTCGCAATATGGATTCAGCAAACATTGTTTTATGCGAAGGCTCGAAATAATCGATATGGATACAAGCGTAATTCTATAAATCAGACAACGAAATTAATAAATTAGAGGATTTCGAGGTAGAAATACAACGACCTTGAATATGAACAAAATGCGTTAGAAGAAAATCGCGAAAAAGGAAAGCCAATCCGAATAATTGGCAGCGGAATATTGGTTAGGAACTTTTGCAATTTCTCTAAAACCAATGTTTAATGCGCATAAATCGAAAAATATTGTAACTGGAGTTGCAAAAAAAAAGGAAAGTGGATTAAAATCCCACCAAAAAACACCTGAACGCACAAACTAATGGAATCCAAAGACCATATTTCACAGTGCCATCGAATTGCACTACTGTCTCTACCTTGATCTAAATTTAAACATTACGAAAACGTATCATCTGTACCAAGATAAAGTCGAAAATCCCGTAAAAGAAAGCTTTTTATCGACACGTGTTAAACAACAATTTTAATTTAGATTTCCATCGCCCAAAATCGAGTAGGTGTGGAAAATGTGAATCGTATATTGTGGCTGGGAAGAAAAATATAATGACCGAAGAAATGATTCGGGAAATACAGGAGTACAATAACGGGTAAAAAATGATGAAACAGAAGAAGTCACTAGATAATTTTTAATTTGGCGACGAGCGAAAATTGGTCCTTTATTCTATCAGTCGACGTTAAGCATCTATAATCTGATAGACGAAAAAAAATGATTGCGCAATATGGACCGAAGATACGAATGATATCGTATCTGCTTTAATTAAGATTATTGGAAACGTTTCTTCCAAGCTGACGGATATATGTACAGATGTCAGGAAAGATAATCTTTAATAATTTAGATGGGATATCATCTAACCCAGTAGCATTAGACCTTGAAAACTTGTTGACGAAGTTCATTAATTGCTATTGCAAGGCTCTCTAAAGTTACCGTCTCGATCGTGGGTTTTTCGGATGGCTTTGAGGCATTGCAGATCGCGGATGATGAGGTTGAAGGTTTATGAAACTCCCATATTTTATCAGGTAAGCTTGCTAGTTTTTCCATCGGTTCCGACCCTTGTACAAGTACTATCGTTCTGAATTGTTCCGGTAATCGTTTTAACCATAAGGCTTTAGTAAGATCGTCGGTCACCGCAGTTGAAGCACCTGCTAGTTGTTGTACGGTACCGCCTATTAGTTTTTCTAGGCGTTGGGTATCTGATAAACTCAATCTTTTTATCACTTCTGACTTGAGTGCTACAAATTTTCCAGTTTCAGGTGGTTTTAATAGAATGTCCTACTGCAGCAATCGTCAGCTAATATTCTTGACTGTCGGAAGTTATTCGTTTTGCGTTAAATACAGCTTCCAAACCAAAATCCCAGCATTGCATGCCAGAAAGGCGGAAATGGAATAGATGTTGATGCATCAACACTACGCGGTTCTTTTTTAATGTTTGTATCTTCATTATCTGACATCGTTTAATTAACGTATTGGTCAATAACTAATTGTAATTGTAATTAAATTAACGTATTGGTCAATAAAAAAACGTATTGGTATTATTGTACAATAATATGTCGCAGGAACGGGAACTTTACCGTATGTGTGTTGTTCAACGTGGATGGATATGTATCCCAAACTGCTTACGATTGTCTTGAATAACGAAATAACGAAATAACGCTGTATGTTGTCGTTGATTTATTTTCTATATTCGTCTTAGAATATACCGGTATTGATTTTGGTACGATGAAATATTTATGTTCCAAACAAGATGTGGCTTTGTACTATTTATTGTGAACTCTAATTCGAAAAAAATAGTCAGAATTGTGGAACGTTTGTAAAATCGGCAAAAAATTAACTTTCACTCGTCGCCAGCAATTTGCCTTTCGCATAGTATTCTGGTGACCCGATTTTTACTGACAGCCAGGCTGCTACTAAAATGCTACAATCCCACTTCCTGACGTCAAAGGTAAACCAGAACTATGTGGACAGCACGCCTGATAACACAAAGCAGGCTGGATATAAAAATACCGCTTGAACGACAGATGGTCTAACGCTAATTCGTGTTTAATAACCAGGCAAATCTGGCCTAGACTTGATCGGTCCAGGCCGTAGCTGTGGTTATACGGAGGAGGAATAAACTGTGTTCCATCTGCTTTGCATCTTTCTTAGTCTAGTGTACATTAGAACAAAATGTATGCGGAAACTTCCCATTTGGACGACCTAACGGATCTTAGTAAGATTGATGTCAAAGGCCTTTAACGGTTCTTAGTAAGCTCAGGATGGTTCGACGGCCACCCTAACCTAACCTAACCTAGTGACTAATCGAAGTAGTGACACCAATCGTAACATAGATGTAGAAGATAAAAGTGAGAATAAAGTGTGCGTTGTTTCAAAACAACATTTGCTGAAGACACCCCCAGACGTTCAACACTTCAGGAATGTCAATTCCAGATCACAATTCGTCATAATTGAAATGAGACTGTCAGATTTTAAAAACTTTGGTAGATGAATGAACGAACATAACTTCGCAAAAATAAACCAAGAAATCTAGAAATTCCCCATTTGCAAGACGTCTAAAGTGTTTCAACGAAACTGGCATAAATTTCATGAAAAGGAAAACCACTTAATATCGATGTGTAAATTCAAGAGTTTAAAGTCTTATTAATTTAAATTTTTTTTTTTAGTTTTGAATTTTGATTTGCATTATGTAGATTAACTAAATTTTTATTAAATAAATAAATCAGTACGATTTATTTTAAATTCAGAATTAACCGGTTATTTTAATTTTGCATTTCTCAAAACTCTTATTTTTACCAGAACCCTCTTGTTCTATGGTTGCGACTAGTATTCATTAAAATAATTAATTAATCATGGCGATACACCATCCAGCATTACACTTGCCTTGAAGCGAGTTGATCAATAACCCTAGTCTGTGGCAACATTGCTTAAAGCTCTTGGAGAAAATTAAAATTGAAAATTATTTTCGTTTTTACGTATTTACCTAATTTGAGGCGTACTCGATTACATATTAGTTTCAGCAACTAACGCAATAATTTATTAGCCATCTTCCGACACACATGGCCTATAGAAATAAATTTACATTTTTTAAATAATAATGGATATAGATTTTCATTGAAACCGACAATAAAACCTACTTCACCAGCACCCAAACAAGTAGAGAAAATAAAATCTTGTAATATCAACAAAAACAATAATACGTTTTATTCCACTTTTGCGTCCTTTTTCTAGATGGTAAATGTAACATCGAGCATTTACATTACATGGTATGTAACTATAAAATTTGGAATTCGACAGACGATTATCCAAAAGAATAACCGAAACAAACGCAAATCCATAAAATATAAATTATCCAAACGGTTATATATAGAGAGTATGTATGCGGCAAGGAAGATAGAAAGGACATCACCGAACATTGGGAATATAATATTAATATTATCAAACATATTATAAAACAAAAATTGTCTTATGGAATTTTTATTTAATTTCACTTTCCAAAAAAAAAAAACTTTTTTTCCTTATCAACTTCCTTTGCTCGATTTTTTTATTATTATTTTTTTTTTGCTGGAAAAATAACCAAAGGATCTGAAATGAAAATATCCTTTTTCCCTTATTATTTTTATTATATTCATTCCTTTTATTTTATTTTATTTTTTTGTTATTTTGAAAAGTCGTAAAATCAATCAAATAAAAGATAAATACAAATTTGAAGATAAGTTTTTCAGACTTCTTCTTCGCCTTCTTCTGTTGCAGCATTAAATAAAAAGACAAGAAATTTGATTATCCTTTTCTTCTCGTCTCTTCACTTTTATTTTATATTATGTATTATCATCATCGCATTTTGTTATTTTCGTTTCGTTTTGGGAAAAGGATGTGGCCAAAAAATAAAAAATAAAAAGAAGAAAACATTATTATGATTATTATTATCATTTTTTTGGTGAAAATTATATTTTAAGACGAAGAACAAAAATTTAATTTAATTTGAATTTATGAATAAAATTTACTATAAATTTATATTTAATGGTCACACAATGTAGATAAAAAAGGACGATAAAATTGGACATTATTTCAAATTATAATAATTGTGTGATAATTGGATATATACAGTGAGACATATAAATATATTGATTGTTTGGGTATATGTTCATGTTATATAATCTACATAATACATAACATACATAGCTTGTTGCTTTAATTGTGGGAGGAGAATTAAATTGTCTGTAGATGCATGTTAACCCATTAAAGGATAACATATCTAAATAAATAGCAATTGTCTTCCCTTTACACAGCCCCCAGCACCCACATGTACTATAATATTCCATAATATACAATAAATTATAAAATGATTTTGTAGTTATAATCAACAGCAATATTTTATATTAAATGGAAAATGTAACCAAATACCCCAGCTACATATAGACGAAGGAAATTTTGTTATTTATCTTCTTTTACAGAAAATTAATTCTTTATTTATTTTATTTACTTCGATTATTTTTTAGTTAGTTCTTATTATTACCGTTACTGTATATTTTGTATTATTGTAACTATTATATTGTCATTGTGCTAACATTATCATTAGTATGGCATTTTATATGGAGAAAATAAAATTTTTGGTTATTCGTTAAAAATAGATATCTGCAACCAGGCAGTACCATCAGTAAAAACTATACCTCTAATAAAAAAACATCCAATTAGAGAATTTCTGAATAAAATATTCAAAAGAAGACAACATTAAAGTACGGCATTTATTGCATATATTTATGATTATAGGTTGCTGTTTATCCTAAATTCTCAAATAATGAGAAATTTAGAAATTTTAGCGACCGCAATGGATCTACATTTTCCAATCTATTAATGTTTGAAATAAACGTCATGTTTGTTACAAATTCAATTATAGTTCTATTTTTGTCAATATGAGTAATGTTAGAGCGATATTGACTTCGATTCGGTCCATTATATTCGCAATTATATTTCCCCTAGGGTTTGTTCTCCATGTGTATAATAATTGAGATATGGAGGGGTTGTCTAACAAAATTACGATTAACTCGAGATATACTGCAGTACACCGATACTGAAGAACATTGTCGTGGAGCCTATATAATAGCTTTGTTAAGTGATTGTCGGAAAATGTTTATTTTGAGAGATAAAAACCAAATACCATACATCGGTAGACTTAACTACGTCAACGCATGCTTTATTGTGATGCAAATAGGTTCTCAACAAGTTCTAAACATCTTGGTACAGCGTATAGATATATGTCAAGCGGACGTAATTCATGAATTACATCCAATACTTCACCAATTTTTTACTACTATAGTGACACAATTATTGAAAACAATGCTACCGATCCATTTGACATCACCTCAAACATGGTATTTTAAATTTTCTATCCATTAGCTGAACCTACGATGAGGAAACTGATGAACTCATGCTTCTAAATGTTAGTACAGATACAGAGTATCTTTTCATTGATTCAATTTGTGATATAAATCTGAGTCAAATTTGCGAGATAAAAAATGGTCGTGATAGAATTCTAGACTTGATGTTTTACAAATGAACCGTTTGAATTTAAAATTCATAAATCACTATCGCCATTCGTCATTAATGAAATCAACCAAAAAGCGATTGAAATAATTTTGAAAACCGGTGAAACTAATGGTATTAACAATCTTTAAAATCACAGGAGTTATCACAATTTCAAAAAATCAGATACAACCAACTTTTGTCTATATCTTGAACAAATTAACTGACAGGATGAGCTACTAAGCAGGAATATCGACGTAAACGTTAAGAAATTTCATAATACCTTTTTTAATTAATCCCATACCCGATCCCATACCCGCAAGTCATCGAGCATGTTTGCTGAGTTTTTCCAATCGGTATACAAGCCAGAAGACATCAATAAGTATGAAAATCCAAATAGTAGTGTAGACAACGTACATATCTATATTAACACCACGTATTTTAGATGGGGATATTCACCGAACTCAGCGTTCCTGAAGGCATTCCTGATAGCATTCAGCTTCATTATTAAAAATTTGGCATTTCCTTTGTCCTTACTATTTAATCAATCATTTAAAATTAGCATAGTGTCCTCAGAAATGGAAATTACCCAAAGTGACGCTAATTTTCAAAACAGGAGCGAGAAATGATGTCTCATGTTATAGAGGTATAACAACAATATCTTCAATACCTAACTTATGTGAACTAGTTCTATGGAACTCATTCATTTTCACATGGCCAGCACGGTTTTATGCCATGTTTTATGGTCTACATCAACAAACCTAATTGAATTTACCTGCCACTCCATTAAAAAAATTCAAAATCACATGCTTTGCCATATCCTTTGATTTCATCAGTCCTTGCAAAATATTGGAATGCCTGTATAAATTGTGCTTCTCAAAATAGTTCGTAACCTTGTTTGAATCGTATTTGTCAAACGGCATTCAATATATTGAACTAGGAAATAGAAAATCGAAATTAATACGAGTTATACCTCCGGAGCACCACAAGGTTCGCATGTTGGTCCTTAGATCTTTATAACCTTCATCAATATGGGATTACCGATGTAATACAACATTCAAAGTTTGTTATGATGATCTTAAAATTTAAAAAATGGTAGAGACCCTCGGTGATACAAAACTGCAAGAAGACATCAACCATCTAACGATTTGCCGTAAGTCTAATATTCTTAGAATTCAAAATACAAGACCTTATCGTTCCATCGGTAAGTGAAACCTGTTATATAGAATAAATTCAAATTAATGGCATACTTTTTCAACAGGTATTCGAAATCAAGGACTTGGGGGTTACTTTCGTTGCTATACAGCAAATTCCATCATACTTGGTGTTATTTAGGGCTGGACAGTGGATGATCATGACCTCGAAACAATTAAGATCGTGTATTATGCCTATGTCAGATCCCAACTTGAATATGTCGTCAATCTCTGGTGTCCTTTTTACGACGAACATATCCGCACCATTGAGAATATCCTAAACAAAGTTTATACGTTACATAAAATGGAAAGATGGATGGAATTACAATCACGATATACCATACCACCTTAACCTGAAGCAATTACCACCGTATCTTATACTAGTAGCTACAACAACATGACAACACTCCGAAATCGGCGGGAGATTCTAAAACTTCGATTGTTGGCAATATCTTTCTTGATCAAATCGACGCACCATATATCTATCCTGGAATCAATTAAAATAAATGTATCAAGTAGAAGTTTACGAGATCATGAGTTCCTTCATGTGAATCAACATATAGAACAAACAAAATTGACCACATCTTTGAGTCTACTTATAAGCAATATTATTCTCCGATGAAGAACTTAACCCACTAATGCCTATTTTATCTGGGTTCAATGAATTATTTTATGTAATAATTACGTTGTTTTTGGGACGGCACTCATAGAGCACAATCACCGTTTAACAGATGTCTTATAAAGATTCCGTCAATATAATTTAAAATTAAATCCATCAATAACGTCCGATGAATCAAAAATAATAGCCGTGAAAATTTCCCTATACTGCAAAATCAAACAGTTACTACCGGAAATGTACACCACACTTCTCTGGTGCTGCTAAGATACTCACAAATTTATTAAACAAAATTTCACCATTCGATTGGAATTCAAATTGCCAAGAGGCATGTAATAAAAGGCATGTGTTAAAAACAAGACTCATTAGTTTTCCTGTTGAATTCCAAATTTCAATAAACCATTTAAGGGAACATGTGATGCCAGCAATTTCGCAATCGCGGTTTCGTTCTTTCCCGGAAAATAGATAGATGGCTTTGACTGCCTCTTGCTTATGCTAGTTGTGTTCCTTGTTCATCAGAACAAAATTATGGATTTACTTTAAATGATCTTAATCCTAATTCCATAAAATACATTGCCGATGAATCAGAAATACAACAACTAATAAATGACTTCCATGTGCCCCCATTGGGTGGACACCAAGGAATATACAGAACACTATTTCATTGGACGGCAAAATTATTAATTGTCTTGATATAGTTGGACTATTACCCTCATCACTTAGCAACAGTAAATTTATTTTAATATTTCAGGACGACCTAAGCCAATTTTATGTGGCATATGCCCTTTAAATAATCACGAGGCTGAAACAGTAGCACAAACATTCATAGAAAAATGTATTTGTATTATAATGGCCTCCTGATGGTCTCCTTACGGATTAAGGAATGGAATTTATGAGTAATCTCTTTAAAAAATATTTGTAAGCTTACAATTATCCACCACAGCTTATCATTCTCAAACGAATGGCGTTTTACAAAAATTTCATAAGACATTAGGAGAGTATTTGAGAAATTTTGCGCAAACAAATACTTCAAATTAGATGGACATTTGGTTACTCTTCCTCAATTTAACTACTTCCCCTTTAACTAGCATGTAACATGCCATTTATATATGAAATACAACTTCGTTCATGTGATCACCAAAGCTCCTGTTACAGGCCGAACATCAACATTTTCGACGACATTTTCTAATAAAAGCAGTTCAATAGTCTCAATTTCAGCTCGAATGTTGTGCTTAAGATCTTGAATTGTTTTTGGATCATTGCTATACACTTTCGTTTTCATAAAACTTGGGGGCCAATTGACATCAGAATTTCTTGAAATTATGCGATCATCGAACTTGGTTCACTAACTTAAGTATTTCACGGATTGTGTGACATGTGGCTTGTTATCTTGTTGTTACTTTTTGCTGATTTTGTAAAGATGCATGTGTAAAGAAACGTATAAAATTCGATGTAAAGTAGTTAAAGACCCGGTTAATTGTTCTGAACGACGCCTCAATTAGGTGCTTAGCTCTTCACAAACATGATATTGTACATGAAATAAGATCGCAGCGAGTACGCTGGCTTGGTCACGTTCTGCGTGCTGATTTGGAACGAATACAGCAGCGTTCTCTGAAAGGGGAGCCACCATATGGTAGGCGCAGAGGTCGTTGTAGGCGATGATGGCTACATGATGTAGAAAACAACTTGGCCTCTTCAGATTGTCTTAGACAGTATGAAGACCATTGGCCCCTGTGGTCGGGGGGCACTCACATGTCTCGTAAATCAAAATTGCACGAACATGTTTCCCAAGAATACCACCACAGTACCCTTTGCTTGTCGTAGGAGGCGACTTAACGGTTGGATCGCTGGGCTGACGACCCGCATCCGTAAAAAAAATATAGTGTTTATAAAGTCAACAAAAAGAAAAATGGATACCGCCAAAACGACACCGGACCCCCGCTCAAGTACCCGGACACGAGATTTAGGATCGGCACGTGGAACGTGCAATCACTAAGGAAACCAGGAGCGTTAGAGGGCCTAATCACGTGCATGAAGGAGTATCGGCTGGAACTCGTTGCTCTTCAAGAAACTCGCTGGCCTAAAAGTGGAGACCATGTGTCCCAGGGCTATACGTTGTTCTACAGTGGAGATGACCTCGGAAATCTTGGAGCTGGATTTCTTCTTGGGCCGCAGGTAAAGAAGGCTGTTTTGGATTTCCAAGCAGTCAATAACCGATTGTGTAAGCTTCGCTTGCGCATGAAGTTAGCTAACCTGTCGATAATTTGTGTACATGCGCCCACAGAAGTCAGCCAGCCCCAAGATAAAGACTCATTTTACAATGACTTGGACGATCTGATGGGATCTATACCCGAACACGATGTTAGAATGGTAATTGGGGACTTTAATGCTAGAGCTGGCAGAAATCAGACCGACTTGTGTGAAAACATAGGTCCGTACTCCCGACACGAAACTGCGACCGATAATGGTGAGAGAATGATGTACTTTGCGGTTGCTCATGATCTTAGAGTAGCAAGCACATTCTTCCCTCACAAACACATACATCTTGAGACATGGACACATCCTCGCGGAACTTCCCGGAGCCAAATTGACCATGTGTTAGTTTCTAAAGGACGGGCTCAGGTTGTGCAGGATGTGAGAACTTATCGGTCAGCAACTAAATACGTAGGCAGCGATCATCATTTGGTCGCTGCAAAGCTACGATGGAAGTTTTCGTACAAGTCTGGGAACACAGCGAAACGCATGGTACGTTTCGACTGTGAAGGTCTGATAAATGAAGATCAAAAGAAACGATATCAGAATCTTGTCAGCGACAACATTAATGAAGCTAATTACCAGTCTGACTGCGTGAACTCTGTCTGGGGGGTAATGAAAACTTCGGTTGTCAGTGCTGCTCAACAGACTTTAGGTATAGTGAAAGTCAGACCCAAGAATGATTGGTTTGATGACGAGTGTCGTCTTGCAGTTGAGCAACAAAATATAGCCCATAATGAAGTGCAACAACGTCTCACAATCGCGAGGAAAAACAAGGCTGCTCTTGCAAGAAGGGCAGCTAAGCGGATTTGTAGACGGAAGAAGCGAGAATGGTGGAAGGCCGAGGTTCTGAAAGTACAACAACTCAGTAATGAGCGCAGTTCGCGTAATTTCTTTAAAAGAATTACTGGACTGAACCATACTTTCAGGCCTACGTCAACCGCCATTCGGGACCGGGATGGAAACCTCTGTGTCAACATCGACGCAGTACTTGACGCATGGAGTGGACACTTTACTGACCTGCTTGATGTCCATCATGCGTCACAGACTGTTGTTGAGCCACCTCTAATACAGACTGCGGAGATTTGCACTGAGGAGCCATCCCATGAGGAATTCACTAAAGCCATGCAGAGATTGAAACGAAACCGTGCACCTGGAGTGGACTGCATTAATTCGGAGCTCTTGATATTCGGAGGGGATACTTTGTGGAACTGTCTTTTCGACCTTATTCGATTAGTATGGCGAACCGAAGTTATGCCTGATGAATGGAAAGTGGCCGCGATATGCCCCATCTTCAAGAAGGGAGACCGCTTGAAGTGTGAGAATTATCGCGGTATAGCTCTCCTTTGCACAGCTTACAAGTTACTGTCATACATTGTATTGGATAGAATCACTCCTCTAGCGGAGGGCTTGGTTGGTGACTATCAAGGAGGATTTCGTCCGAATCGATCAGTCACCGATCAGGTCTTTTCGCTGCGGATGATTCTATCTAAATATTATGAGACATCCATCCCCGTACATCAGGTGTTCCTGGATTTCCGGCAGGCCTATGACTCGATCAATCGAGAGAGTTTATGGTCTGCCCTGGAATACCTAGGAATGCCAACAAAACTGGTACGACTATGTAGGATGACAGTGACGCAGTCTCAATGCTGTGTTAAAGTTGAGAACAGGCTATCGACAAGTTTTGTAGTTAACTCGGGTGTTCGGCAGGGAGATGCTCTGTCCCCGATACTCTTTAATCTCATGTTGGAGTACATCTTTCGTAAAACTGAAACACCGCAGCGTAACATCTTATATAGCCAGTCCAATCAGGTGCTTGCATATGCAGATGACATATGCGTGATTGGACTGAATAGCAACGGAGTGAAAGAAATACTTGATCCGCTTGTAGAGTTTTCAGCTTCAGTTGGACTTCAGATCAATGAGTCCAAAACGAAATACCTGATCTCTGGTTTTAGGGACAGTGGTACACCAGATTTTAGTAGTGGCCACCACACGTTTGAGGGAGTGAGGAGGTTCAAATATTTGGGTTCTCTTATCACTCACGATAATAGTGTGGGTGAGGATATTAGAGTGCGGCTGGCAGCTGGCAGTCGTTCTTTGTATCCTCTAAGGCCACTGCTAAAATCTAAACACTTATCAAGTACCGTGAGGCTGAAGCTTTACAAAGCGTTGATCAGGCCCGTTGTTATGTTTGGATGTGAAAGTTGGGCGCTGACGGATGAATACGAGAGATGGCTCCTAACATTTGAGAGAAGAGTCATGCGTGTGACCTACGGCCCAAAACGCGAAATAGATGGTACCTACCGAGCTCTGTACAATATCGAGATCAGAGATCTGATGAAGATCCCCGATATTGTACATGAAATAAGATCTCAGCGAGTACGCTGGCTCGGTCACGTTCTGCGTGCTGATCCGGAACGAATTGTGCAGCGATCTCTGAAAGGAGAGCCACCATATGGTAGGCGCAGAGGTCGTTGCCGGCGACGATGGCTCCACGATGTAGAGAACGACTTGGCCTCTTCAGATTGTCTTAGACAGTATGAAGACCATGCTCAGGATCGAAACCGTTGGAGCCAGGTTGTTGACTCAGTAAGGGGCCAGTAATGGCCTTTAATACTGTTTATTATTATTATTATGAAGACCATGCTCAGGATCGAAACCGCTGGAGCCAAATAGTTGCAATTTTATGCTATTCCTGAAGGATTATTCCAACCTACAAGGTGGAGTATTCTCATCATTGCTGTCTCTCATGGTTATCGATGAATTATTTGTTAAATTGGGGCGTGTACATAGTTATGCGAATGATCTCGTTTTGACAGAACGCCCTTAATATGGTGGAAGTTCGATGCATTGCAAAGGATATGTCAATTTCTCTAAAACTGATGAAATGGTAAATGACTGCATCGTTTTCACTTCGAGAGAATTGTGGCTCTCAGTTGTCTATAATGAGTCGGGTTCATCTTTTTTCGGACGGCGCTCGTTCAGAAGTTAGTGCGGAATTTGGTTTCTACTGTTCGAAGTATGGGCTCAGATACCGAGCAAATAGCGCAGTGGTTAAAGCTGCGACGTTTGGATCGGGAGGTACCGGGTTCGAATCCCAACAGAGGCGGGATGCAAAAGGGATTTTTCATCTCCCGATTACGATCGGTGATTAAATTGAAAACATCTATGACCCTCTGCTGTAATGTAGAACTCATGGGCCGACCCATCTTTCATGTCACTGTACAGGATGACATGGAGCTATGCAATGCGCAGATGGTATACTGTACTTGTGTGAATGGGATGAATGAATGGATTGAATGAATGTTGTATGAATGTAAGGTAAGGCTATGGACCAAAAGAGTGTCTATGCCAAGTCCTTTTTAAAAAAAAAAAAAATGGGTCAGATTCTCGGTTAGCGTGAGTAATCACTGCACGATTTTACAAGCACTTTTTTTTTCTTTCAAGCACTTGATTTTACACTTATATACATAGTGCGATTGTGGCGTTTAAGTTTAGGGATTTCGGGAAGCATAAGTCCAATTTGGTTCAAGACTGCAAGCACCACATTAATCTCCTTTCCCAAATACTACAGGATCATGTGGGTGCCGGCTCATTGTAGCGTTGAAGGAAATGAGGTTGCTGACTTTTTAGCGAAAGTTAGATCGCGTAGTACGCTTTTTGGTCTCGAACCAGCAATTTGTCTATCGGTGGTAAGGACTTTAAAGAGTTAGCTCTTCTTGAACTGGGACTGATGTGGCGTTCTATTCCTGGCTGTCGAATGATGAAACGATTCATTATTGAACTTAACTTGAGGTTCACTATCCTTAAAAGGGGCAATTGCTACACCTTTGTCGGATCCAGATCCCTAGTACTCTCTTCCGGATCTGTGAACGTAGATTAGATATTATCCATTTCTTTATGCTTCAAACTTTTACAGTTTGCTAGTTCGGAGCCTCAGTAGATTTCGACCGGTTTAATAAAAATTAGAAAATAATACATTTAACAAAAATGACTATCTTTGATTATTGCGAAAAAACACATAGTTAGAGCACAGCACCATTTATTCTCAAAATATTATCGAAAATAAATTCACATACTCAGTACACTTATACACAAAACCGAAAAAAAAATATATCTGATTTTTTATCTTTGTGCATCTTCTTACAATTCATTAGGATAAGTGCCAGTTAAAATATCGTCACAATACATCGAGTTATATTTATAAATAAAAAATTATTTTCACATTTTGACAATTTCTTTGAATTAATAATAAAAATAAAGAATTACTCGGTCACTCGGCCAAATATTTTTTTAGTATCATTTTTAACTTTTACTCAATAAATAATTAAATATGCGGTGTGTACAGTACTAATTATTTTTTACAGTATATAAATGTAGATTACATTCGTTGTTTGGTTAGTTGAAT
The DNA here is from genome assembly GCA_951394425.1 of Tipula unca. Lineage (NCBI taxonomy): Eukaryota > Metazoa > Arthropoda > Insecta > Diptera > Tipulidae > Tipula > Tipula unca. The sequence goes on from OX596380.1 coordinate 191,120,181, forward strand.
ATAAATAATAGCTGAAGTGAAGTGTTTTATTGTCCAAAAATAAGTTTTTTTTTCTATGGATTATTATGAAACACCAATATTGTGGGCGAGGCCATTGACATCTGGCACAGTAATGAATTCAGCACCGGTTGACACTGAAAGTGAAGATATACAACAATATTATCGGAAAAGACATCACGGAATGCGGTAACATTTGAGTTGGATGGACCGAACTTTTGCTATACATCGCAATGCTGCATGTAATACGCATACATTGGAGTTCGTGTATATATAAAATTCAAAAAAATCGTAAATTAAAATTTTCTAAATGAATCTAATAAAAATTCACATTAAGAACACTAGTTACGTTTAAAAAGCTCATTCAAAGAGATAAAATGGAATCACCCTTGAAATAAAAAATAAAAAAAAAACGTCAAAATGTATATATACACAAAAAACTGTATTAATAAAAATTATTTTTTATAATTATTTCTAATAAAACGTTGGATATCATTTTTATCTATCTAATTTTTTTATTATTCAAATAACATATTCAAATATTATACAGAGACAGAATTTGCTACTGCTGCTGCTAGAGTTTTCTCGAAAATTACCGTTGAATTTACACAAAGTTTTTTTTTTCATATTTCCCATTTCTTTCACTTAGCAAACAATACACAAAAAGCTTCATGCGATGCGAACACCAGTAAAGTAAAGTTTAAGAGATCATGTCCTGATGAAGAATAAATATAAAAATTTATTAATATTACTATCATTATATTATTATTATTATTATTATTAGCATTATTAGTAATACTCGTTGTCGTTTGTATGATGCTTTTTTAATTTTTTTTTTTGTGTGCGCTGCTTGTGTTGTTGGTGTAGAGCAATCCCTATAAAAACCAACTGATACCTTATAAATATATATGAATATATCTTAAATATTATATTTTTCTAATTCTGGAAAGAAGCTTTTAGAATCAAAAGATTTTAGGTTTTTTTTTGGAGGGAGAGTTTTTGATGGGAGGCCAGATCAATTAAAAAGATTTATTTCCTTTGTATGGTTGTTGGGTAAAACAATATTATATGTTAGTAGATCCTTAGTATTATGACATGAGTTTATGATGGTTGGTAGGTATGTTACCAAATTTATATTTAATTGGATCTTTTAGAATATGAAATAACCATTGGAAATTTTAGTTATCTTCACTTAGCGTACATACTTGAGTTCTACAATTAAAATATTTCACGAGAATATATAGATGAAGTCGTGAATCTTTCTTAATTTAGACAGTTTTCAAAAACAAAAACAAATATATCTTACATAGTTTATTAAAATAAACAAGATTCAAAACTAATAAGCAACTCAAGAGGCAACCAATTTGAGCACATTTTTTTCATCTTCAACAGTATTTTTAAAAATCTAATCTTTGCCAAAAATTTCACAAATTATAAAAACTTTAATTTCAAACTTATCTACTTTAAATTTCAACATTCTGAATCTGGAATTTAAAAATTAACAAATATTGTTACAATGACTATTAATTCCTATAGGACCTATTTTGGAATCTCAAATTTTAGATTTTAAGAATTTAAAGAAATTCTTAATTGAATAGGTTTTATTTAATTTGGAATTGGAATGTATCCTTTGCATTTATAGAAATTACATTTATTTTTAATTATTTATTTAAAATTAAATTAATTGAAATAAATAACAAAAAATTAGAAAATTGTAAACCTAAATATTTTTTTCAAAATTAGATGCGGGTTTCGATGGGTCTTGGCTAAATTTACATTTCAAAGGAAATGAATATATCGAATTGACCCTTTTTCTGTAACTTTTGAATTCATGCACTTTTTTTATAATCTATTCAAAATCACGTTCTACCCAGCTATATACTGCCTTTAGAAATTTGAGGAAGGAATATTTGAAAGAGCTATTATTCTTTATCCATGATAACAAAACATAATAGGTTAGCATGAAAAAGCATAGAATAAAATCTGAATTGATCGCGATTCCAATTTAACAAATTCTTTTGATGCTGTAGCTGAGAAAACCTTCTAATATTTTATGAAATTTTAATTTTTATGTTTTTGAATAACATTGCAACAGGAAATACCGCCACCACTTGTTCACCCACCACCGTTCATTTTCAGATGTTCCCAAATCTCCAATTTTACTTTCAAAACGGTAGGCTAAATTAAGCTGCAGCTTTACAAAATTTACTTACTTTACAAAAACTTGCTGGGTATACTGGGTAGTAATTCTTGAACTTAGAATATACAGGTAAATGTGAATTGTTATTTCTTTTTCCACTATATTTATAACCTCAAATTTTGCATTCATCATAATTTACCAAAATATTTACACGAATGGGACAAAGTATTGGACGTATTTTTCGGTAAATGTCGCATCCGTTTCGATAACCTTTTTAGGAACCGTTTTTTCAGAAATGTGTTTTTTCTTTGTATCATATTCTAAAATTGTCTACGAACTATTCTAGTGCAAAAAGAAGCATCTACAATATTCTAAATAGGTAAATAACTTAGGTAAATAGTTTTCAATATTATTTAGTGGATATGTTTAAAAGATATTTTATTTTTAAAAATGGCTGAAAATACCAGATCAACCAATTCTGATGATGAACATATTCTAACTAAAACAGTTAAATTTTCAAAACGAATGAACATAAAAACGACAATAATCAAACGGCTCATATACTAATCATGTAGTGAACACTACTCGTATCTTGGGACGGGAAACTGGGATTCCATGCGAGTAAATATATTTTTATTTTTTCACCAAATTTTTATTTTATTTTATTGAGATCAGTCTATTATATCTGACTTGAGAAATTAAGAAAACTTTCTTAATTAATAGCTACACGTCCAAGTTTTTAATTCACAATCTATATATACATTGTATATCTCCATGTTAGCCTGCACTGACATGAACGATGGTTCGGCCCATGAATTCTGCACTCCAACAGAAGGTCATAGATGATTTCTCAATCATTCTGATCGTAAATATGGATGAAGAATCACTTTTGCATCCTGCCTCTATATTGGAATTCGAACCCAGTACCTCCCGATCCAAACGTCATAGTTTTAACCACTGTGCTATTTGCTCGGTATCTTATTATAATATGTTAAACAATATACATAGCTACAATTAATGTTACAGGGGCCCTACAATATTTTCGCAAATTAATAGAGGAGTATAAAGTAGTTATAAACATTTTTGTGAGCAAGAATTTGCAGAAAACTAATTTCCAAAATTTAATGGTAACGCGCCCAGTAGAGAAAAGGCTAAAACAAAATAACGGTATCGGACAAGTTTCAAGTAAGGCAAAACATTGTTGCTTTTCCTACTACGTGAATATAAAAGGAACCCGTATAAATGTGGCAAAAGAGCATTTATTAGTTTGTACGGTATTACCCAAAAATGGAGTCGTTTTGACTAGATTGACCAGATATTTTTGAACGCCAAAGAGTATGTTCTACAAAATTATATTTGAAGACATTAAAACCAAGCAGCAATATTTGCTTTCATGCAGTCCAGCTACATCCAATTATATATTCTTCGTTACAAAATCAGTCCCTGATTATGAGCCAAATAATTCCTTCAACTGATCTCCGATCCTATATAAACTGATAAAAAGTTATTTGAACTTTAACAAGATGTTTTATCAATTAGAAATCAAACCGTTAGGATGATCGCCGTGTTAGGAGTTAGACTATATGCATTAATATTAACACTGTATATATAACTATATGTACCAGCAAATTTCATAAACATAAAAATTCCGCAATTGAAGCAAAATAATCGAAATTGAATCGTGCAAATTAAAATTTAATTTATTTCTTCTGTCTATTTACATAAATGTTTCAATAATCCAAAATATTTCAAAACTTTCAGATTTTTTAAATTTTATCACACAAAAATTTTTTAAATTAAATTTATTTTTAAAATTTAAATTTAAGTTTTAAAACTTGCATTTTGTGTATAATTAAAATTCCATTTCAAAATATAACGAATAACACATCAAATTCGATTAAAAAAATTGGTAATTTTAAGTTTTAGAACATATTTGATCAAAAACATATCGAACTGTAGGAATTCAAATTCAAAGGTTACTCGTATGTAGCTTCCGATTTTTTTGATCGACTTTGATTTTTTATGACAAGTTGCTTTAAATTTGACATTTTAGTATGTGATAAAAATTAAATTATTATTTGAGAATTAAGGTTTAAAATTAAAAAAATATTGTTTTTTCAGTTAACTAAAAGTTTGATTATGATTACACATACGTATTAAAATATTTGTGTATGAATTTATGAATTAAGATTCGTTAGTATATAGATTTAAAATAAATTACGTTTCAGCCAGCAAAATAAATAATTTAAATTATTTTTACAGTTTTGAACCTGATAAATGTAAATTAATAAATAATACATTTTAATACATTCTGGCTGGAAGTAATCGTTCAAAAAATTATACAAAAGATTACTGAAACCGCAAAAATTATAGTTTAGAATTTAGAATTTATAATTTTTGAATAAATTAATTAAATAATGTAAGATTTAAGATTTCATAATTTTGAATTTTTAAATTCAATTTGAAATTCAGAAGAAACTTGGTCATAGATTTTTGAAATTATAATTTGAATTATAATATTTAATTATAATTAGACCTGGAACCAAATTCAAATTAAAAATTAAAAATTGACCCAAAAATTTCGAATTTTGGATCTTAGTAAATAATTTAAGTGTTGAAATTTAGAATTACATATATGTGAATTCGTAAAGTTTAAGTTTAAAATGCATTTTAAATTAACATTTAAATTATTTTGAACAATTTTTAATCTGAATCTTTTCAATTTATAAATATTAAATTTGACATTTTTGCAATTCCGGATTTTAAAAATAATTATTTTAGTTTTCAAAATTAAAATTTTGTTCAAGAGGATCTCTACATATAATTATTAAATTAATTGTTGAAATTTATAATTTCATCAGATCGACTTTAAATTTTTGATTCTAAATTTATTATTGGACAATAAAATTTTATAATTAATTTTTTTAAATTCAGTCTAATAAGATAATTACATTTTAAAAATTATGATTTTAAAAAATAATTTAATTTGTCATCTTAAATTGTTGTAATCTAAATTATAGAATTGTGGAATTCAAGTTTAAAATTAAAATTTTTTTATTTAATAATTTAATTTATTAATAGATTTAAATTAATGCATAAAGTGTCTTGTTTATTTAAAAGTTTCCAAATTCGAAATTTAATAATTTGTTGCTCGAGAATTCTAGAATAGAAGAACCTCAGATGCGAGACTGAATGGTTGGTGTAAACCTCCTCATTTTATTTCGAAATGGCTATTTTTTCATAATTCTGTAATCCATTTTTGAAAAGCTCATATACGAGTATTCCAGATTCGAAATTTCACAATTTCTTGATTCCATAAATTTTTTGGATTCAAAATATAGTTTTCAAAAATAGAGGAATCTCCAAAAAAAATTTCAAAAGTTTTAATCCTAATGCGGAGGAAGCTGCTATTATTACTCTATCCAAAAACAAAATATGTGTAGTCTGTAGCTTAGTAGCTGGTGCGGTCCGTCGTATTAGGGAAGGTGAACAGTGCTCACACGATTAATTTAGTGCGCAAAACAGTTCATCATCAAAGGCAAAATAAGTTATAAAAATAGATAAATTGGCATCAAACAAGGCTATATAGTTTATTCTATTGAATACTAAATTTTAGTTGACCCCACCAGTCATTCAACACACATTGCGTAGGAATGATAGATAATAATTTTTCGTGTGTTTTACTAAGTGAGTGCTGGGAAAGGTCGAGTAAAATTAGGTGCCAAGAATTCTTTTTTTTTTGTTGAAAAAAAATGATACCAAATATAAATCCACTTTGCCAAGCACCCACATCGTAAAATACATGAAAAATTGTCCAGGTCTGATGTAAGACAATAATTCATGTGTTTTACTGGTATCGATTCCATTAATTATATTTAAAAAAAAAGGAAGACTCTGACTCAAAAAGAGTAAATTTTTGCCTAACAAAAGTGTAAAGAGTAAAACGAAACAAAAAGAGTACTAATACTAAAAATTATATCTGGTCATTCTGGTCTAGAGTCTAGACTCAACGTAATTCCAGCGACTGTATGTTTTCGCATACATCAATTCGTTTCAACGGAATATTGGAATGGCCGAAATTTTATATATATTTATTTTGTGTTTTGTTAATTTGTTCAAAGTTTGCTAAACATGCTGACAATAAGAGTATCATTTGGTTTTCAGAACATTATCAAAAAAAATCCAAAGAACAACCTCTTTGAACAACCATTTTTGCTAAAGCTTATTACTAAAATTTAAATGGTAAAATGCTTTGTAATATGTAAAATATTTGTTGCCCAATCTTTACCCAAATTTTGTATATATACATACATAATTCAAATTTAAATTTAGAATTTTTACCAAATTTTTCACAACTCTGAAGTCTATAAATTTTTAAAAATATTAAAATTTAACAAAAATTTAGATTAAAATTTTGTTAAATTTTAGTATTTCTAGTAACATTCAGTTCAGTTTCGAAAATTTTATAAAATTAAAATCAAACATTTTTCGATTCAATTAGTATATTTTTATTTATGGTGAAATTCAATTCTCATAAATTCTGAATTTTTTTTTATGAATCTTGAGTTTAAACAAAATGTATTCTATTAATAATAAATTCTAAACACTTTTCCAATTTCGTTGAATCGTGTTCAAGTTCAGATGTTTAATTAAATTCTGAAATTTAACAAAACTATATTTAAATTCTTAACTGTAAATCAAATTTTGAAAAATTTAGAATTACATTTTGAACTTAACATTATAAAGGTTTAATTTGATCAATGCTCAACAATTAATCAACATTACAAAATTAAATTTATAAACACTACGAACATTTGTATAGGATTCCGAGTTTTTCATCAACCGTTTTCATCGTTATTAAGGTAGTTACAAAAATTCTGAGAAAATCCAAAAAATTGACACATCATAACCTTTTTATATTAAACAAGAAATTCAGAAGTGGATTGATGACGTGAGAAGCACCTGAAAACTACAGATGCTCCAAAACTACGAGTTTGCTAAATAAATTGAAGGACATCAAGTTTAATACTGCAGCATGTATATGTTTTACATTAGTGAAACTTGGCTAAAGATCATATCAAGTCATCAGAATTGATGGTTTTCGTATTAGAAAATTAAATTAAATCCATTAAGACCTTCCCTTTTGTGACCAATTACATCCCAATTCTTATCACTAGCAATCCATTCTTATTTTTATCATACAAGCGATCAAGTAATTTAATACTCATTAATACATATTTCAGGCTAAAATGAGACAAAATTTCAGCCAGCTCTCTAACAAGGTGGAAAAACAGGAAGATAATTTCAAGCCACCAAACTTAATTACTGTAACGTTCCTACGTATAATAGCCTGGAACGCTAACGGGCTTAATGTAAGATACCTGCAAGAACAAGATGTATTTCTAAGAATCAACAACATAGACATAGCTTTAATATCAGAGACTTTACAGAGGAAAACCTTATCAAAATTATGGGATATAAAGGCGGACATTGTATCCCAGTGGTCATGGTTGAGGAGAGATCCTACATTTCCAACTGGAGAAAATTAAAGAGTCATTTATCCAAGCCACCATAATATCGATATACCATGGAGGAGAGATGAACTAAATCCATTGGCGATCTACTGCCCATTATTAATAAACTTGGACCAAGGTGACCGCAACGAGAATATTTCTCAATAGAAAGGTCAGGTTGTGAATATCAGTCATCGCGTAAGCCAACTTATTGGCCTACAGACATCAACAAAGTTCCTAATTTGATTGTCTTTTATAAAAAGGAATAGCCTCTAATTACATCGAGTTAAGATATTGAAAACCGAACTTCCGATCACCCACCGGTCTTAATGACCCTTAAAACATAAGGAAACTTAAACTTACTAATAAATTATAACGGATTGGCAATTATTTATAGAGAAACTGCCCAATCTAATTGAGTTAAAAGTTTGTCTCAAAACTAAACTAGAACTTGTTATTAACTCTATGCGTAGAGCAGCTAAAGAGGATACACCCCTCTTAGGTGAGAAAATTGTACAAGAGATTAACTACCCTCTGGAGATTCGAGAACTGATAAAAGAAAGGTGTACAAAAGACGCATATGGCGCATTAGAACCAGAAATGTTAGATAAAAATGAATTTAAAGATATGACGCCAATAATCCAAGTGCCACTTATAAGAAACAAAACGTAGAGAATGGGTGCGACGTACCGATGAAAAAGTCGAACTGTTTGCATAGCAACATAAATATTGCCCTGCCATATTTCTAGATGTTGCAGGATTTCGGTAGAGTGTGATATGAGGGTTTTATCTACTATACAAGATAAGTTAATTAGTGCAACAAAATTACTGCCAACTGCTCGAGTCATATCTCTCCAATCAAAAATTTGAAGTATCACATGAACATACAAATCTAACTTTTATCCATCAGGAGTGCCTCATGTAAGCGTACTAAAACCTTTCCTATACCTTCTTTACACTTCCGATATACCGACAACGGAAACAATCTTGATCGGAACTTTTGCTGATGATACTGTAGTATTGGTACTCGATAAAATGAGCCAATGACGCAGCGGTTTAAAATTAACGCTGAACGAACTGAAATCATTCCATAGCAACTTCCATACATTTCTCAATGGGGTACAAATTTCACAAGCTGAATCTGCTAATTATCTCGGATTGCATCTAGATTCAAGATTGAGCTGGAAACACCACGTTAGACAAAAATATGAAGAAATTAAAAAATAAAACAACGTAAATGTATTGGCTTATACATATTTATATAGGCAAACCTTTTAAGCTTAGCCTGTATTTGTAATTTGGACGTATGGTATCCCCCTCTGACCCTGTACTAAACAACCAAATAGTTTAATCATTCGGCGTTGTCAAAACAAATTCCTATACGTGCAATAACGAATGCTTACCGCTATGTAACCAACGATTACACGATGATCTAAATCTTAAATGTATTAATGAAGTGATCCAGGAATTTGCCATCAACCATGAAAGAAGATTACTGTAACATACCAATACCGAAGCCATGCAACTTCTTCACGCAATACAACTTCTTAAAAGAATTAAACCGATGAGCCAGTCATCTAATATTTGAAGATTCGTTATTGGGAGCAGTAAACGGAATCCTTGTAAACCTGTACTCGTTCCACTTATTTGTTACAAATATGTGCGTATCATCATTAGTAATAAATTATCATGTGATAAGATTGTACGCATAGTGAGAAGTATGGTGAAATTAAAATTTTCAAACAGATCTGTCATTTTGTTCAGTTTTGACATCCGTTGAAAACAGACAACCCATTATTATTTTGTAAATATGGAAAAAAGAGAATTTCGCAAACCAAAACAAAGCTTGATAAATATTATGGGGAACTCTTCGCCATCGATAAAAATTATTGACAAGTGGTTTACTGATTTTCGTTGTGGTCGTACAAGCACAACTGATGCCGAACGTTCAGGACGCCCAAATGTAGTCACCACACCAAAAATGATTGACAAAATCCATGATCCGGTATTGCAAGCCCGCAGAGTGAAAGTGTGCGAGAGAGCTGAGATAGTAGGCATCTCAGATGAACGTATGCGCATAATATATTACACGAACATTTGGGTGCCCCACGTTTGCTTACAATCGACCAAAAACGTACATGTCTGACAATTTCAGAGGCAGGTTTGTCGATGTTCAAGCGAAATAAAAAGAAGTTTATGTGTTGTTTCAAAATTGTGGATGAAACATGGATCTATCACTATACACCGGAGACTAAAGAATAGTCTAGCAAGTGGATTTCTATACTGGTGAATCTGCGCCGAAGAATGCTAATTCGGTTTTATCTTCTAACAAGGTCATGAATGGCCACAGTTTTTTGAGATGCACACGGCATAATCCACATTGATCACCTTCAAAAGGGAAGAACAGTCAACGACGAATATTACTGTAACTTATTGGACCGTTTCACAGACGTTTGAAAGAAAAACGACCGTATTTGGCGAAAAAAAAGTTCTCTTCCATCAAAATAATGCACGGGTGCACTCGTGAATTGCTTCCACATCCGCCATATTCTCCAGACTGTTTCCGAACTTTAAATATGATTTCAACCATGTGGCTGCCACAGCTGGCGCGTACAAGGCGCAATTTGGAAAACCAATTTGGAAAATTTCCAGGTGTTCAATTGTCTCTGGTTTATCGACGTATAGACAAGTGACTTTACATAACTCCAAAGAAAATAATCCAATGGGGTTAAATCACACGATCGTGGTGGCCAATTAATTGGACCATTACGCGAAATTATTATTTCATCAAAAGTTTTTTGAGTACATCAATTGTAGCGCACGCTGTGTGGCATGTGGGTCCGTCCTGTTGAAACCAAATGTCAGCAAGATTAATGCCAGCTGACCATAATCGTTTTTGAAGACATATGGACATACGTACCCATTCAACCAAAAATGGGCTTCATCGGAGAACAAAATTTTGAATGTAAATTCAACATCAATATCAATTTGTGTTACAGCCCATTCGCCGGATCGGCGGCGCATGCGATGGTCGTTTGGCTTTAATTCCTGCACAAGTTGAATCTTCAGAGCTTTTAACGAATAATTTGATTTGGATCTTCTTCAATAGTTGCCTGTACAGCGATTACAGCTTCTTCCGTGCGCACTGCTCGGCATCTCATCGGGATGCACATTATCATTAAGAATAAACGTGGCCCGAAAACCATCTATTGTTTTTCGAATTAGCCGCTCTGAAGGACGATTATGTACGCCCTAAATGGACGAAGTGCACGGTAGGTTTGACGAACAGAACCATTATTTTGATAACAAAAATTCATCAATTTGCGAGCGTTGATGTAAGTCTATCCATAATGACATATCATATCAGACTAAACAAAAAGCTATCAGCTGTTAAATGGGTTGTCAAACAAAGCAGTGTTGCCAACGCAAAGTTGTGAACCTCTAAAAAAACACCCTTTATTAGAATTATTAAAAATAATAAAATAAAAAACAAAAAATTAAAAAATTTAACACACTATAAAGAACACAAGTTGCTTGATAGTTCTTGTTAAACAACGCCCTAATTATTGTCTTTATCCATATGTATAACCTTTATGAATTTTCGAAACATTTTGGTCAATTGTTACGCGAAAATTGAATGCTTCGTTTTTATGAATCGGATCAGCAGAGTTTATGGGATTTTCGAAAAAAAAAACTGTTTTCCCCCATCTCTCTCGGACTTGGGTCTCCATTTATAATTTATTTTTGAAAATTCACTAGACAATGAACATTTAAATTGTATTCATTAAACAAATCAATGGCAGTGTGTACATTAAAATAATTACCATACTTTCAAGTACCTTTATATCTGTATAAACAATTATAATTTCAAATCAAAAAAAATCACATCTGATGCAACCAAGTTGCTGCACAAAAGAATCTAATGTATTATAAATAAATTATTAGAAATTCCATCAGTTAAAGAGAACCTTTTAAATCTTTAATAATAAAATGAATATAAATTTCAAATTCATGTAAATATTTGCATTATGTCTTCATATATAGAGAAAAAAAAAAATTGTATAAAGTCATCGTACCATCATAGCATCATCATCATCATTGTCAAGGTTTTTTGCAAATATATTCATCTAAAATTAATATTTCAATCAAAATTTTGTATAAACATATACACATAAAGTTGGGGATACTTGCATATATGTATGTGTGTATGTGAATGTATAGAAAATAGATGAAAGGCGAGTCATTACAATATGTCGAGAATTTTTTCATCCCTCCATATTAATTTATTGGAACTAATAATAACAGCAAATCTTAACGAGCTATATATATAAATATACGAACCAACATGTTCTATATAAAATAAAATAAAAACCGTCTTGAAAAGTTCAACAATCATGGTAATTAAATTTAATGCTTTTCTTCTTCGTCTTCTTCGCCTTAACTTATGTATATACGTATATATGTACTCGTATATGTATATTATAACCATACTGTATTTGAACGACTTAATTCAAAATCAAACCATAACTTTTTTTCATGTACTGATCGTGTACATTTCATTATAAAATTGTAAGTTTTTTTTGTGATTTTTTTTTTTTTTTTTTTTTGTGTATAAGTTTTCTTATTTTTGCAGAAAAAGCATCGCCCGAGAACATTTTCCAGTTAAATTGAACAATTTGGAAAAAAAAACTTTTCTAGGTAAATATGAAAATTTTTCCTTTTTTTGCAAAGTTTTTCGATCGTATTTTTTTGTGTTTCTTTATAAAACGAAATTTTAGTTTAGCAAAAAAACAAAAAATAATTCTTATCAGGTTAAAGAAATACAAACTATTTTCTTTTCGAGTTTTTTTACAGATATTTTTTTTTTTTTGTTTAATTTTCAATTGTATAGCTTTTTAATTTTTTTTTCTCTTTTAAAATTTAAACTTGTCAAAGTTTTTATCAAAATTACACACACACACACACAGCCAGACTAAACAAAATTATAGAAAACTTTGTATTTTGCACTGTCCAAGCAAAAATGATAATATAGACACACAAGTGCTCACATATACACACATACACACAAACACACACACACATTCAGCCACACAGAAAAATTAGAATTAAAATTGAACACAAAAATAATCGAATTTGAAACGAAAAAAAAAAGAAAAATTCTCATGTTTCAGCATTTTTTGCCATTTCTTCCATGTTCATTTCAAAAAAACACCGAAAACACAAATAAAAAATTTCCCTCCTTTTTTGTTCCTGTTATTATTATTATTATTCATTCACTTAAATAAAATAAAAAAAAAAACATAAAAAATTGGGAAATTTTCCAGCAGAAATATCTATGTCTCAAAGTGGAAAAACAGCACAAATTTTATTTTTTATACACAAGAGTTTTTTTTAATAATATTGAAACATTGAAAAACAAAACAGAAAAGTTTTCTTATTTTTTTCTCTCTAAATACTTTGCTGTGTAGAGTACAGCAAAAACGCGAAATAAAATGAAAATTGTTTCAAAAGAAAAAGTCTCCTACATATATAGTATCGTAGCTAACTGGTGTCGTGTTCTTTTTCTTCAGCAACTCGATATTGATTGGGATGAAGACAAATTTATTACAATTCAAAGATGACAATAATTGATATCATTTGTCATTGGAATTGGATTTAAATGAAGATTCGCAGCAGCAAAACTGCCAAAGACAAATGACATGGAGTGGGAGTTTTTTTTTTTATGGAGACGTGTCTCGTTGGATTATGTTCGTATATATAATGCAGAGAACAAAAAATATATACATATGTACATATATATACCGAGTTTAGTTAAATTAATGGTTTTGTGCCAATACAGAATATAATTTTTTTTGTGTTCCTGTGAAATGTTGACACTTAATATTCATAAAATATATCAAATCGCCTAAACTGTATATACTATTAAAATTGATTAAATGTCGTGAATTGGGCGCTATGCAATAGCAATAATATCAATAGTTATCTCTGCGCGAATTAAAAGTATCTGCTTGTAAGTGGATGCGAAGCTGTTATAGTGATCACCGATTCAGTTAAGCCGTATGATAAATAATAAAAACAATTTGCAGAATGTCCCGATGTAACGTATCATGCAATATATGGAAAAGATAGGGGAATAGGATGTTTAGAACTACCATGTTTGGTATGACCCCATATAATAACGTCGGTAACATCGGATAGCTTAGACCCAATGACATCTTGAACTATTAAGCATTATGAAGTTCGTCTGAGAATTTTCCAAAGAAAAATGGGATTATAGATCTTGATATATACGACATTATGGTGTTAGCTTCTAAAGAAATTCCAGAGAAAAATTTTATATTTGACATATGAGGTCATACCAAACTTGGTTGTCCTAAATTCTCTATCTCTTCTCTAATTTCAAAATTGAAATATTTTCCGGATAGTTTAGACCAGGGTTTTTCCAAGAAAAGTGGTGTTAGAATTCCAGGGTTCTTCCAAGAAAATTAAAAAAATATTTATTTAGTGACCTATAAGTGACTAAAAGCAATAGTTTAGCAGGAAAAAGTCACAAAATCGGTTAACTTATTAGATTTAAAAAACATTATACTCTCACTAACTCATGTACAAAAATTTAGGATCCTGGACAAAATTCAACCGCCTATAAGAATTGTGAATTTTGTCTTACCTAGCGTGAAGTAATGTCACAACTTTAAAAAAAAAAATGTATAACAGATACACTAATTTTGTGGACATTCAGATTACAATGTAACTCTAGATTTCTCCTTTATTCAAAAAAGTGGGTTAAAAAAATCGTTAAAAATTAAATTTTGACAGGAAAATCAAATTTATCGTATTATTTGTTCATGGTGAACAAACAAAAATAAATTTGAGTTTTCTGCCAAAATAGGAATGTTTACACATTTTTTTACTAATTAACACACGGCCAAAGAGATTAAGGTTTTCAAGGTTTTCTACGAACAGTTTATGTTGTCTACGAATTGTCAACACGAATTGATGTTCGTCATCCATAAAACACATCTACTAAATTTTATTAAAACTTCTCATAGAGCAGTCTGGTATATTTTTAGTGAACAAGTTTCGGTTTCAGAACCCGAATTCTTCTTACCATACAGCGGGATGTATTCAATTTTATGGCGCGGTTATAGACAGAGATCCCCCGATTATTTTTAATGGAAGTGTAAACCTATTATATCGTTGGGCAAATTTAATGATTTTTCAATGAAAATTTTTTTAATCCTGACGCTGCTGAATGTTTAAAGTATTTCTGTAATGGCCTTTAAAACTGTTTTAGTTAAATAGGCACTTTCGATTTAAATGAAATAACTGATCATAGTTGAGCAACTACCCAGATTACTATTACTCAGTTACTATTCAGATGATTAAGCAGCTGAAGAGAATTGGATCCTCACTTCAGATAAATGTCAAAAATAATTTTTTTTTATTGGCTTGTGTTGAAGAAATATAAAAAAATAATTATTAATTTGCCAGTTTTCGACCCTTTAATAAAAGATTTTTCAAAAACCACTCTAGAAATTGTCTGCAATGTCGACGTTGTCTACGTTGTTGACGGGTTGTCGACATGTCGACGTAGAAAACAATAGATGACGCGTAAGCGCCCATCCCAGGCGCTATAGTCTGTATAGGTTTCAAGGAGACTTCATCATGTTCTATAGAGTGTGATACACATTTGCTGAGTATTTTGATTAAGACGATTTGGAGCATCATATTTAGGAAAGTACTTGGCTTAGAGAACTGTAGTACCATATTACGATTAAATATTTCCTTAGGTTAGGTTAGGTTAGAGTGGCTGCTAGGGCACACTTAGACTGGTGGTGGTTCATTGTGATACCACAGGATCTTACTTCCCTATTATTTTTAATTGAACCAGTTTGATCTACTTATGTATAGCGTGATATATTTCGCAATTTACAGTTTTCGATATCAGAGAGACTGTCCATTGAGAACCTACCCGCATATGTTTATGTCTTCTGTGTGCCAAAGCTGGACATGAGCACAGGAGGTGGATTACAGTCTCCTCCAGATTCTGCAGGAATCATTTGCTGCTAGACTTATAGCCTCCTCGTGTGTTCTCCAAGTAGGCAGTGTCCTTTCGTTCGCTGAGGCTACTGACTGTTTTTAAGCACTGCCTTGAGCGCCCTAATAGGCCTCCCCAAATTTGCTATTTCCGGTAGCAGTTTGGGAGTTGTACCTTACCTAGTCAGTTCGTCCGCCCTACAGTTCCCCATGACGTCCGAGTGGCCGAGGACCCAGACAACCCGAATGTTTAAAAGTTCACTCATTTCATTTAGGGACGATTGGCAATCCAACACCACCCTTGATGTCAGAGAAACTGTATCCAGCGACTTGATTACCGGCTGACTGTTCACATAAATTACGATATCAATCGAGGATACCACATTATGTTTCAACCAGGTCAAGACCTCCTCAATCGGTAACACCTCTGATTGTTGCAGTAATCAGAGAGTCGACCTGATATATATCTACTTTCAATTTATCACAGAAGTTCAGTTCCCACTTTACCGTGTAGCTTCCAGTCGTCCTTAAAGAACTGTAATGTTTCTGGTTTCGATAACGACCCGCCCTTGAAGGGCACGTAGTTCGGAACCCTGTCCTCTTGAAGGGCACGTGGTTCGGAACCCTTTCTCGGAGCATAGTGTTGATGTAACGTAGTGTAGATTCGCCAGTTCCCTCCTTAGCGATCTAATTATCGTCGAGTGTCGTGTCTGAAGTCATTTTTACTGAGATACGGCTGATAGTCGGATGGCAATATTCGCCACCATCTGCTTACTATGAATATCAATATGGATAAGATGAAACATATATACTCTATGGCGCGTGTTGGTGTTGTCCTCAGCGCCCCGCTTATAAACATACAGACCGTTCTTTGCACCTTCTCGATCCCCTTCCTGTAGGTTACTTTTTCAAGAGCTGCCACGACACCCTCACCCCATATATAAGTATAGGTATAAAATATTGCATTGCGCGAGTTAAGAGCTTTTATTGTTTCTATGTTTTTGGTTCATCAGATGTACCTTTTCTGTATCTTCTAACTCTTATTGTTTCACAATAAAATATTATTTACTTAAACAGCCAAATGCTGAGATTTAGATAGAATACTAGCTTGGAGGTTCAAAAGCAGAAATCTTTACCACGAAAAAGGAAATTTATAAACTGAAGTACAAATTTGCGTTACTCGATATGAAAAAGTCCATAAAATAACCGAATAAAAAGGGTCTTTCTCCGCCTATTGAATATGTCTTTGATGTACTTGCCAAAATAATTCATTATAAAGATATAAAGCAAAGCGTTTATAATTTATACCAAATTCGACAATATTTGACAATATCTTACACAATTTGTATTGCTGAGTACTAAAACTAAAAAAAATAAAGATGCTGGGTACCTTCAGCCGTCAATGCCCAATTCGAGCCCACCACCGAGAATCTAACGCATGAACCCCGAATACCATAGCATGGACTCTACTTACTGTGCCAACGAGGGTGGCTAAATATACTAGATATATATATATAGGAATAACAAAAGGAACAACACAACAAATAATGGATTTCTTGAAAGATGAAGTTTTTTTAATATTTGGGGTTCCTGAAACAATCCATTCGAATAATGGATCTTTTTGTATAACCTTTCATCTGAATTCGGTGTTTCTGAAACCAAAACCGTAATATGTTCATATCAGTCGAATGCATCGGATTGAGACAATCGTTCAGTAATATTCATTCGTATATATTGGTGAAAAACACGACAGTTGACATAAGCATCTGTGTGAAATCGCTTCAGCAGTATGCAATGTAGTCTATGAAACCGTGGAACATTCCCCACACTATCTAATTTTTGAGCATACCATAAACTGCATCATGGCCATAATAAATTGATGAATATAAATTATTGTATCAAGTATATGGTGTATGCCTCAGAAGCGGAAATTCCACTACAACTATCAATAGGGATTTCACACATGCCCATAAATCCAAGTAAAAACTGACGTTGTGATGTCACCTTATTTCCACATCAGAAGAACGTGTGTGAATGAACTTGCTTTGTTATGGCTGTATTATCGATTTTTATTACGAGGTAAAATTTCACATCAACTTGAAAAATATTTAAAAGTAATATAAATGCAGAAAATATTTTCATTCAGCTGAAAAAAGTCACCCACTTTCACCACACACAGCCGAATTCACATATTCCTAAAATGGTCTCTGGTAACTTATTTGTCCTCATTAAATTACGTTCCCGTTGCCATGGGATTTACGTAACGAGTCCAGAAGTTAGCTGTCCTTGGGCATATAATCTTGCATAAAACAAATATTTGATGCAATTCAATGATGAATCAAGGTAAATTGTATTTCAGGTTTGCTGAATGTTCAGTAAAGTTCTGATTTGTACGATTAACATTTTTGAAAAACGAAGATGGCAAGGGTTTGGCAACCTTCTTATTTTCTATTTAAAACATATTTTACGAGTATGACGAGAGATGGAATAGATTCTTCTCCTAGATACATTTTATAGTATGGTTAAGACGACACGAGCAAATCGAAATATTCTTAAATAAATAAAATTTGCGTAATAATCGGCAAAATTAGTAGCAAATAATTTTACTCCGCAATAAGCTGCCTCCAACAGGTTATTTCTTTAAAAGAGAAACTTAGCCGCATAGAATTACCAATAATTCTTCCAGCTTCATGATGATTTCCAGATGATTTCGAAAGAATCCCAAATTGTAGTTTTATTGCGTTTTCTCAAATATGATGAATTCATGGCTTATAACAAGGTTTGGCAATTAATAATTCACAGAATTGGAATTATCGTAGTAAACAGAAAAATAAGCATATTTTGTCGAGATGTGAAATTCAACTCTTCCAACTTTCAGGAAATTTTTAAATTGCGGTTTTTGTTCTCTTGCTCTTTAAAATGGCATTTAATCGTCCTTTAAAAACTTCTTTGATAGTCTAAAACTAAATCGGCTGGATGAGCTTACTGTAATTTAAAATTGTGAATACAGAAAACCAGTACAAACTCAAAAAAGTCAACGTTAAATGAATCCAAGTTGAATTCATCTGTCCTAAAAGCTTAGTAGTTGTATACGCAATATTCAGTAATGAGAAAATAAAATTTTATTGATCCTTAGACGCATGTCCAAAATGAAAACGAAATTCAGGCCTAAACTAGATTTTATAATACAAAAACCAACCTAAACTCCATTGTAATTATCGTGTCTGATTTTTTATGTATATGATCAAATCGTGAATCCCTAATGTTGATCGTAATCAAATATTGAATTTAATTTCAGATATAAAACCAAGTCTTTAAGGTGTAAACTTCATCAACAATGTCATATTTGTGAATTTTTATGTACTGCTTAAGCAATATTCAAAAGCTTTGATAATTATAATTTTGTTTACTTGAAATTACTTAAAGCAAAGCTTTGACAAAGTTTTACTTTATTGTGTTTGTGTTTTTTTGCGGAATTTTAAAGAATTATAATTTAAAGCCTCACTGTAACCATTAAATATAGGTAACTTTAATATTAAATTACAATTTCAACAAAATATAAAATATGCTTTTTATCGTCTGGCGACTAAGTTCTTCACCAGGTCGATTTCGTTTTTTTAAAATTCTTAGAATAAATTATTTGTGTAAATAAAATCCAAATTTAAATGGTATAGCTAAAAGCTTTTATAAAATAAAATCTAAGATGATTATTTTAAATTATATGTAGGCGTTACACATTCACCAAATAAAAAATTTAATTTAAAGGTTGTCTGCATATACATGTTTACTTTGACAACATTTACAAATTAGCTTGGTTTGAACAAGTTTCAGATGAACCATAAGTAAATATACTTTTAATGGAAGTCAGTTAACCCAATAATTTTTTTAATTTATTCAACCTTTTATTTTATTTATTTTCAGTACGTTAAGTTAACGAATGCAACGTTATGTAGCAATGACTATTAATCGTTTACTTCAATTTAATCAGCCCCTTCTTATGCAATGTTCATGGCTTATGATGTTACAAAATTTTGCATCACTAAATCTCGCATACACAATTTTCCGTACATTTATAGAATCTCGTGCGAGTTACATATAATTTTATTTTGGCGCATATCTGCATTTTGATGTTGACTGAGTCTCTGCATGTTTTTTGCATTGTTCTTAGATTTCTTCGGTAACGTACTCCATCTTTCGGTCCTTATGAAGGTTGTTGTTTCTAATGTACCATGGTGCGTTCACAATGCCACGTAAAACTTTGTTTTGAAAGGTTTGAATTATATCAACGTTGTTCTTCTTGACAACCCCACAGTTGTATACCACATGTCCATATAGGTTTAAGTAACTGCAGATATAATAACAGTTTATTATGTACTGTTAGCTCGGATTTTCTACCTAAGAGCCAGTACATTTTCCTGTATTTGATGTTAAGCTCTCCTCTTTTTCTTTTTCACGTGCTCTTTCCACTTGAGTTTAGCATCAAGTGTCATGCTGAAGTATTTGGCCGTATTTGCATGCGGGATTTGCTGTCATGCCAAACCGTTTGAAAAGCTAATGGCTTTCACATGGTCAAATTGAGGTTTCAGTAAATTTACACTATAGGATTTCTTAAGAAATTGCGTATCTTAAGATTTTCACTATTTAGCAGAAATCTTCGTATGATTTTTCGATAGGCCTGAACTAACACTACAATCATGACAAACCGTTTGAAAAGCTAATGGCTTTCACATGGTCAAATTGAGGTTTCAGTAAATTTACACTATAGGATTTCTTAAGAAATTGCGTATCTTAAGATTTTCACTATTTAGCACAAATCTCACTATGATTTTTCGATAGGCCAGAACTAACACTACAATCATGCCAAACTGTTTGAAAAGCTAATGGCTTTCCCATGGTCAAATTGAGGTTTCAGTAAATTTACACTATAGGATTTCTTAAGAAATTACGTATCTTAAGATTTTTACTATTTAGCACAAATCTTCCTATGATTTTTCGATAGGCCTGAACTAACACGACAATCATGACAAACTGTTTGAAAAGCTAATGGCTTTCACATTGCCAAATTGAGGTTTCAGTAAATTTACACTATAGGATTTCTTAAGAAATTGCGTATCTTAAGATTTTCACTATTTAGCACAAATCTCACTGTGATTTTTCAACAGGCCTGAACTAACACTACAATCATGCCAAACCGTTTGAAAAGCTAATGGCTTTCACATGGTCAAATTGAGGTTTCATTAAATTTACATTTTAGGATTATCGTAAGAAATTGCGTATCTTAAGATTTTCACTAATTAGCACAAATCTCACTATGATTTTAATGCGGTTTTTTGTGATACATTTATTAAAGTGTTCTTAATGTCTGTAGGAATTTTCAGAATTATAGGGCTAACCAGTGAATTAATACACTAATTTAATGAAAGCGGTTTTTTGAATTTGATTTGCCAACTAGACTTTTGCACTAGAACATTCATAACTTTCGTTCCAATTAATGAATTTTAATGCGGTTTTTTGTGTTACATTTATTATCAGTGAATAATTCTGGTGCAGCTTGGTCCTGTGTTTCTTTGGCTTGAAGTGCTTGTTTCAGCTTTCCATTTTCATTCTTAAGTATGTTAATCTCGATACTAAGTTGAGATGTGATCTTTTATATTTTACTTAACTGTTTACTAAGTTCTTCGTTTTCCTTTTCATAGCTACTAAATGAGGATGTTGGTTATCTCGGTACTTTGCAGCTCCGTCCAGAGGGATTATCATTATTTGACTTTGACAAATCATTGCGGTCACTGGATATCGACGATTGGGAGCGCACGACCACATTCCACCATGTCGCCGGTACTAGGGTTCTGGATTCCTGCACCACAAGTTTTTCACCTTGTTTATCACCTATGCTGGTTTGTTATCGGGTAGCATTCCTCTAACCGTTTTAACCTATACTGTCGTATAACAGTCGCTCCTAACTTGGAGGACAGACGCTGACGAAAAAGCCGCCCAATGTGAGTCCGCCACGCTTGGATTTCTTGTTCTCTAGTTTTGTCCGCGGGTGGTATTTTATTTCCCACCAACCCGCCTCGCACGGGGTGCAAGTTACATGTCGTAAGATTTAATTTCTGTCAAAAATTTGTTTCATATAGCATAATAAAATAGATTTGATATTTTCTATTACAACCTTTCAAACAGATGTGGTGTAGACTATATATAGGGTTTTCCAATAAGAGTGATATGATTTCTTTAAAAAAAAACACACTAATTGTTAAGGAAATTGAAATGTTTCTTACTTAATGTGAAGAACAATCGATAGAATTAAGTTCTGAATAAAACGTCATTCAAATGGCCTCCACGACTTCTTCTGCAGGAACAATTCGATGAACCCAATTTTCGAGCACTTTTTCCACTAAATCCAGTCGTATGTCTTGAATCGCACGTTCAATATTGACATGTAAAGCTTGAAGAGAGTTTGGTTTATTTCTAAAGACCAATGACTTCAAATAACCCCACAAGAAACAGTATAATGGTTTTAAATCACAACTAATTCTTGGAGGCCATTCAATATCACAATTTCTTGAAATAATCGAATCTCCAAACTTTTCGCGCAATAATTCAATTGTTACACTTGCTGTGGTCTTGTTGGAACCAAATGTTGTCAAGATCAACTTCTTCCAATTTCGGCCATAAAAAGTTGGTTATCATCGATCTATACCGATCTCCATTGACAGTAACGGTGTTACCAGCGTCATTTCGAAAAAAATACTGACTGAGAATTCTATACCAGACCAAAAACCACACCAAACTGTCAATTATGGTTTGGATGTAATGGTTTTTCATGAATAGTAAGTGGATTTTCTTCGCACTAGAATCGACAGTTTTGTTTATTTACCGCACCACTCAGATGAAAGTGAGCCACACCGGAGAAGATGATTTTCTTAAAAAAATCGTTATCGTTTTTCAGTTGTTCCAAGGCAAAATCAGCAAATTCACGACGTTTACGGTGGTCCAATGGCTTCAGTTCTTGAATGAGGTTGTGGTTTGAGACAGTTCCGATTCTTGAAAACGTCTTGGAATCGACAAATCGGTTCGAGCGATTCTTTGTCTTATTGGCACTTGAACATTATGTAAAGAAAATGTACGCTCAAAATTTTCAACAATTCGACGAATAGCGGGCACACTTGAACGATTATTTCGACTATAAAAAGGGAAAAGCGCACGAAAAGTTGCAATTGGAGAACGATTATTTTGATAATAAAACTGAATAATTTGTAAACGTTGTTCTTGCGTATATATCTCACCATGATGAAATTGTAAACATTACTGAATACAATGAAACAAAAAATGACAGATCACGACATATTACAAATGGCCGAAACGTCACTTAAAAATCATATCATTCCTATTGGAAAACCCTTTAATTATACAATTTTGTACTGGAATATTCTGATTCCAATGCAAGATTAATAAAAACCCAAGATTTTGCTACTGCAAATTCAGTTTTTGTGGCATACAAATAAAACTAATTTTTACCAACAATCTATTTTGTAATTTTTAATTTGTAATTTTTTTATTAGTCATGTACATGTTGAACGCATTCAAAATGCTGAGTTTACTGTAAAATTTATTGGAATTTAACAATTATTGAAAATCTTAAAATGGAACGTTGAGATGAAAGTTCTCAAATTAATATTTAACTGTTAAAGTAAAATACCTATATCAGAGGTTTAAATGACGCGTTTGTTTTGAATTTAAAAGTTTAAAATTTTTCAAACCATATATACCTAGTTTTGACAGTTGCATTAATGTTCCATAATAAACGTTCACAATCTTCATAAACTCGATAAACTGTTTACAATTATTATAGTTAGAAGGATTATTTATAATTTAATGTGATTTGTCAAACTTTATATTCTAAATAACGGATATACATATTTCTTTTAAATTATTAAAATTTTTAAAATTCTATTTCTTCGTCTCATTGTTTTGTAAATATTTAGAAATGCGTATACATACGTATGTACATATATCAACTTGCTAATTACACTTCTATTCACGTAGTCTAATGTCTTTAATCATTTTTGCCATAAACACACACACACATACATAAAACAAAAGCTTATTTTCAAATATTTAAATTTATTTTGTATATCAAGCTACAGAAACCATATTGTGTATAAAAATGAGGAATTAGATTTCGAAAATATTTATTTATGTTGGTATGTACATAATATGACGTACATTCACAACTATTAAACATTATTAATTATGATACAAAAAATAAAAAAATTTTCTTTATTATAAATATAAAACTCGACGAATATTTTTATTTTTATTTTAACAAAAACAAAAACCAAATATAAAATTATAACAAAAAAGATAAATGAAGTTAATTTTCTTTTACTTTTCCAAAAAAAAAAAAAAATTTCCTTACGACTTTTTAAGTACCTTGGAGTACGTACACAACAAATACAAACACAAACGAGCTTTTTATTTTTTATTTTTGCTTTTCTTTTCACAAAATAATAATAAATTTAATTAAGTAAAATAAAAATGTATTATCTAAGACAATAAAAGTAAATTAATAATTTTTTTAAAATGTAACGAAGAGGGTTTTATGTTCTCCCTATCTTAAATTATTATTATTAGAGCTTTTTTTTTTTTTTTTGTAAATTATTATTTATTTATGTATAATATACCAAAGTTAAAGTGTAACGCAGGTTTATATATAATGAATTGAGGTGAATTTAATACTGGCATAAATAATTTTTTGAATTTTTTCTAGGAATAAATTGTTTTGGTGTTTTATGGAAATTTTTTGCATAATGAAATGTGCTTTAATGTAATACAGCGAAAATCGTTCGAAACAATAATTAATTAACTTTAAAATTTCCATCTCTTCATGGTATCGTAAATTATGTAGAATTTGAAAAGAGTGTATAAGCTTTAACAAATTATAAGTGTTTAGTTTTTCAAATTCTGATTGTGTGGGGTGACACGATTTTAATCGGAGAAGTAAAACAAAATCTTTTTGGATTTTAAACAGATACTTCAAGTAGATCGCATCACTTAAAGCAACATTTAAAACATTAAAACTTACTCGTTGAATAATACATTCGATTTTCTTGAATGATCATATTGCAACCACATTCTGTTTTTGGGGTTCATATTTTAAAATTCACTTGGATTTAAAAAAAAGTAATATCCAGATTTGATATACCATTTCAGGAATCGCGATGACCTCACGAACTGTGTCAATTTTAAGTCTGTTAAATTAATAAATCCATCGTCAATGTATAGTAAACTTACCTGTTAAACATTTTTTCCCACATTTCAAAAATAACATTTTCATGTTTTTAATTTTATTTCGTCTAATTGACGGTAGCCAGAGCACAACTAAACTGAGATATTGCCAGAAAAACCAAACATAATTAAAACTAAATTTGTTAGTTAAACAAAAACATAAGATAAACAGGAAGGGGAGGTGAGGCTATTCTAAGCACGGGGTAAAAACAAACATACTCAAAATCTATCAAAACAGCATTTTTTTTAAAATAATATTTCGGTTTATTATTAAAATCAGTTTTTGCTCCATCATTGAGTTGCATGCTCGAAATAGAGTTATGTGAGATACGCGGTTGTATTTTTTTGTTTTTTATGCCTCTAATAGATTACAGGAGCATGAAAATAGGAACAAGCGTGTTAAATATCATTACTTCCTGCTTGCAATTTTTTAAAACAAACTTTGATTTTACTTTAAATTTTATTTTAAATTTGTTAAAATCATCAGTTTTTGCTCAATCATTTAGTTGCATGCTCGAAATATAGTTATGTGAGATACGCGGTTGTATTTCTTTATTTTTTATGCCTCTTATAGATTACAGGAGCATGCAAATAGCAACAATCGTTTTAAATATCATTACTTCCTGCTTGTAATTTTTTTAAACAAACTGAATTTTAATTTGTTATTATTTATTAAAACTGTAAAATGTAAGTATGGTTGTTTGCATTAAAAATATTATTGTGTGTATTTTTTTTAAACTGAGTATAATTTTCAATAATTTTATTAGTTTTGCATTTTATTTTTCCTTAAATTTTCCCTTATTTTTATTTAAAGTTTCCTTATTTTGACCCCAAATGATGTACTTATTTAATATTTACTTAGATTTTAGAATTGTAATTAATATTATTTGAAAAAAAAGGGCTGCATTGATAAGCATTCTATGGCTGCAGCCATTAGTGAAGTTCTAAAACAGAAAAATTCTATTAGAAGCACAGCTATAAAATACCAGATTAACCACAACACTCACTTTAAGGGAGTTAAATTGATGTAAAATAAGAATGTGCTTGAATCTTATGCGACAAAAACATCAACAAATTTTCTCTAACGAAGAAGAACTTGAATTAAAACATTACTTGTTACGTTCTTCAAAACGTAATCTTGCGTATTAATATGCTAAATTGCTTCAAAAAAAGTATCCTGGAAGTTGGGATGGCCATGAAGGGTATATGACAAGGCACCCTCAGTTAAGTTTAAGGATACCAGAAAATAGTAGTTTGGCTCGAGCTACTGCTTTTAATGCAACTATAACGATAAAGAATTCTCCAATAATTAAGGTGATGGATAGGCTTTAATTTGCACCGTGCAAGGTGTATAATTTAGACGAAACTAGAATAACACAGAAATATGACGAAACACTGTCATATAAGCACACTGTCATGTAATAATGAAAAATCCTAAACTAAAAATATTAAATTTTAATTTTATCTCCAGGTAATTGAAGATAAGTCGAACTGACAAGTGGGTTAAATCGTTTCAGCGGAACGTGGTGAACTTGTAACATTCTCCGGAACTATTAATGCCGCTGGCCATTCGATTGCTCCTGTATTTGTGTTCCTCGAGTTCACTATAAGGACCGATTTTTACATGGAGCCCCAAGTGAAAGTTTAGGTCTCGCATTTAGAACAGGATGGATGACAGTAGAACTTTTCCCAGAAGTTTTGGAGTGTTGGATAACCACAATTGCCACATCGAAAATGTGGAATAGTTTTTCTGTCATTCCCACCCCTTTGTTCCCACAAATTAGAACTTTTGGATATAGAGGTTTTTGGGGAACTAATCCGGGGAAGTTAATTACATCCTTTCATCACGAAATATAACATCATCATTTCATAAACCTCGAATTTGACCGATTAATCAACTTGAATTTACAGAAGTTGATGCAGCTGTGGCATTTCTAACCGATCGACCGTTCATTGAAAATTGTTCAAACAATGACACACTGGAACGTTTCCGACCAGAAAACGACAATCAGACACAAATGCCATCTAGTTCGAGTCAAGCTGTATATTCTGTTACTCCTGAATAAATAAGGCCATATCCGAAATAAAACCGGATACGCCGGAAAAAATTAGAATCGTTTCTTTGAATTAAGCCAAAAAGGCAAAAAATTTAAACAGATAAATAAAAATAAACGTGCTAAACCTAGGCAGCCCGAACAGGTACCTAATTGATTTCGTATCACTGTTGTATTAAAAATTATTATAATTTGTTTATGATAGTTTAGCGAAACATCCAATTGCCTGAATCAGACGATTCGAAGGAGACTTCGTTTTAGTGCAATTTGACCAAATTAAAGGAAAACCAGTGTTTTCTATCGGTCAAAATCAAACCGTTTTTGAAAAAACTGATTTCGACATAAAAATTTTAAGAAAACAAAACCAAAGTTTTAAATTGCCCAAAATTGATGATATAGCCCAAATCAACAGAACCGATATTATATCGAAATGCCTGAACCTACTGAAAATCCAGGAACTTTGCGCTCTAAGGGTAATTATAGATTTGAAGTTGATTTAATCGATTATAATATGAAATGAATTAATTAAACATCCGGGGTAGTAAAATCAATAGCAACGAACGAAATTAGTTTTTTTTAAAGTCGTACCGTGGCAATGGGCTTAAATAATGCCCGGGACTGAAAATATTTTGTCATTTTATTTAATTTTTATTTTTCATACTACTGCCAAATGTTTTATTCTTAACGCGCATTAATAACTCCAACAATTTTCCGATTGGTTCAGCGTTTTCGGCAACAAGGGGGTGTCTGTGATCTTCCGCGTGCTGGAAGGTTTCGTACAGTTTGAAATGGTGTGAACATTGTCCAGGTGCAAGTATTGAGGAAAACCCAGAAACTTCCACCAGGCGACGTTCTCAGCAGTTGGTGATGTCTAAGCGGTCTTTAAAGAATTTTACATAAGTTACACCTTTTCCCATATAAGATACAATTGATTCACGGGTTAAAACCAAATAATACGCAAATACGCATTCAATTTTTTGCGATCGAATAATATCTCGTTTTTTTTATTTTAACTGGCCGATTAGCGACTCCCGATTTTTTTCTTAGGGGCTAAAGGATAAGGTGTTTGACAATAAGCCAAGTACAGTGCACCAGAAGTAACGGGACATTATCAAAAAAGTAATGAAACATGCTCTGGAAAGAGCATGTCAGGTCGAAGCAAACAATGGACACCATTTGAAATATATTATCTTCGAAATATACTGTGAACTACTTTTATTGGACAACGCTCCGTGTTATCCCCACGATTCCCAGATTAATATTGATGGGTTAAGTATAACCATATTATGTTATTCACCAAATTGTACGGCATTGCTACAGCCGACCAATAAAGCGTTAAATAGGCAACATGCTGTACGTTTTTTGGCTAATGCATGGGACAGTCTTACTGAAAACAAAATAAAAAACTGCTGGAAAATGTTAATGAAGCGAAGTCCAATGTCTGGGATTCCGAGGATGATTTGCCACTAACTAAAATAAGCGATCAACTGCAAAATCGTAGAATAGAAGTAGAAAACATGCAAACTTTGCTACATGAATTTTCATCTACAGAACAAATTTCAACAACGAAATTGTCGACTGGATCAATGAACCCAATTAAGGTGGGCCCAATCCAATTCCATCAGATTCAGAAAGTATCAATAGCGAGGACCTTGTTATTGAATCTGTAATTAAATACTCTACAATTTTAAGGAAGCCATTAAAAGTTTCACGATCTGTTTGGATTGGGTACAACAACATAATGCATCAATGGATGATTTGATGGTATGCTTCAAAAACTACGTGAAAGCGCAGTTTTATAACGAAATATTTGTTTAAAACAAACAACCCTCTCAGATATTTTTTAGAACCGAACCGCTTTCAAACGATAACGAAATTTTAAAATGATTTATATTATGGATAATATAACTGGTTTCTTTGGGTGAGATATGTTCGACTGAGGACATTGAATTGCCAGCTTCAGCTTTGACGGATGCAGCAATATCAGCCTTCGAAAAATCTTGTCCTCTTATTACCAAGGAAAAATCAGAATTAGTCTTTTTGTGTTCTCCATAGGTTGATCGGGATAACTTTCTGGCAGCTCCAAAAGAATATAAGAGAATGCCGAAATCCGCTCGTAGGACTTCTTGGATTAGCTTCTGCGAAGAAATTAATAGTATTTCTGGGATCGCCCGACTTAATAGGTGTTCGGTTAGAAATGATTCCTGCCGACTCAATGTGCAGCGACTTCCTGATGGCAGATTAACCTCTTCCAGGAAGGAAATTGTCGAACTACTACTTTCTGTTCATTTCCCTAGGTGCAATGTTATATCAATCATGATTATGCTGCTGACGCTCAGCCCAATGTTACTGATTATTAACCCGACTGCGGGACTTAGCCTCGAGGCTGGTCACTCTCAACACCTTGCGCTGGAGCGTTTTCTCATTCTCATGGGTTCCCTTAATTCAGGAACATTTATTTCGACTCTGTCAAGCGTGGTTTGCGTTGGGATATACCTGGGAAGACGGATTATACCGATCCCAAGGCATTTCGCCATATTAGTCATTCTTTAACTTTCTCAAAACTCTGGAAAGAATTGTTGACAGATATATTAGGGATCATCACTTATCTCTTATCTCTCTCAGTAGCATTCAACATGCTGACAGAGTTGAGAGATCATGTGAAACTGCGTTGCATGAACTTGTTAAATACGAGGATTATGACAATGAAATTCATACTAAAAAAAATAACAAAAAATTACACTGTTAAATTTGGCAATTTTTACAATTGGAATTTTATTTATACGAAAATTTGAATTTTAGGTGTTTTGTAAATTGTATGCTGCCGATTCTAGTAATAATTACATTCTGTCGAGTAAATATTCGAAAAGTTTAGAACAACTGCGACCTTTGCGTCCATAGAAATTAAATTAGATTAAGCGGTTAGATTTTCACAGAATTTTGAAGTTTCGTGATTTTAAACCAATTTTACACATTTTTACTGCCTATCATAGAGATGTCCACGGCAACTCATGTATATTTCCGGATAGTTTTGACCATCTAGGATTTTTGTTTGTCAGATTTAATTCTAATTAACTTTTATATTTGTTTATGGAATTTAAAATTTCTTGGTTTTGATTAAGTTTTAAAATTTTGTACCGCCGATCCTAGAGATGTCCACGGGTGTTGGCGTATATTTCCAGATATTTTAGGCTATTTCGAATCTGTATGATCGACAAAATTAAATTCTGATGAACTTTACTATTTATTTTACATCATTTAGAAGTTTCGTAAATGATTTCATTTTAAACGATTTTTAATAATTTGTACCGCCGATCCTAGAGATGTCCACGGGTATTGACATATATTTCCAGATATTTTAGACTATTCCAAATCTGTATGATCAACAAAATTAAATTCTGATGAACTTTACTATTTATTTTACCTCATTTAGAATTTCAGTGATTTGAATAATTCTTATTATTTTTCTCTATTAGATTTTTTGTTATTTTTCCCAATTGGATTTTTTATTATTTTTTCCAATTGGATTTTTTATTATTTTTTCCAATTGGAATGCTTAAATAGGCGATAAAATCTGTACATTTAAATAATAAAATAATCAAAATTGTAGAGATGTGTACAGGTTCTCGCTTAGGTTTTCGAATAGCTTAGACAAACTAGTATCTTATTGTGGTCAAGTTGACTTAATTCTGATGGACTTTGCTATTTTTCATAGTAAATAATCATTTCCGATATATATATATAAATATATATAAATATATAATATATATATATATATATATATATATATATATATATATATATATATATATATATATATATATATATATATATATATATATATATATATATATTTATATATATATTTCTAATAAAAATAATAAACAGTATTAAAGGCCATTACTGGCCCCTTACTGAGTCAACAACCCGGCTCCAACGGTTTCGATCCTGAGCATGGTCTTCATACTGTCTAAGACAATCTGAAGAGGCCAAGTCGTTCTCTACATCGTGGAGCCATCGTCGCCGGCAACGACCTCTGCGCCTACCATATGGTGGCTCTCCTTTCAGAGATCGCTGCACAATTCGTTCCGGATCAGCACGCAGAACGTGACCGAGCCAGCGTACTCGCTGAGATCTTATTTCATGTACAATATCGGGGATCTTCATCAGATCTCTGATCTCGATATTGTACAGAGCTCGGTAGGTAGCATCTATTTCGCGTTTTGGGCCGTAGATCACACGCATGACTCTTCTCTCAAATGTTAGGAGCCATCTCTCGTATTCATCCGTCAGCGCCCAACTTTCACATCCAAACATAACAACGGGCCTGATCAACGCTTTGTAAAGCTTCAGCTTCACGGCACTTGATAAGTGTTTAGATTTTAGCAGTGGCCTTAGAGGATACAGAGAACGACTGCCAGCTGCCAGCCGCATTTTAATATCCTCACCCACACTATTATCGTGAGTGATAAGAGAATATATTTCTATATTTATGGTATTTTTCCTGTTTGATGTACTTAATAGATTTTTGTTGTTGTTGTGTTTCGAATTTGACTTTCTCAGTTTTGTTCATAGTAACCAAAATTCTACAGATGTCCACACTCCATAGGTTCTATTCTTTATTTACTTAAATAAAACGAATTAAAAAATTTAACTTATTATTAGTATTTTTATTGTGAAAACCAGAACTAATAGCATATATTCCAATTCATTATATTTCAATTACATTAAAAATGTCTATATTTCATCTTCGTCCGAATTAATTTAATGTGTAACTCATCAGCAAGGGAATTCCGCACTTTACCAATAAATTTAAATTGTTTTGGTGAAATTGATTTGCAAGATATTCAAAAAAAAGTAGATATATGTTTTATAAAATGTCCAGTTTGTAAAAAAAACTGCAAACACATCAAGATCGAGTGCATTAATGGCTTTGTTGTAGTCTTTGTGTAGTAATTATTACTAGAATCGGCAGCATACAATTTACAAAACACCTAAAATTCAAATTTTCGTATAAATAAAATTCCAATTGGAAAAATTGCCAAATTTAACAGTGTAATTTTTTGTTATTTTTTTTAGTATCAATTTCACTGTCATCGAGGATTGAAAGTTCGGTCAGTATTAAAAAGTTTCTTGAGCGCACTTTCCACGATATTGCGTGTGCCTTTGATAGTACTTTTTCGGTACCATCACTGAAACCTGGACTAATTTTGGAATTAACCCAACCATTGTTACTTGGATTGGCTCTTTGCTAATCGTCCCGCATTGCTGCGGCCGAGCTGAACTCCAATTGGAAAAATTGCCAAATTTAACAGTGTAATTTTTTGTTATTTTTTTTAGTATCAATTTCACTGTCATCGAGGATTGAAAGTTCGGTCAGTATTAAAAAGTTTCTTGAGCGCACTTTCCACGATATTGCGTGTGCCTTTGATAGTACTTTTTCGGTACCATCACTGAAACCTGGACTAATTTTGGAATTAACCCAACCATTGTTACTTGGATTGGCTCTTTGCTAATCGTCCCGCATTGCTGCGGCCGAGCTGAACTCCTTTTCTATTTCGGTTAAAAATACCGAAGGTTGCCCCCAGGGAGGTGTCCCGTTACCTCTCTTGTGGCTCTTAGATATGTACGAATTACTTGAAAAACTACAGAAATATGGTTGTTCTGGTTCAGGGTTCATACCTTAACGTACTATCAGATTTAACACAACGCGCTCTTCAAGTTGTACAAATGTGGTGTATAGAGAAGGGATTGTACGTTACTACTTCGAAAAGTAGTGCGATAGCCTTCACAAGACGTAGGACTACTGGAGAGCTGTCTGCCCCTTCTCTTTTTGGAGAAACGATCGCTAGATCCTACACAGTAAAGCATCTTGGTGTTATTTTGGACAGGAAATTCTCATATTGTAATTCTTCAAAACTTCAAAAGGTAACTTCCATTTTTCTGCAGTGTAGAAGAACATTTGGGAAGTCTGACCCCCAAAATGTTGATGTTTATTTACAAATCTCTAGCTTTATCTATGCTGTCTTACTCGTCTGTTGTTGGGTGGCCTATGGTTCAGTCAAATTCTGTTATTGCGGAGCTTAATAGCATACAAACTATCGCTTGTCGAGCTATTACTGGTGCTATATCTTCGTCTACTATATACTTGTTTTGCAGGCAATCTTATTTCTGCCCCACTGCATCGGCCTGATTACAGGGCATAGACTAATCTACAATTTATTCAGATATGAACTGAAAACCGGATGTTTTTTTTAAGTTGAAACTTTCAAATATCTCGGAAAATAAGCCCTCTACGATAAAAATGGCCATTATCAAAACTAGATCATCCCGGGAGGGAAATACATTAATGCTAAAATTAGGACCCCCCGCCCCTCCTTGTAAGGAGGGTGGGGGGCAACTTGGAAACTAAAATAGGAACCTCTATTTTTTATTGCAGATTTGAATTCTACGGCTAAAAGTACATAGGATTTCATAGAAACATTTTTTTCGATTCATGATAGATGGCGCTGTAATAGATGATATTAAATTTTTTTCGATTTCTCCTACTGAGAACATTATGCATACGATTCTGCAATATGTTTGCATTAAAACTAACACGTTTTCAAAGTAAATACCCGAAATTAGTTTTAAACAAATTGTAATTCTTAAATTTTTAATTACTGAAAAATGACTTGTCAAGAACCTACTTTTAGCGTAACCCAGGAACAACGACGTGGACATCATCTTTTAATTGAATTAAGTGCTCAAAATGATGGCTTTCGACTTCAATGCACTTCTTAATGCGCATTTCAAATGAATGTGCACAACTGAGAAGCGTGTATGCTGGGATTTCGGCACAAACATTTAATATTCGCTCAATCATATTCTCACGTGTTGGGGGTACTTGTTGGTATACTTTGTCTTTGAGATAGCCCCACAAAAAGAAATCTGGCGAAGTAAGATCTGGTGAACTGGCAGGCCAATTTACCGGACCAGCTCTACCAATCCAGCGACCATTGAAATTACGAACAAGTACTTCACTTGTTACGTAATGAATAGTGTGCGGGACAACCATCATGCTGAAACCATATGTTCTGACGCAATTCTAAGCTGAAGTCTTCAAATAATGTTGGCAGTTTATTTTCTAAAATGTTTCAGTACATTTGACCATTCAAGTTGCCTTAAATAACATGGGGACCGATGAGTTCATAAGACTCATCGAAGAACAATACATAGCGAAAAACATTGGGATTTTGCTGTATTTGTTCACGTGCTCACTGAAAAAAAGTTATCCGATTTTAAAAATCAATGCCATGAATATCTTGGTGTAAAGCCACAATATGCGGATTCGCTAGCTATTTCTCTTGTACTTATATGAGGATTATAAGCTACTGCAGCCAATATAGCAGTTTCATTATTTTCCTTAGTGTCTGTTGCTCGACGGGTCCATTTCCTCGGTCGAACACTTCCATCAGCAGTGAATGTCCTAAACCGAATCCTATCTGGAAACGCGAAGCGTATAGATTGACTGCATTATCAAGACTACGGCCAGCTTTCTCCATAAACCAGGACCATTTCAATTTTTTCTGGTATAGTTAAATACTCCATTTTGAATTGTTGCAAACGGGCCTTACTGTTTTCGAAATAATCTTTGAACGGAATCGATATATTTAAAACAAATAAAATCATTTATTTGAAAGCAAATTTAGTCGCATGTTCATATGCATAAACATCGCAGAATCGTATGCATAATGTTCTCAGTAGGAGAAATCGAAAAAAATTTAATATCGTCTATTACAGCGCCATCTATCATGAATCGAAAAAATGTTTCAATGAAATCCTATGTACTTTTAGCCGTAGAATTCGAAACTGAAATAAAAAATAGGGGTTCCTAGGGGCCCACCCTCTCGGTGGTTTATCCAGCGGGAGACTTGTGGTTGTCTCAAGAATTTAATGACTGAGTGGCTCAGTCGCTCGTGTTCTCGCTGACAGGTTTACGGGTTTTGGAACCTATCGTCCTACACACGACCTATACGACCATGTGGGAGTCTAGGGAGGAAATGCACGGTATTCCAAACATTTTATTAACGTCCTTTTCTCCAATAATAGTGTCAGGGTTATGTGGGTTCCAGCTCATTGTGGTTTTGAAGGTAATCAGATAGCTGATGTTTTAGCTAAGGCAGGCTCAATTAGGAAATTCATTGGACCTGAACCGGCAGTGTCCTTGACCTTTAATTGTGGTAGGAAAGCTATTAAGAACTACATATTTTTGCATGCTAATCGTAATTGGCTGGCTTCCACTACATGCCGAGTGGTTAAGTACTTCGTTTGTGAACCTAATGTGAGGCTTACAAAGTTTGCTTTATTTTTTAAAAAAGACCAACTGAAAGTTTTGGTCGCTATCCATTTACATAGAATGGGACTTGTTCAAGATTCCTTCTGTGACAATTATCTTGAAGAAGCCGATGATTAATCATAGATCTTTGAATGTAGGTCAATTGTCATCCCTACCCTGGTTTAAGGAGTTACATAATCCTCGGTTTGTACCATGGGGCCAGAGTGGCATTGAATGCGAAACCGGCTTGGGTCGCAGCCAACTAAAAATATTAGTTGCTGCTGATTTTAAATTAATTTAGTATGTAGACAACTGTGCGCTTACGGTATATTGGTAAGCTTAATCATCTGAAAGGAATATTCAAATTATGTATACAAACAAAATACATTCAAACTAAAAACAATTTCGTTTAATATTTTTGTTTCCAAGTTTAATGTTGTACTTTTTCATGAAACTAATAACCATCACGCATCTTCCCAGAATTTTCCGATTCGGTTTTATAAAAAGCGACAACAACAAAAACAACTTTGCTCATAAATAATAACGAAAAAAAAAAATTATTTATGATCTTTAAGTTTGTGTACAGACATTTTTGTTGTTGTTGGTTTGGCGTGTATTGTTGTTGCTATTGTTATTATTATTATAAGTATGTACATATATATAGTATTTTATTGAAATTTTTTATTAACTTTATATATACACACATTTTGCCTATTTTATTTAGACATATACGAAGAGTGTATATATAGGTATAATATACATACATTTTTTTAGGTTTGGGGGGGTAAACATCTGCGAAAGTGGAAAAGAAAACTCTTTGGTAAATTTTGTATTTGCGCGCGTTTATTTGTTCATCTCTTTAAATGCAGAGGGTTACACACATTTCAAACAAAAGTTTATAATTTATTCATTAATAATTGGAAAAGAGAGAAAATTTTCTTAAAATACCAACAACATTTTTTTTGTTCCATATGTGTACATATATAAAAACCTAATGACATCTTTAACACCGAACGAACAACATCATATCATTTTATAATATTATAGAGTATTAAATTTGGTATGAAGAACATACTCGTACGTACATACATGTACGTAAAATTCACTTGGATTAAAAAACGAAAAATTTTAGTCGACGAACACAAATACCATAAATAAATAAATTATATCTTTTTAGATATATATACTTATATAAAAGTCTTAAATAATATTTATGTCCTTGGAGTAAATGGGTATATAAAGGCAAACAACATACATAAATACGCGAAGGAATTAACTAGGACATTTTCATCATATAACTTTTTTTGTTTTTTTGGAATTTCTCGTCTTCTTACATACGATGTATATATATATGACGTTGTACGACTGTATGCTATACGAAAAATTCGCATATTAAATTTTCAATTCACATAAAACGGATACATAAAAAAAAAAAAATTCGTCTAAAACAGCTTAAAAAAAAATTCCTTGCCTTTCGTTTTTATTATTTTCTGTTTAGCGATATCTCTTGATACCATATGACATAACACACCAAAATGAATAAACGGAATTTCTAAGAAAGCTAAACGAGAAAATATTAAAATAAAAATAAATATTTATTGACTTTTATCGTTATCTTTGATACATTAAAACATCAAACGGATAAAATTAATACAGAAGCATTTTCCTCAATGGTATATAAAAAATAAAAGAAGGACACTGTCTTTGAATTAATTCTTTTGTTGAATTTGATGGAAATAGATGTTTTATTATACGCATCACTCGTCACTTGTACTTTGTACGGCTTTTTTTTTTGGTTTTAATTGGTTGGAGCCTATACGGATTCCACACTCAATGCCGGGACGGCCCATGGTGCAGCCCTACCAAACTGTACAAGTTTGAACCAAGGTATGGAGGACAACTGATCTAAATTAATAGAATTACAGCTGAAAACCTAAAGTCGAATAATATTGAAAGATGGACAACCATGCCGTAAGAATCGCAACCAAAATTCTTAGCTGGTCCTTTTTCAAACATAGAGCATATTGAGCTGATTTCAAATTGGGCTCGCTTATGAAGTTCTTCGCCATACGACAACTGAAAGTAGCAAGCCACTGTAATCTTAAATCTTTCAAAGAGTGTAGTTCTTTATAACTTTCTTGGCGTAGTTAAAAAATAAGGGAGCCGCGGGTTCAGGTCCAATTATAGTTAGCTGATCTGATTTGTTATTGTTGGAGCAAAGAAGATTAATGAAGTGTTTGCAATCCTTGACAAGTTTGGATACAATCAAGGGACTTTTCAATGAATTGAGCACAACTTTGGTATCATTACACAGAATAATGTTTTTGTTTTTAACAGCAAAGTTCAAAGCTTCCATACCACTAAACGTCAGCTCTATGAGTTCCGCTTTGAAAACAGTGCAATGCGAACCAAGACTGCCAAACGATCTCTGACTGGACTATGGACAGTAGATTCCAAATTCAGCACTGAGGCTTATAGAACGAGAGCCATATGAAAAAATGCACCTCAAGCAAAACGCTGCAGAACAAGCAGTGCCACGAATCAAGTTGTGTAACTGGGGCAAGGAAAGAATGAACCCCATAGCAAGAAGTGGAGTCGAGGACATAGCTTCAGTAACAGCCCTACAAGCCATGTTTTGAAGACTATTATGATTAGCAGTGGAAGCCTATAGATTAACAACTGGCCACCTCACAAGAGAGGCGTAAGATAATATCGGTAGCTTTTTAGTAGTTTAGAATCAATGTGAAGTTTCCAGGAAAGTGCCATCTAAGATAACACCAAGGTGCTTGACTTGGTTACATCTGGTAATCGGTCTCCCATAAAGAGAAGGAACGGATAGATCCAGATCACTCCTACGCCTAGTAAAGACAATTAAATCTGTCTTAGACCGGTTGTCGTGCAGACCTTTAGCAATGCACCATGCCTCCACAATATGTAAGGCCTGCCGCATTAAATCAGATAAGATATTCAGATGGTTCAGTAACCCGTCAATGACCATAAGCCACAGCAGAGGCGGGAGTACACCAGCCCTTGGCAACCTTGACAGAGACTGAGACGCCAGCCAGTTCAGTGTCTACAGTGTGAGACTTGAGCATGGATTCAATCCATTTGACAAATGGTGTGATTAATATCAAAATTATTACAGGCAGTAATCGAGATAAACGAGGTACTATATCAAAAGCTCCCGCTATATCGAGGAAAACACCTACAATAAGCTCCTTATTATAGAGGGATCTTTCAATCAAATGGCAGTTTCACAGGACTTACCAACTCTGTAAGCATGTTGCATGTTACTGAGTGGGAAGGTAATTAGGTGCTTGTCTCTAATAAATCTGTCGACGATTCTTTCTAATGTTTTAATAAAAGTTTATGACAGACTAATAGGTCGAAAAGACTTGAGATCCATATAATCGGATTTTCCAGCCTTCGGAATAAAAACGACTATAGTAGTCCTGCTCCAGGATTTAGGAACAGTGCACAAAGCAATACACGCCTGGAAACGGATTATCAGATGGTCCTGAATGCTAGGAAAGCCATGCTGTAATTCAGCCTGGAGAATACCAACAGGCCCACCAACCTAGCGCAGAGCATCGAGAATGATCAGCTTGTAAGCCATATCCCAATCAGGAGCCACAGAAGAAACCATAACGGATACGGTAGTAACATCATCTGAAGTTGAAAATGGCACAAACAGGGAATGAAACAGATAGAAGCAACTCACCAACTTCACTATGACAGGAGGTTAGCTGACCGTTAGGTAGACGAAGAGTATATCAGGTCTACAAACATCATTCTTAGCCATGGCTTTATTTAGTTTACCCACCGCCGACAGGCTATTAATTTCCTCGCAGAAGTTTAACCTCGAAGCTCTGTAAGCCGATCTTAAACTTCGTTTATATTCTTTGTGTCACCAGAAAATTATCCCAATTGAACGGCTTGCTATCCCAAGATAGTTGTGAATTTTCAAAAATTACGTTAAAAAATATCCCAGTTGGAACATTTTCCCACTACTATACTTCAAATCCCAAGTAATTCCATTTGAAAGAGCTGCTAGTGGCGGTGTTGGTCCACTGCATATGTACAAAAAAAAGCGGGTATAGCTTTTTTCGCTAAATCAGTATATCAATAGACACTTCAAGCTCTAGTAGAAAAATAGTTTGCTCTATAAATTATGTTTTCAGAACTGTTTAGAGAGCTTATTGTTCTATTTGGTTGCTCTATAAGCTAGTTAAGAACTAAGAAAACTTCAGTGATAGAGCATATCAAATTTTAATCTAGCAGGATTTGCTCTACTTCAGCTCACTTAAAGCCATGAGTTTTATACTAATCAGCTGGTTGGAATGTAAATTTCAGTTTATTTAAAACAGATTTCTGTATACATGTATCAAAATCAAAGGAACTGAATTATTTTCAACAAAACGATAAATGCTGACCCCTCAACTCTAATTTATCGGCCAACAAGAAGGAAGTCTGACCTTAAAGCATCAGCTCCTGAAAGTATAACTGACAACTTGGTGCCACGTCGCGACTTCTTTGATTCAATTATATACTATCGTTAATTTAAGTGAAGACAGCAAAGTACCTGTTGGAGAAATCGAAGGGACATTGAAAAATTTGAGCGCTGTTCATATTGGCGAGCTTAAATCAAACCAAATTAATTTAAAAGAAAAACTAAGGGATTGCGGGCAATAGAATATATGAGTTGAAATTGAAAATTTTAAACCGATGGTGGTTGGAATTTATTGTGGAAAATCATCTGATAGAAAATGATGTTTCTGTGAACGGCCACATACAATACATGAAGTCT
Source organism: Tipula unca (assembly GCA_951394425.1). Taxonomy (NCBI): domain Eukaryota; kingdom Metazoa; phylum Arthropoda; class Insecta; order Diptera; family Tipulidae; genus Tipula; species Tipula unca. The sequence goes on from OX596380.1 coordinate 191,160,334, forward strand.
GTAAAATTGAAAACTGTATTATTCGTTTTTAAAGGTATAGTTAAAAAAATGCTTAATTGGCTGGACGAATGAAGATTTCAAAAACTCTGATGTAAAATTTTCTGCAAAGAACATTCACCTTATTACCGAAAGACTTATTAAAATAAAGAAGCCCTGCAGAAAGATTCATCGAGCAATAAGAGGTTTGGATAGCCTTTCATATTGGAATATCGCACATTTTTATATTAGGTAGGTATAGTATAGTTCTGAAAGATTTTTCTGTGCAATATCCATCTGTTCAAATGAAAATAATAGACTTCTTCTTCAATTAGGAAAAACTCTATAAAAAAAGTATTCTCATTTTGGTTTTCTATAATGGTTCTTTGATTTTGCAATAGCTGGTATATTATGTCGGTTATATCGGTGGCCTGGATATCGATTCCTGGTGGTTGATTTCTCTTCCAAGACGTTGTTTAGTGTCCAAAGTACTTCTTTGATTGGCTCACTAATTCTAATCTCGGACACTTTCTTGTTTGTTTCAATCGTAGGAACTAACGCGGTTGTCATGCTCTCTGCGATTAAATCGATATCGGGTTGAAGCGAACAGGTGACTGAAGGATTATCAGACCTGTTGCTCGTACCAGTTGGGGTAGAGGTGTCACAATCACTTTCATACAAATTGCCCTCGGTTGTCGTATTTCTTGAGATTAATTCTTCCCCAATTAATTAATTTAAAAATCGCTCTGCTGGAACAAAATCAAATAAATAAGATGGCGGTGTACTCTTAGCAATTGATGAAGTTATGATTCATTCAATTAATGAAGTTATTAATACTTCACATTCATCAGATCTAATACTTGTGCTTGATGACTTCAATCTTCAAAATATCATCTGGATTTTCCATGCAATATGGCATCAGATGTGGAATTTATTCGTTGATGAAATGATTGGTTGCAATTTATATTTAACAAAATCTAACGCATATGCTAAAAACTTGAAAAATTGGATGGATGCGGACACAACGAATTCTCTTGGTTGAAGTTTCACATACCCCCTTGAAGTTATCCCAGGATTTCATCCCATGATTTTAAAAAAAATACCTCTGGCAACACTACCGTAAATAATCCATCCCAGACTTTTTAAAAATACATATAAAATTTATATAGTTTTTTCATCCCAGGATTTTTTACATTTTATACTATCCCACACTTTTTCGTATACAAAAAAATATGTATGTATACAGTTAGTACCAAAATACTCATCCCAGACTTTTTTAATATGTAAAATTGATTTGGTGGAAAATAAATTATTATGTGCAAGTCTTTTTAAGGACGGCTAATTTAGTTTTGTGATAAGGTTCAAGACCCTGTTAGTAACCATTACGCCAGCTTTAATAATTTTGTGACCGTTGGAATTTCCACCATATAAATAAATGTAGTGCATTTGCCAACATTTCAAAGTAAAAAAAAATCGTATGGCCAAACTTTTATAGGGTCGGCTTATTATCAATATGCGAAAAAAGCCGACCCTATAAAAGTTTGGCCATACGATTTTTTCGATTTTACTTTACTTTGTAAAGTTGGCAAAGGCACCACATTTATTTATATTGCGTAAATTCTGACGGGCAAAACATCATCAACGCTGGCACAGTGGTAGTCAACAAGGTCTTAAACTCTATCAATATGCGAAAAAAGCCGACCCTATAAAAGTTTGGCCATACGATTTTTTCGATTTTACTTTACTTTGTAAAGTTGGCAAAGGCACCACATTTATTTATATTGCGTAAATTCTGTCGGGCAAAACATCATCAACGGTGGCACAGTGGTAGTCAACAAGGTCCCAAACTCAATCAATATGCGAAAAAAGCCGACCCTATAAAAGTTTGGCCATACGATTTTTTCGATTTTACTTTACTTTGTAAAGTTGGCAAAGGCACCACATTTATTTATATTGCGTAAATTCTGACGGGCAAAACATCATCAACGCTGGCACAGTGGTAGCCAACAAGGTCTCAAACTCAATCAATATGCGAATAAAGCCGACCCTATAAAAGTTTGGCCATACGATTTTTTTCGATTTGGCTTTACTTTGTAAAGTTGGCAAAGGCACCACATTTATTTATATTGCGTAAATTCTGACGGGCAAAACATCATCAACGCTAGCACAGTGGTAGCCAACAAGGTCTCAAACACAATCAATATGAGAAAAAAGCCGACCCTATAAAAGTTTGGCCATACGATTTTTTCGATTTGGCTTTACTTTGTAAAGTTGGTAAAGGCACCACATTTATTTATATTGCGTAAATTCTGACGGTCAAAACATCATCAACGCTGGCACAGTGGTAGCCAACAAGGTCTCAAACACAATCAATATGAGAAAAAAGCCGACCCTATAAAAGTTTGGCCATACGAATTTTTTTTCGATTTAGCTTTTCTTTGAAATGTTGGCAAATGCACTACATTTATTTTTAATTATTAATTAATTAATTAATTATTTAATTAATTATTAAAGCTGGCGTAATGGTTACTAACAGGGTCTTGAACCTTATCACAAAGCTAAATAAGCCGTCCTTAAAAAGACTTGCACATAATAATTTATTTTCCACCAAATCAATTTTACATATTAAAAAAGTCTGGGATGAGTATTTTGGTACTAACTGTATACATACATATTTTTTTGTATACGAAAAAGTGTGGGATAGTATAAAATGTAAAAAATCCTGGGATGAAAAAACTATATAAATTTTATATGTATTTTTAAAAAGTCTGGGATGGATTATTTACGGTAGTGTTGCCAGAGGTATTTTTTTAAAAATCATGGGATGAAATCCTGGGATAACTTCAAGGGGGTTTTCACATCATAGTTTATATTTATGATAATCATGATTATCACATAATTGCAATTAACGGTTATTTCCATCTTGAGTTTTCGGATCTACCAAGTAATGATTTTAGCCCTTCATCGGTCTTTTGTAAAGACTCCAGGTGCCACGGGAATGTGGTGATATGCCCGAATTAGATCTACTTTAGAGAAATACGTACATCCATTTAATTGCAGTGTAAAGTTATGGATATGAGGCACGTGACAACTGTCTGGAACCGTGCATGCATTCAGACAACAATAATCGCAACACGACCTCCAGTCGTTGCCATTCTTTTTATTTGCTGGGTGGATAGGTGAAGTAATGAGTTGATGCAAATAGTTGGCAAATTCTTAAGCTGTAGTTTAACGTTCGTCATCTATCGACGACGAAATTTTTCTGAGTGTAATTGGCCATAAGTATGAATTTAGTGAACTATATCTCCGTTTTGACTATCGATGCTATAATATATTGGTGTAGGAGGTTCTATTGATGTGAATATACTAGTAACCGTAAGTCTAGTGCCTGAATCAAAAAGCCGCTTTCTTTTCAAATCAACTTTCAGATTATACTTGCTAGGCGCAATTGAAAATTTATGTAAAAATGTTCTACGTAATCCTAAGTTAACTGTAAATAATTTTATTCCATGTGTTCTAATATGTTTATCATTAGCGGCCGATAATCTAAATAAAGTGGCTTCAATATATGCTTCGGATAATTCGATACAGGAACTACTGATATATCGGCGCCAGTATATCGATTAAATATACTAAATTTGTAACTTTGCATAAATTAGTTACGTTACTAAACGACGCGATTTAAAATTACTACTGTTGGCCGCGCCTACCACAGGGATCAAAATTGCAAGGTATTTCACCATTTCGAGCTTTTATTCCAAAACGGTGATGGTAGAAACGCATAGGATATATCTAGAAATGGACCTTCTGCTTCGTGTACGATCAAAAATCTTGCTAATCGGAGTTTAGAATTATTTGTAATGTTTAAAATTGAAAAAGGAAACGAATTTTTAAATTATGCCGTAGAACTTGTGAAAACTTTAATTATAACAATAGTTGTAGCTTTTAACGAAATTTAACAAATTTCCAATATATTTAGCATTTCATTTGTCTATGTTTCCACTGTGATTTTTTTTATTTGTGTGACGCTTAATTAAATTAATTTCAGACGCGCGCCGGGTCTTAATATTTTGATGTAGAACTATTCAAAAATCAAGAATGAATATTTCATCGTCTGTGGGGTGCGGTAAAAACGAAGGTTATCAATCCTGAATATTTCTTAATTTGTCTAGACAGTATTTTTACTGATTCAACAACTTGAAGGTATTGATTAATTATTTACAAATGGGATTCAAAATAATTGGGTTTTATTGCTGTATCACAATTACATTGTCATTAAAAATTTGAATTTTGTTTTAATACTTTAACTTTTATTTTGAATATGATACTATATCCACTGCGGCTAATTTGCTTTACGAAAATAAATTAATTTGAAAATTTTTTGGTTGCTCTGATACACCCCATCGTATTTCGTCTGGTAATATGACCGTGAAAACATCACAATAAATATAAAATTGTTTAGTCTTGCTTCACAGGGCTCTAAAAAAGCATGACACATTTTGAATAAATATGCGATGCGTTAGACCATTAACACTGATTGACATCATACAATCACACAAGCCCAACTACAGTTTTCGAGACCACTAAAACTAACACATATTTGAGCTCGTAATTTGCCGACAAACTTCTTCCCCAGTATCATAGTTCGAAAGAAAGACTTAGACTGGAGACCATGTAGGGATTATCGGAGGTTGAATACGGTGACTACGATACCCCATACATTCAAAACATTTCCATGAATCTAAACAAATGCAAAATCGTTGCCAAAATAGATTTGATTAGGGTATATCATTTAATTCCTGTGCACCCGACGACGTACACAAAACCGCTAAAACCACACCTTTTGGGTTATACGAAATCACTTAAATGCCGGTTGGTTTCCGGAACGCAGCTTAAACATTCCAGCTGTTAATTAATGCAATCGTTAGAGATTTAGAATGCGTCTTCGCTTATACATAGACCATCTTCTAGTGTCATCCGAAACTGAGGAACAACACAAACTACACTTAGAAAAGCATTTTCTATGGTATATTTCGTTCAGAGGAACCTATATAAATTCATCGGTATAGTAAACTAATACCACCGGTTTCAAACTTGGCCGCATTACTAAAAAATAGCCAAGAACTTCTCTAGGCCCGAGCAGTGTCAAACATCATTTATACAGCTCAAAGGTGCATTAGCTAAATAAACACTATCAGCACATCTTTTGGACGCCACATTTTAATGTAACAACAGATTTTCTTAAAAAAATATACTGATGCTGAGATCAAGTATGATCTCACTGACTCAATTGGAGTTCTGAAAACCAATTATACTTTTTGGGTTACAAGGAACAATGAAAGAAGATTTGAAGTGCTCGCAAGCTCAACTAGCCGATATGTTCATATCAAACTTCCTGGTGAAATCTTCGCCGTTAATCCTTTTTTTTACCACAACCAAACACTAACACAATCATCGATCGCAACTTCGAACAACAATGAACAATCTAATACCGTCAAAACAAACAAGATGACTTATTTGTTTCAAAATCACTGGACAAATGCGAGTTTGTGTAGGTCAGGATCGAAAAAGTTTGCATCAGTCTCACACCGCCATACAAAAAACCATGCAAGATTAATCAAAAATAAGCAACATTCATTACCGATCGATAGACTCAAACAGGCTTATGGAATCTTGTGGTTTAGTGCCATATTATCTTTAAGAACACATAAGACCGTACGCATAACTATATTGATCCTCAATAAAAAAAACACATAATCTAAACAATTTAGATGCCAGCCTTGGAATCACACAGTTTATTTTCTGATTCCAAAAGTGATTAGAGTACTAAGAGGTAACAACAATGTACAGCACTTCTCACCATACTCCTCAAACAACAAGATATAAACCACAGCTAAGGTGAATTCACTTTAAGTATAAAATATGATTACAAATAATTAGTATACTGTTCGGGTTTTGCGCGTATGGCAATTCGTGAAGCGGAATCAGAATTCAATTAGTTTGAAATACACCAAAAATAAAATTTCATAAAATAAAAGTGAATTTAATTAAGGGAATCCATAATGTACATACACATGTGACTGTGGACAAGTAAATTCATTTAAAGCGACAAACAGTTTGTCTCTTGTGGTCGATAGCTGACGTGTCTTGTTCGCTTGAGCAGGACAAAAAGCCTGCAACAAGATTATTTTTACCGGAAATGTGCCGAATATCCATAGCTGAACTATTAATTTTTTTTTTATTAAATCGGCCACATGTGATGGATTGGTGCTAATAATTCAGCAATACGCGATACGAATCTATAATAAAAATGTTTCAAGCCGACAAATATTTGTATCTGTTTGACCCAATTCGGAGGCTGTAGTACCATAATTTCTTGGATTCTATACCTTCGGATGGTAATATCTATACAGCGAAACTCATTTACAGGCTAAATAGTGCAATTATCGCAGTCTTTTGGTTGTGTCCAGGTGCCACGGGAATGTGGTGATATGCCCGAATTAGATCTATTGTATAGAGACTTAGGTCTATTGTGGATGCATTCAGATGATTATTTTTATTCTTGTTCACTGTTATTCCAAATCTATTATCTTTCGCTTTTAAAATCCAAATTTTACGTGATTGCTGAATAACGCCCTAATTTTTATCTATAACCATTTTTAACTAAGTATATTTTAATATATTCTTATTTCATGTATGAGGTAGTTGTTTATTTGTCATCATCATTTGGGGCCACCATAAATTTTGGTTTTCATATTTTTACGATTTTAATTTGAAAACGTCCTAAATTTTTTTAAATGTAGAAATGGAATAGAAATTCAGAATTCTTGAATTTCTCATCGAATCGCACACAATCGCACACCAAATTGATTCTAAAACCAACATATATACTTGTATACATAAAAATACTTATATTGGAGCGCTATTCTTAGTTTTATGATGGTTTTCACATTAACGATTCAGATACTAAACCGCAATTTTATTTCCAGTCGCCAATAAAACTTTTCCAACTCTATATACAAAACTTAATATAATCCACCCGCAATTCCAAAACTGTATAACCATACAGTTATTGTGACCGCACCTATATAATAATGCTACTTTGGAGCTGATGTCATAAATTCACCTGGTTAAAAAAACAACTATAAACCGTTAAATCCTTGATGTTGTGTGCCATAAATTCATCCATAAATTGTCATTAGCATACAGATCAACATAAATCTGCTGGATAAACATATACAGACGTATAAAAGAAAATTTTCTAGGGATGCTGCAATGTTTATCCGTGTGTATGTATTTAGCACAAAAATTTTCCGTTGTATTACCCCGTATGTGTATTATATCGTATATATAGTATTCGTCATGACTGCCTAAGTAGAAATATTGTTGTCATATTAAACGGAATAGCATGTAGCACAAAAAAATAAATAAATAAATGAATATGTATACAGGAAACTGTATATGGGATAACAATCAATTGAAAATTTTATTTTCTATCATAAATTCGTTTTTTACTCCTGTTTTTCCTTCAGTACGTATACTATACATACTCGTACATACTCGTATGTATACATAATATGTATGTTATGTGTTTATCCAATTGTTGTTGTACCAAAAGGATTTTAAGGATATGAAATTTTATTGCATTTCCATTAAATTATTTTCTAAATATTTACCTTGTATATGCTGCTACTGTGTTGTACTACATCTTTGGTTTTGGTTCGTTTTCTCGGTTAAGTGTATCAAAAATATAAAATAAAAAAAATTATAAATAAATAGAAATTGGTATTATCAGTGCTTATTTTATTGCTGTTGTTGGATTTGATAATAAAATTGGACTCATTTTTTTTGTGTGTGCTGTGTGCTGGTTGCTTCCTACAAAGTATAGTACAGCTAATACATAGTATGTACAGAGAAATGAATTTCGGTTTAATAGCTTCGTTCGTATATGAATGTTTATATATATTTTTTTTTTGGATAAGAAATATTGGTATGATTATTTGTCAATTTATGCTTTTATTGGCAATTCTAAAAATGGAAATGCATTAGCCTGATATGCGGGAATTTTTATTTATTTATAGAAAATCGATGCGAGAAAAAAATCATAACTTGAAATGGGATGCACACTATAAAGTTATTCTATGAATATTTAAATTGTTCGCGCACTACACTCTTGAAATAATGGATTTCAATCTGAAAATAATGAAATGTTGATCTTTTTTGCTACGGCTGCCGTCCTATTCAGCATATCAACTAAATTGCATCACCGAAGGTTTGGCAAAATTGTTGCGTGTAACAAGATGCAAAGCGAATATCTCGATCTGCGGAATAAACGATATTAGCACGCAAGTGAAACTGCCGAGTACGATCAGCCCATGAGAAGAATCGAAATTGAAGATTGGAACATTCCGTCTGATATAAAGGACGTTTTTTTTAGAAGATCACAACTTTGAGTTGGCAATACTGTTTTATTTGACAACCCATTTAATAGGTGATAGTTGCTTTTTGTTTAGTTTGGTTTAACATTTCATTATGGATAGACTTACATCAGAGCAACGCTTGCAAATTGTTGAAATTTCTTATCAAAATAATGATTCTGTTCGTCAAACTTATCGTTTTTGGACCACGTTTACTCTTAATGATATTGTGCATCCCGTGAGACACCGAACAGTGCGCACTGAAGAAGCTCTCGCCGTTCTCAGCAATTGGGGTTGTGTCCTTCCACTTTATGGAAGATTTTACGAAAGCTTTCAAGATTCAACTTGTGCAGGAATTAAAGCCAAACGACCATCGTATGCGCCGCCAATTCGGCGAATGGGCTGTATAGAACAAATTGATATTGATGTTGAATTTCCATTCAAAATTTTGTTCTCCGATGAAGCACATTTTTGGTTAAATGGGTACGGAAATAAGCAGAATTGTCGCATTTGGAGTGAGGACAATCCACAAGCTTTTGTCGAAACACCATTACATCCACAGAAAATTACTGTTTCGTGCGCTTTATGGGCTGGCGAAGTCATTGGTCCATATGTCTTCAAAAATGATGATGGTCAGAATGTTACTGTCAATGGTGAGCGGTATAGGGACATAATTAGAATTTTTTCCGTACCTCGATTTGCTGGCATTAATCTTGCTGACATGTGGCTCCAATAGGATGGAGCCACATACCACACAGTGCGCGCTACAATTGATTTACTCAAAGAAACTTTTGATGAAAGAATAATTTCGCGTAATGGGCCAATTAATTGGCCACCAAGATCGTGTGATTTAACCCCATTGGATTATTTTCTTTGGAGTAATGTAAAGTCACTTGTATACGTCGATAAATCAGAGACAATTGAACAACTGGAAATCAACATTCGAAGAGTTATTGGTGCGAATACGGCCGCAAATGCTGCGAAAAGTTAGTGAAAACTGGTATTCCAGATTGCGCCTTATAAGTGCCAGCCATGGTGGCCACATGGCCGAAATCATATTTAAACATTAATGTCATAAAATTTTCCTTCCAATAAAGCCCGATTCATTGATATTTTGTTTTATTATGATTTAAACTTGTGTAACTCTATAAAAACACCCTTTATAACTGGCAGATCCATCCCAATTTCTTGGGACCGGCCAGATTATGCTGGCTGAAAATCTACATTTGTTGAGAAAATGGTAAATGGAGGAATCTGAATGTGAAGCTCATTTCATTAACAATTATAAACGTTTGGGGTCTGGAAGATTTGTAGTCAAACTACCATTAAAATAAGATGTCTTTTTACTTGGAGATTCGTACTATTCCTCTAAAAATCGTTCGTTGATGTTAGAACGCATCAATGACAATACAGAAATTTTATTCATAAATATGTTTCGTTACACCACATGGACACTGTCCATGCATTGAAATTATCAAGTTACAAATATTTCATGTCGTACCTACTGCGTTATTAAGCCAGAAAGCTCGACAACGAAACTACTCGTTGTTTTCGATCCTTACTGTAAGACATCATCTGGAAAATCGTTGAATGAAATCATGAAGGACGGGCCGACAATACTAAATCTCTTTTCAATATTAATTCGTTTTTGTTTCGAAAATATATCGCCAAATACAAGTCTAGGATACCGTTTCCTATACCTGCAATACATATTATGGCGGGAGAGTCCAAATGGTAGATTTTAGATTTTAAAAGGTGGCTGTTTAGAATTACGTAAGTGGTCAATGATGAACGTTTGCTAAGAGACCTTCCAGGCGTGCATCGCAAGACGTTAAAAAATATTGAGAAAAATTAAAATTGGCCGGATTACTCCAGCACTCAATGCCACTAACGGGCCCACGGTGCAATACCCGGACAAACACATATACTTACACATTAAAAACAACCAACCATGATTTTTGGTCACCACCGGGAATCGAATAACAAAGCAAGCACGCTACTTACTGTACTAACGAGAATATTGAAAAAGACAAGGCAATTAAGAATCTAGGTGTCTCGTAGAAACCTGGCGCATCAGAGTTCCAGTTGGTTTACAAGCAGAAACATCATGAATTCAAAATTACAAAACATCAACCCTTTTCCAACATCGCTAGTTTGTTTGATCCACTGGGAATAATCAATCCGATTATCGTCTTGGCAAAGCTATTGAAAATAAATAATACTCAGCGCCGCAGTTATGTGAGCACCAGTTGTTGGATCGTGTTGGAAGTCTAACCTTAAAATCAACATCACAAACTCGTATTGCTGAACCAACTCAAAAATCGTGTTCAAGTGGCTGACATCCATCAACCTGGACCACCTTTATCGCAAATCGTATCGCCATCGTACAAGGTCTGACATCATCTTCAGTCTGGAATCATGTTGGGTCCAAGGATAACCCCGGTGATCTGGTCTCGCGTATTTAATACAAATTTGATAACTGAAAAGAGAAAGAATAATGATGGCGTTGTTTTCACATTGCCTGATTATGTTGATTACGTTCTGAAAATCAAATATGTCAACAACTTTTGCGCCACCCGCCGAATATCTGGGTTTGTTGGGACTCAACAAATATTAACAAACTTGACATTTATCAAAAACTTCGCCAGCTGTATCAGAATTTCTGGCAACGTTGGCGTTCATTTCATTTCATTTGAAATGTCGCTTTGATACGAAGAAGCTGTTCCCAGGTGGTCGTGCCATTCACAGATCCAACGCGGACTTACAATTTTTCAAATATTACTACTATATCGGTATGCTTAGCCAGGTTACTCTGTTACCGTCCCTGCCAACGAGGGGGCGCATACTCGTCTACTATTTACTTACTTTAAAAATTTAGGTTCAGGTACAAATATTGTGTACTAATACATTTATATCTATATACCTACCGATCAAGAAGTTATCACAAAATTTCTTGAAAGAGTTTAGCTTGTTTAGCAGTATAAGGTAAGTTTACTCTTCTCCTGAATCTATAATAAGTTGATCTCTAGCTTCTTGAGCTAGATCACAGTCATAGAGTCCACTATAGACTCAGTGTATATAGGAGCCTATTCTTCTTTGTCCCGTTAATATTTGGGTAAACCATACACTTAGAGGATTCTTTGTCTCTAATCTCTATATAAACTATATGTTATTTTGCCATCCATTGAATGTGACCATCTATTTTGCCATGTTGATATAGACGCTTTTCTCGTCTTCATCTGGAACGAGCCCATGAGGTTTGGCTGAATTTGTTCACCTTCTACTATCACGTTTCCGTAGCTCACGACTTGTCTTTTCCTTATCTTGCAGTTGACAATTTTCTCATTTAAGAGCATATCAATAGAAATCATGCCGGCCAAGCCAGGAATGGCGTTTATTGACACTGTCCTGTATGTCTTGGGTATTCCGAGCAAGATACTTCTATGGGCATTAACTAGTGTACGCCGATGGTACAGTTCATTCTGTCAGCCCATGCCGCGAACACGTATGTCAATGAAGAGACCACAAGGCCCTCGTATATTATTGACAAAGTACGTTGCTTGAGACCCCCAGTTCCCTTTAGCACAGCGAAAACCTTCTTACTGTTTTCCGCGATTCTTTTGGTATGTGCAGTTACTCCAAGTCGTTCATCGAAGTAAACTCTAAGCCATTTAACAGTTTTCACCGTCTTAATTCTTTGGCCATTTATGTAAACCAATGGTGGTCTCCCAATGTTCAGTAAACCTTTAAGTTGGATCATAACTGACTTTTTAGAGGATAGCTCTTCTTGAATACTTTGTCTTCAATTCGCAGCAAAAAGCCTTACCTTATCGTCCGCGAATGCTACCTCTTGGACTTCCAGGTTCATGATTCCGTTGAAGACAATATTACAAAGGTGTGGACTAAGGATGGAACCTTGCGAACTTCCTTTGTTGACCATTTTTTCAAGTGTGCCATGACTTGAAATAACAGTGGCTTTTCTTTCATAAAAATAGTTGTTTAGGATGTTTTAGAGATTGCGTGGGCAATTGAATCTCTTTAGCTCCAACATAATGCTGGGCCACCACAGGTTGTCGAACGCGCCAGATACATCTAGGAATACTTCAAAATTGTACTTTTGGTCCGACTCTTTGACTATATTGATCATTTTCATCATTGCGTCCTACAAAGGACCTATCTTTTCTAAAGCCAAACTGTTTATCACTATAGGTGCCACTTTTTTGGAATATGTTCATTAACCTGACGGCAAGTAGTTTTTCAAATAATTTACTTAGGACTGCAGGCAACAGCATGATAGGTCTATATCTCCGGTTTTCATAATAATAACTATAATTTACCGTTTTTCCAAGCTTTGGAAAATGTTCCTTTGTCAGCGTTGTCCGAAAGAATATATATCAGAATTGCACCAACGGGGAAAATGGAAAATGACATCGAGGAACGTCACGGTCATCACGCTAGTTTTAATGACTGAATGGGGTCCTCCTCTAAAATGGATCCTTGGCTACATTGTTGAGGTTCATCCGAGACCAGACGAATTAGTACGTGTAGCATCTGTAAAACACCAACAGGTACTGTAAAACGAGTCATTGTGAAATTGACCCCATTATCACAGGAAGAGGATAACAATGCAATTTGAAAGCCCAGAGTACTGCCAAAGGGGGCAGTATGTTGGCGCCCAACCAAGTTAACTTTTTTGCTCGATTTAATATAACAGTTTATTTTCGAAGAATCTATACAACTGTACTTATGTATCTAAATGTTGTTGTATGTACTTATATGTTTGTCGTTTTTTTAAATAATACTTTTGTGGTTGGATCGTATTTTCCGATAGATACATCCAATGTTCTAAATTGGCAGGGCGTTTTTTGTTGTGTAAATTAAATCAATATTGTCGCTAGTTCCGTCAAAAAATATATATGTATGTACATATGCACGAAGTAATAAGCTTAATCGCACATACAAGAATAAAATTATCAATAAGCACACAACATTTTATTATTATTTTCCATAAAATACGAGTATGTACTGTTTATACTTACATCTTTTCCATGTACTCGTATATAAATAATATTTCAACATGAAAATCAATTTCGATTTATTTATCGTTAAAAATTTATAATAACACATAAAAAAATAAATTGAAGAGTTGAAGAACAACATTATGTATACATACGAGTACATATATACCATGTGCATACAATATATTATTTTGCCATATCAATATATGTTTTATATTATGTGCTTGAACATATATATATATATATATAATGTACGTATACGTACATACATACATACAACTGAAATAAGGAAATTAAACAAAAGCTCTTTCTGTTCGAGTGCGGAGAGGAAAGCGAACGAAGTTGAGGAAAACATAAACATAACATGAAATAATCAAATACTGTATATGTTGTACGAGAAGGTTAAAGCTTTTATGGTATTTGCTTACCATATATGTACATATATCTAAAAATCGCAGATTGGCTTATGTATATGGGTTTGTGTTTTAAAAAATTGTATAATAAAATATAAAAATGTTGTTTGTTCGACGATTTTTTAGTTTCTCGTTATATGTACATATGCATGTATATATATATATATATATATATATATATATATATATATATATATATATATATACATATATATATATATATATATATATATATATATATATATATATATATATATATATATATATATATATATATATATATTTATATATATATATATATATATATATATATATATATATATATATATATATATATATATATATATATATATATATATATATATATATATATATATATATATATATATATATTTGGGGGATTGAAAATTGTGGCAATGTTTTATTTAGTTTTCGACGAAAAGTCTAAAATAAGCGACATAAACCTTCGTTAGCTATATATGCGGATGTGTAAATAAACAAATTAGTTGTTGTTCCAACCAAACATTGCATTTAATTATAAATTTCGATTTTGGATTGGCCAAATTTATCTATAGGTACACCAAATGATTTGATTGAAATGAATTAACACTTCAAATTCAGAGTTGTACAATTTCCTTGGACTTTTAAATTTCCATAACATTTCAGAATTCCTAAAGTTTTTAAATTTTTTATTTTTTATTTTAATAGAACAATCTTATCACATGATTATTTATTACTAATGATGATACACACATATTTGTAACAAATAAGTGGAACGAGTACAGGTTTACAAGAAATCACTATTTTGTTTCCAACAACGAATCTTCAATTATTAGATGACTAGCTCATGCGGTTATATTTTTTTAAAACGTCTTAGTTCTTTTGTTAGGTCAAGTTGTATTGCTTCAGTATTGGTATGTTGCAGCAATCTTCTTTCGTTTGATGGCAAATTCCTGGATCATTTAGGATTCGTTTTTAGTTGATATTTAATATTCGTCTTATTCGAACGTGTTTTTTAATTATTGTACATTCCAGGTGCCAAAACAAAGGGTACAGGTTATGGGTGATAAAGGAGACGGAACAGGTAATGATGCATCAATGAGCATAAGGATTATGACTGGGTTGATTGGGACGATGTATTAGTGTTTGAAATGTTTTGAACATAAGGACTCTTAGAATTGAACGATAAGGTTAAGGGCAAGTGGGGATAAGCTAGCTGTCATAATGTGAACCAGTGTAAAGTAGGAAAATTTCACAACTGTCCGGTAGGAAGGAAGCTCGGTGCTCATTGCTGGCATAACAAACAGTAATTTTGATATTTTTCAATTTTGAAATATGGAAATACACTAAGCACCACCTCAGAAGCCATTTGTTCGAAGACCCGACAAATATCTGGAACAAATCGCAAACTTTAATTTAGGCACATAGTATTTAAGAAATTTTAACAAATAAGATGGGGAAAAAGGAAGAAAAAAATTAAAAACTATACCTTTGTATTAATCCAGTTTCGGTTGGATTTAAATTCTGGTCTGCTCCGTAAACTGTAGGTGGAATCCTACAAAGTTCACAATTTCAGATCTTAATTCAGTAGATGATCCGTATGAACTAATTTTTTCCAATTACAGCTGTTGTATCACGGCATTGAAAACGCAATTACCATCGCCGGGTATCGGATGAACTTCCATAAGAATTACCTAATAGCTTTATCTAATACAATAATTAAATAAATTTATCAGTATTTAATTTAAACTTAGGCTTAAATATCAGCTTTTCTAGCCAACGCTTTGTAGTTTTTTTTTAATTTTAAATCACACAAAAGCAACAACATAAGTAAAATTTAGGATTTAACGAGGAATAATTTCAACGAAAAGAGGAGAGACATCTGTTGGGGTAGAGCGACAACTATCAACATCAACAGTATAGCTTTACTCTTAAAGTTTGGTCTAGTTAATTGTTAGTTGTATGGTAGGGATGAAGAAAGTGGGTGGGCTGAATAGGTATATGGAGCGTAATGGCAGAATGTCATTGATTTGAAGAAAGATTTAATAAACTAAACCAAATTGACAATATACCCGGCTGAAATAACTTGGAAATAACAGGTATCGTAAAAGTTCTTGTTGAAAAACGTTTGAAATGTTTGTGTCGAAAACATGAAGCGACGCGAGGTGAAGTGCAGTGGTCTCCCTTATGGTGTTATTAGTTATTTGATGAAATATGAACAAGGGGTAAACGGGTATATGTATAAATCGAGGGTAGGAAAAAGAAGCACTAAACTAATTATCATTCATTACAGGGTCTATCACAGCTCAAATATATTAAATTAATAATATTAAATTGACCTAAATTACAGGATCTCCTCCAGTGAAACTGAAACTTAAATTAATTAATTAAAGGTTGGAATGCAGATTAAAATAAATCGTAGCTAATTTGAGCTGAATTTTAATATCTCATA
Source organism: Tipula unca (assembly GCA_951394425.1). Lineage (NCBI taxonomy): Eukaryota > Metazoa > Arthropoda > Insecta > Diptera > Tipulidae > Tipula > Tipula unca. The sequence goes on from OX596380.1 coordinate 191,176,610, forward strand.
AGTCTCATCCACCAAACTATAATAAATTTTATTTCAGAGCCCAGTGATGCCGAAAAAATTATATAAGCTGATAAGAACTGTATAGACCTGTGTTACTAATTGTTTGCCATACCAGGTATCTGTAACCGAGACAGTTTCGATCATACTAACTGAACCTATCCAAATCCTATTTATGTTATGTGTAAACGGGTGTTCGGTGAGGCCCGTCCATCGCCGGAAAATTCTGCTTGGTCGAACATTCCAAAATTATTCCACTTTTAACTGTACAACATAATTAAGTGCCGTGCAATAGGCTAATATTTAAATGGGTTTTTAAAATCCATACAAGAATGTCTGTGGTAAAATAAAAAATGCATAGAATGTAATATTATAGTGGTTGATGAGTGGTTTTTTACATGCAATGGATTTATGTGTGAAAAAATAACCAGTCATATATAGCTGCGTTGCTTTTTAATTAAATAAGTCACTTGGCAAATACTCCAGTCATATCAAAGGAAGGGATTAAATATATAATGCATGAGTTAAGTGGTTTGCAATAGTTTTGTCCTAAATATCTTGATCGGTTGCGGGAATATCAAAGCAAAATTGTAACGAATTAGGTATTCTTTCACATTTTTTTCTTTGTAGTCGCACTGTATTTTGCTTGCCGCATTTTCTTTTTGTTTGTCTTATCCTGTATAGTGATAAAATAAATTTTGGCGGGAAAATGGCCAGTTAGAACGGGGAAAAAATAATATAATCTAGACTATTCGGGTTGATTCACCGTAGAAAAAAAATTAATAAATACAAGATATCGATGGCAAGTTAGTTAGTTCAGTTCAGATTTTCCTCTGGTGATATAATCTTCTGCTAATGTAAACAGCATAATACCATTGCTTTACTGGAGAGGCGGATCCGATGTCGATGGAATGTTTAGTCAGCGCCGTTGAACCGAGATTTAGAATGGTTCGAAAGAAGGGAAAGACCGTATAATTCTTGATAATTCGGTACGCTGTCTATCCGCGAGCTCGTGTTCATTAGACTCATTATGTTCAGTGATGGAGGACAACGAAGAAGCGATTTCTTCTATGACTGCGGATGCTAGTCCAAATTGTCTCCAAAAATTCATACCTAGGTAGAACGATTGTTAAAGATAGGGAGCAAAGTACAGATCGGAATAAGTGATGGGAATATTAAGATAGCCAAGGATAGAAGATTGGCGGCCACTAGATGGAATTTAAACATCAAGGAATCTACTATCTCTTCACCACCAGCCCCTAAAATAGTAATGTTTATGCCACTGTCTAAAAGCCCCCGCATTTTCCGATCTCCTACGCGTACTTGCGCATATGGTCTTCCGTCCACTTTACCGCTCAACACAGCTTCTATACATTTAGCCTTCATTATTTGCCTATTGCACGAATATGGAGATGTTCGAGAGATATAAGGAAAATTAATTGGACAAGTTTGAATGGAGATGGAACCGGATACGTCGGAATTTATGAGTGGCGGCATTCCCAGAGGTTGGATTTAAGGTTTTGGAGGATTACATTTGACGCAATATGGTTTATGATTACCTGATCTTTTCCACAACCATAACAAAAAATGTGTGTAGGTGGCAAAGGCCATAACTGATAGATGTGTCCCAAACACTGGCGGACGCCATAGGTTTGGTAGATCCTGATGCTTAGGTATACTGTTGGGAGGGCCGATAGTCTTTCCGAACCAAGGTTTCTAGATTATGTTCAGTCTCATTTAAAGAGCCCACCTCTACTAATTCATGAATAGTTTTTCGTGACGGTTGTAGCTAATTTTCTGGGCAGTATCCAGCGCGTACCCATGTCTGTTCCAAACTAACACAAACTACTGCCAGTTGCTCAATGGAGTTTATTTTTTTACCCGACATTTGGAGATTAAATTGGTGCCAAGGCCACATATTCTTTTTCGCAAAGCGTAATAATTTATCTTCGGGAATTGGTGTAGGCGACTTCATGGCTATTTTAAGTAATAAAAATCATATATAGAATGATTCTTTCCTAAACCGCTGAAGAATATCGTCACCTGTTAAATGTCGCTTAAATCGTTGAACTCCGAGTCCTGCAAATTATTGAAGGCTCAGTTGGAGGACAGCTCTTTGAATGCAATTCAGAAAGCCGAATTGACCATACTCAATGCTATTCATGCATTAAATAATCCCGTAGATAAACGGCATATCACGCGATCCCAAACAAAGGCGTCATCTAATTTAAAATCAATACACAGGCTGAAAACAATAGATAGTTCCAAAGTATAGAGGTTACTTCAACTGAACATCAAGTTTTATCGATCAATAGTGTTGTTGAAGATCTAACATTGTAACTACTTTAGTCCAGCCTACCGCAATTCAATCTCCAGATTTGCCATGCTGGAGCAACTAAAAAGCGAATTCAAACAATTGGAGAAAAACAGTGATAAAGCTGCTGACTACTCTGCTGAAGTCACTAACCATTCAACAAATTCCAGAGGACTTCTACGCAACATCACACTTCGTGCGTACTGCTAAATCTATTCAGAGCACAAATGGTTCACTTAGTCTTCCAGTAGCTCAAGCTGGGAAACGAATCAACGATGAACTAAAACAATCAGTGACAGATTATTATAACGATGATGAAGTCAGTAGGATAATGCCAGGTAAAAACGACTGGTAAAAAAAAAAAAATTGAAAATTCAGAAACGTCTCATGATGAGTACATAAAGGAATTCTACGAGGGCCACAAGAATCTCCATCAGGACGACGAGTCGAAAAAAATTGGATTTTCCAAATTTTGCTTACTTCGTCCTAAAAACTGTGTGCAACCAGGAAGCAGTGGAACGCCATATACAGTATGTGTTTGTACAATACATCAAAATATGAAACTAATCATTTATGGAACCAAAATAGAATCTGTTACAAATGGTGAGAAATCGAAATACCAAGATTGCATTTCATCTATATTATGTCCAGAGTTGGGTTCGATTCCCGTTAGTCAATGGATTTCAACTGCGACAGATGCAATTTGGAAAAGTATTCAAAACCGTTAGAAGAATTTTTGGATGACTTTATAAAGAAGCTGGAAAATCTGATTTCTCATTTCACTTCAACAATCTAGCTTCGTAAAAAATAACAAAAATATTCTGAAGCCTACAGACTTTGCAGAAAATTATTCATTTATAATGCAAAACGCAGCGCAATGAATGGCATTTTCATGCCACATCTTATGGAACGGGTCTATTCTATGGAGTAGGATGTACTATCAAGAGAATGACGTCCAGAGCCAGGCTCACTGATGAATATGATGGCACCATAACATATGCAGCAGAATTATTTAAATGGGCTAAAACCTTAAAAACTGATATGGTTTTTGAGTTTTGTTCTGACAAAAGAAAATTTAGTAAGGTCTTCCTAAACGGTAAGTATATATTTGTTTTCTTGATACGACGCAGGGAGAAGACCGACTGTATCTAAAAAAAAGCTTTTCGAATGCTTGAGTAGATGTTAAAGTTATTTGCATTGGAGTTTTATTGAATTTGCAGCATTTTTTTTTTGACATAACTCACAAGATTTAATTGCTTTTCTAATACGAGTGTATAAGTTATTAAAATGATAATATCTTTTGATTCGCTGTGCAGTTCGGAACGCACCTTGATGACCACCTAAAGGTTTAGAATGAAATTCTTCAATAAGTTTATCAATTTCAGAATCGTCAGTGAGATGTATTATTTTAGAATTCGGTAAATTGGTTTCAAGATTTTTTGGATTTGACCTAATTTCAGAATGTTGTTTACTTTTTGATCGAGTTACGACCATTATTACTTTAGATGTTGAAGAAAGTTTTGAAGATTTATCATGTACAATTACTATTCGACTTAGAGCATCCGCATTTTGATTGTGATTTCTAGGTCTGTGGTAAACCTTATAATCGAAATCTTCCAATATAATGCGCCACCTCATTAACCGAGAGAAAGGGTTTTTTAAAGCCACAAGTTACACAGATCAACGGCTTATGATCTGTAATTAAGGAAAAGTGACGACCATATACATATGGGCAAAAATGTTCGCAAGCCCATACTATCGCCAGCAATTCCTTCTCTATCGTTGGGTAATTAAGTTCAGCTTTATTTAGTACTCGACTAGCAAGTGCGATTGGCAAATCAAAGTAGTTCGGATTATGAGAAAGAACCGCGCCGATTGCAATATCACTCGCATCGGTTGTTATTGTGAACGGTAAAGCAAAATCTGGGTGGTGTAAAATCGGAGGGTTTAGTAAATAATTTTTATGTTTGGTGAAAGATTCATCGCAGAACACATTCCAATTAAATGGTTGACCCTTTTTAAGTAAAATTGTTAGAGGTTGAGATATTTCAGAAAATTGTTTAATAAAACGGCAGTAATATCCTGCCAAGCCTAAAATTGATTTCACTTCCTTTTGATTATTTGGCTGAGGTTAATTTTTTATTGTATCAGTTTTGTTTTGATCTGGTTTGATTCCCTCTTCAGTGACGGTATAACCTAGATATATGATCTCCTTAGATAAGGATTGGCACTGTTCTAAATTTACCTTCAAATTATTGATTTTGAAACATTCAAGAACCGATTCTAATTTAGCGTTGTGATCAATAAGATTAGATAAGCAAGACATTTAATGCCATTTAAACCACTTAGGATAGTATTCATAAGACGTTGAAACGTCGCTGGTGCAGTTTTCAACCCGAAAGGCATTCGTTTAAATTGAAAATGTCCTAAGTGAGTATTAAATGCAGCCTTTCTCTGCCTTTGGTATCTCATAAAATCTGATGATAGCCCTTCGCTAGATCTAAAGTAGAGAAATATTTATTTTACGAAAATCCACCACGATTCTCCATTTCTTTTCTTCGTTATTCGCCTTTTAAGGGACTAGAATTAATGGAAAGTTCCATGGACTTTTACTAGGTTCGATTTTGTTGTCTTCCAACATTTGGTTTATTTGTTTGTTGATTTCAGTTTTTGTGGACTCTGGTAAACGATATTGTTTGACATATATTGGATCTACGTTACTATCAGTTCTAATTTTAATTTTATGCAATATGATGTCGGTTGATGTAAGCTTATCACCAGGCACGACGAATATTTCATTGTACTTTCGACATAGGTTTATAATAGAGTTCCGTTCTTCTTGATTAAGATGGTCGATTTTTAAAAGAGATTCAATAATTTGTAACCGATTGTTTATCACATTTGACCATGAATTTAATCGAAATACTTCAAATTCTAGTTTGGTGAGAGATAAATTAAGATTTTCAATTTCGACTTCAAAATCATTTGTATTTACGATGCTTATAGTAATGTATTGGCATACATAATCGACTTCATTAAGACTACTGGAATGAATTGAGGTTGTTTTTTCTGAACGAGCAGGAATTGGAATAGATGAATTGGATGTTAATTTCAGTTGAATTGGAATGTCATTATATAAAATTTCAAAAACATAATTAGAAAAATCTATCTTGATTTGGAATGAATGATTTATTGATATGGAATCTGATAGAATTATATTTGCTTCACAACTGGCTATTATCTCGATTAACTGGGGTGAAACCTTTAACTTTACATTTTCTTTCTGGATAACAAAGTGTATCGTCAACCAGGAAATTTCGTTTTATTATACTGGTGTCAGCTCCGGTGTCGACCAAGAAGAGAAACGATGTTGGGTTTAATACGTCAAGCTGTAATTCATCGAATTTTTTATTGTGGTTCTGATTCGTAATATTGATTGAATAAAGCGCTAAACTTGAGTTGTAAAAATTGTGAATTGAGTTTGAATTAGATTTATGGTTTAAACAATTTGAATTATGATTTGTAAACTCAATTCGAATGATCATATTTATTTGGAAAATGATTAATTTTGGAATCTGGGAAATACTCTACTTTAATTCCTGGATCCGAACTGGAGTGTTTGCCGAAGTTTCTAGAACGGATCCCGAACCATTTCCCGAAGAATATGGAATAACTTGTTTTGACGTTTCTTTAGGTTTGTTCAAGTTAGAAAACTGTATTTTTCTACAAATACTGATGTGATGACCAGGCGCTTTACAGTAAGCACAAATTAACGCTTTCTGAATTATCGTGATTTCTGGTTTTGACGTTTTATTTCATTATACTTATTAAACGTCATAGGATTTGGGAAAGGTCTACTAGAAACTTAATTTTTCTGATCAGGGTATCGATTATCAAAATAAATGGAAGTGTTTTGTCTACTTAGTGTAAGTTCTTCTTCACAAGCCTTATTTATGGAATCCTGAAGTAAAGTAAAGCGACAAGCCTTAATGATAAGTTTGATCAGATCAATGAGACCCTCTTGAAAAGCTTTAAGTTCTGTCTTAGAATTTAGGTGAAAAATGGTTTTTCAAGCAGATGTACCTTCACTAGCTATATGCATACTTCATTCAATTCGAAGAGTAATTTTTCGACTCTACTTGCATATGTTGTAACATTTTCATTTCTTTGTTGTTTAACGTTAATGAGCTCTATTTGTAATTGCTCTATAGATTTGGTACATTGGAATTTATGTTTTAGTTTATCTTTCAATTAAAATTATTATATACATAAAGCTACAGTTTGGTATCACTAATCCATAACACAGTTTCACTTCTAATTCAATATATTTTTCTTTTAACTCATCTTTTTTAATTGGCTGAGGATTTCACGCATTCCTCCTAGGGTATCGCGTTTTTAGATAAATTTTATTGGCGACATCAATAATGGTACTACTCAGTGAAGCATATGATTCATAATTTTTCTGATAATTATGAATCATTATTATGCGGGATTATACAATAGTTATGCACGAACATGATTTAAAAAAATATTTCTCGACCAAGCCCATGTCTCATTAAACTAATAAATGTTAAACCCAACTATAGATACCATACACCCAAAATCCTACAAATTTAAATAATAAAACCCTAAGCATATTACTGTGTGAATTTTAAATTACTCGTTTTGCTGGAATAACCTGGATCCATAATAATATTATGATTAAAAAATAAAATTAGATTTTCCTATAAACCGTCGTATACAACGTAACAACCTGAGCATAGGTATGTACATATACATATAATAATATTTGTGAGTATACGTACGTATATGTGAATTTCCCATTATGTTTTTTTCTAGTGTCGCTCTATATAGTAAATGTATGATGATGGTGTACTCGGAGTTTGAGCAGCCAACATAATAAAAGTCAATAAAATGACAAAAAAATGTTTTAATAATTTGTATGCTGATAACATGAAAATGTAATATAACGGTATAATTATATTATCTTAAAGTAGAGCATAAGAAGACGAGTGTTTTGTGCGCTGCTAAATTTTAATTTTTATCATTTTAACACCAAAAACCGCGATAGCTTATATTAATTTTTCGATAATGAAATGGGTGTACATTATACTTGTATATACTTATATGTATATGTAATATACTATATGTAGTAATTTATAACGGTTGTAAAGTATTTAAATACGACGTACGTACATACATATATTCCGCACCCCGCGCCCATATACACGATATTTGGGTGTCTATATATATACGAAATGATAAAATGGGTACCGACTGTTAGTGGTTTTGTATTTTTAATTATTTTAATTTATATTCTCTGGATATAAGAGCTTTTTTTTGTGGGTTGTATCTTTGTGTGTTTAATATCATAAAGCTCATTTTAATATACACATATATGTATATACATAAGATTATATGCTTTTTCGAGTGTTTAAATAGAGTATTTTATTATTTTGTAAAGTGTCTAGTCTTTGTAAGATCTTAAATGTTCGATGTTAATAGTTTGGTACTTAAAGCGATTAATTAAGAACACTTCAATTTATTTCATTAATTTGAATAAGCACATATTTAAAATGGTTAATAAACTTGAACTGCAGAGTACTTTCACTGCAGAGTAGTGTGTTTAACAACAGCATCAAAACTGTTTTAATTTTAAATTTTTGTAATCGAATAAGTTTTTCACAAATTAACAAACTTTATATATGTGTTAGTATCACACTGTTAAGTTGAATTCCAATAAGAAAAAATTATGATTCATATTGAAATTTTTAGTACTAAAATATAAGACGAACTTAGACAAAACAAATGAATTTTAAGATTTTGTTTCGGATAAAAGATATCTAATGAGCTTGTTAGACAAGGAATAAAATAAACTGTTTCATGTGCTACTAGAACTACAGTAAACATAACTGGACAGGTGTGTTACTGGACATTTACCTCAACCAAAGCCAAAACATACAGAAAAAAAATTTTCATAAATTTATTTCTCAGGATAATTGATACCTTATAAGCAAGATAAACAAAAAATTAAATGAACTATTTCATGTACTATCGGAACTTGAGTCCAAATCTTTGGGAAAGGCTGTTAATAACCATTTATAATTTTCGACCAAACTCGATTGTTCCAGAAATAAAATCGTGGCCAATTTATTTCTGGGGATAATGGATTCCTTTAAGTTTTGTTGGACGCGGAATTAAATAAGCTGTTTCATGTACTATCAGGATCTGAGTCCAAATCTCTGGTAAGGAGTGTTAATGGATATTTTTATTTTTGGTCAAGCTCCTTTTTCTAAGAATAAAATTCAAGGCCAATTTATTTCTCTGGTTATTGCATCCGTTTTGAGCTAGTTAGATGAGGAATTTATTGAGCTATTTCATGTAGTATCGGAACTTATCCAAATCTCTGGCAAAGGGTGTTAATGGCCTTTTATCTTTTTTTCCTTTTATTTTCGGCCAAACTCGATTTTTCAGAAAAAAAATCGTGCCTAGTTTTTTTCTCTAGATAATGGATTCCTTTAAGTCTTGTTAAACGAAGAATTTATTGATCTATTTCATGTATTAGCGGCCATTTCATGTATTAGCCATTAATCATTTTTCGCCAAACTCGAACTTTTCAGAAATAAATTCGTGGCCAGTTTATTTCACCGGTTAATGGATCCGTTTTGAATTATGTAGACGACAAATTTATTGAGCTATTTAATGTATTATCGGAAATTGAGTCCAAATTTCTGGCAAAGCGTGTTAATGGCCATTTAACATTTTCGGCCAAGGTCGAACTTAGAAATAACAAGAGAAATAAACTGACCACGAATTTATTTTCTGAAATAAAGGTTTATTTAATAATTTATTTACAATTTGCCTCAACACCCATTGCCATAGATTTGGTACTATCGGATTTATTTCATGTACTATCGGAACTTGAGTCCAAACCTTTGGGAAAGGGTGTTAATAACCAATTATAATTTTCGGCTAAACTGGATTGTTCCAGAAATAAAATCGTGGCCAATTTATTTCTCGGGATAATGGATTCCTTTAAGTTTTGTTGGACGCGGAATTAAATAAGCTGTTTCATGTACTATCAGGATCTGAGTCCAAATCTCTGGTAAGGAGTGTTAATGGATATTTTTATTTTTGGTCAAGCTCCTTTTTCTAAGAATAAAATTCAAGGCCAATTTATTTCTCTGGTTATTGGATCCGTTTTGAGCTAGTTAGTCGAGGAATTTATTGAGCTATTTCATGTACTATCGGAACTTGAGTTCAAATCTTTGGCAAAGAGTGTTAATAGCCTTTTATCATTTTCGGCCAAATCCGATTTTTCTGAAAAAAATCGTGGCCAGTTTATTTCTCTAGATAATGGATTCCTTTAAGTCTTGAAACGAAGAATTATCATTGAGCTATTTCATGTATTAGCGGAACTAGAGTCCAAATCTCTGGCAAAGTGTGTTAATGGCCATTTATCATTTTTGGCCAAACTCGAACTTTTCAGAAATAAATTCGTGGCCAGTTTATTTCACCGGTTAATGGATCCGTTTTGAACTAGGTAGACTAGGAAATTATTGAGCTATTTCATGTATTATCGGATATTGAGTCCGAATCTCTGGTAAAGAGTGTTAATTGCCATTTATCATTTTCGGCCAAACTCGAACTTAGAAATAACTAGAGAAATAAACTGGCCACGAATTTATTATCTGAAGTAAAGCTTTATTTAATAATTTATTTAAAATTTGCTATTAACATTGCCAGAGATTTGAACTCAGATTCCGATAGTAATAGCTTATTAAATTCCGCGACCAACAAGACTTACAAGAATCTATTATCCCGAGAAATAAATTGGCCACGAACTTTTTTCTGGAAAAATCGAGTTTGGCCGAAATCAAAAATAACCAATAACACTCCTTACCAGAGACTTGGACTCATATCGTGATAGTAAATGAAATAGCTTATTAAATTCCTCATCAAAACAATGCAATATAGGTGTTTTATATCCCCATAATAATTAAGCCAACGTATCTTTTGGCATTTTTATGAAAGTGAAACGTGAAAAGCTTAAATTCTAATTGGATTAAATTTGAATTAGTACTAAAATAGGTTGATGTTTCGGCTTAGGAGGTTTCAACATGGGAGTGTAGAACTTTAACTTTTACGTTAGCTATTTACAAAAATTTTAAAATCATTAGGGTTATTGTATGATGCGATGTATGATAGTTATTATTTCCAATAAAATGATTAATTATTTTATGTGAGTCCTTGCTACCTATTGCTTAATCGTATCATTCATTAAAATGTTGAAAACTAAATTTTAGTGCATTAGTTTTTACGCTACTTACACATTTTCTTGATAAATATAAATATAAAATATAATACTTTTTCAAATGCATTCATGTTTTTTTTATTAATAGCAATATTTATTGATTATATTTCATTCACAAACAATTTTATGATTCATGACAGTGTACGCTACGCACTAACACCAACGAAATCAATTAGAATTCAATTAGATTTTCAATATTCCAATAGGATTTGTATACGTACATATGTGAAAAAAAGTGTGAAAACCTTCACAGGCATCATATGTAGTAATTATAAACTCTTAAACCCATAGAAATGTGACAAGGAATTGGAAATTTAAAAACTGTACGCTCCAAGCTCTTAAATATAAATTCCAACAATTTCAGACCAAAAATGGTTCATTTAAACATAAAATTTTAAACATTTGGTAGAAAGACAACTAGATAGTTATCGCTGACTAGCATACTGGTCAACTGAGCAGATTGCACAATTATGCCGGGAGTACCATCATGCAAAGAGGGAATATCATCGTGCCTATGGGGTAGAGAGTCTTATCCTGGCTTGCGTGAAAATTACTTCGATGTTTGAAACCAGTTTAAGCATTCAATTAAAGTGAGTAAGCGTCAATGCTGGAAAGAACTGTGCAGTGAAGTGGACCATGACCCATAGGGAGACCCTATAAAAAATCGCATGAGACCAGAAATCGAAATGCATCGCCTTCCAGCTGTCCAGTGACACTAAACAGAATTGTAACCGCCATATTCCAGCGACAAAATGATTTGATCCCTGTTATAGGGTGTAATACCTGGCCCAGGAAAGTCCCCTTAGTATCCACTGTAGAGCTCATGCACTAAAGGCCGCCATCCGAGATAGACCCGACGACTACAGACAAATCTACAACTCATGTTTGAGAGAGGGAGTATTCAGAAACAAAAGAAAGGACAAAGAAAGATCCAGGAGATCCATCCTCATACCGACCAATGTGCATGTTGGATACGGCTGGCTAAGTAGTACAGCGCTTCAACCACAATCCATTGAAGAAAGCCGTGGAAAGAGCCGGAGATTTTCATAAATTTCATATTTAATTCTCACCATATGATACCTCGTAATTTATTTAGGATTATGAAAAATTTCATACTTGGTTTGAAAATGCGTCCTAAATTTGTTATGTTTGTAATTTTAGGATCAACTTTACTTGAAAGTTTATTGAAGAATTCGAGTTGAAATTACCGATTTATTTATTCATGAAATTTAAAAATTTTACAGACCTAATTGACTGCCGGATATCATTTCCATTTATTCAATTCGAAAATTCAGACTTTTAAAAAATATATAATTTATACAGTTTCCAGACCTTTTTCTCATATACAAAGTATATAGTTGGTATAAAAACCTTAATCCAGACATTTTTATCGTGTTAAATGTATTATGCTGTTATCTTATAGTAATTGAACTTGGGACCCTATTGGCCACTGAATACCGATACGGTAGAGCGGATTATTTTAGCTTATATAGCTGCTACCCAAAAAACGGCCTCGTGAAATTTATTTTCTTTAAAAAGTGGCGACAGACATTTATTTATATATAGATTCGCACGATCAAAATCATCAGTGGTAGGAAGTGGTGGCCGATTAGGCCCTAAACTCTAACGGTATGAGAAAATATCCATTTTGGCTAAAATATTTGGTTTTGTTGTTAGAGGTATGTCCTCAATATAAATTCTGATATTTCATCTAAAGTTTTATTAAAATTTTAAATCTCAAGGCCAAATTTTTTCTTCCGCTATATCAGGGAAATACTGAAATTTGGTTAAAATCTAATTTTGAAATACAGAAATATGGACAAAGCCATGGAGTCCTCTTTAGTTTTAATTTATGGTTATTGTAGAAATCTCAAATCTATTTTAATGGTAATATGCCATCTGATATTTTTTTAAATATGTATGATTTAAGAGACACTTGATCATTCAGTCAGATAATACCACTTAACCAATGTTATCAATGAGTATGTCGACTATCAGACATAAAATATATTTTAAGGAACGTAAACGGTTTCCTATAAAAATTGGATACCATTTTATTTCTATTAATAAATTATCAAACTTCATTGACCTGCAATCAATTTGTATGTCTGCAACCACATTCATAATATGCAAACGATGAATATACACATTTATGGGGAAGTTTTAAAAACACAGTCTCTGTATACACTTTTCTACTGTGTAAAAAATCCAACATAAATAATTTCCAAACCACAGAACATGTAATGAAACATATAAATATTCATTTTTAATCTTAACTTATGTTACGCTCGTTTTTTTATTTCACCTCTGGGTGCTTTATCGTATACAGTGCGCTATATATGTATATAAATATAGTTTTACAAGTTTTGCAAATTTTATTTTATTTTTCTGCAACACCACCAAAAGAAAAATCGTGTCTAATACAACTTATGCTCTTCCTCCTTATATATGTTGTTGTACCGGTGTTTTCTTTCGAATTTTCAATTTTTATTTATTTCGGTTGAAAATTGTGTTCATGTGTCACGTTTATATATGCCTTGTATATGGTGTAAATAAATTGCAAATATTGTTGTGTGTCTGTTCCTTCAATTTAGTTGTTTGTATAAGGAAAATCCGTTTAATTGTTTTTGTGCTCGATTCTCTTCATATCTATAATAGTGGTTTATACGTTCGGTTTGCGTTTGCTGAAGATGATAAAATTAAAATTCAACAACAAAAAAAAATAAAAAATTACAGCACCAACAATGAGAATAAAACCAAAATTTCATTTTAATTTCTATTATAAAATTTTTTTTAGTTGTTGCTGCTGTAAATTTCTTAAAGAATTTAACGAACCGAAAACAGAAAATAAATTATTTCTTTTTACCAGTAACAACACACAATACCAAACGTTTCTCCTGTATAGGTTTTGTGACGTATTTTTGCTTTTGTCCTTTTTTGGTTGCGTTCTCATGTTCATGTTTTATATAATATAATGAATAAAAGAGAGATACAAACAATAAGTCGCACAAACGAAAATTATATATTTTCCTGGGCTTTTAAGTAACCGTCACGTGAAGATGACAACAGCACCAAAACGATATATACATTATACATATACAGTAATCCCTCGAACTGCGCGGGTTTCGGAGTTGTGCGATTTTATTTTTAACAGTAAAATTTCGCATTGCGCGGTAAAAAATTTGCAGCAGTGCGTATACAAAAAGGGAGAAGAAGTCTTCATCCAATTCTGGGGAGTTTCAAATTCAGCCAGTAAAGGTTGGTTTGAAACGTTTAAAAGAAGACAAAACTTACAAAATATAAAATTAACGGGCGAAGCGGTTAGTGCTGATACGGTAGCGGCTTCTACATTTTCAAAATTTCTCAAAGATCTAATAGAAAGTTGTGAATATCTATCAAAGCAGTTTTCAATGCCGATGAGACTGGCCTATTTTGGAAACGGATGCCGAGTAGAACGTTTCGTAAGGAGAAATCTGCTCCTGGTGTCAAGGTTGCAAAAGACAGATTATAACTCTTGTTATGTGGAAATGCCGATGGGGTTTATAAAAACGAAGCACTGTTAGTTTATAAATCTGAAAATCCCTGGGCTTTTAAAAGAATTTCAAAGAGTGCCCTACCAGTCTATTGGAAATCGAATAAGAAAGCTTGGGTGACAGGTATAATTTTCGAAGACTGGTGTTTAAATTATTTTTGCGTATAGAAGCTGAGAATTATTGCAAAAAAAAAACATTGCCTTTCTTGCCCATTCTTGATAATGCACCAAGTCATCCAGTACATTTGTCTTATTTGCATCTATATCTTAAGGTAATATTTCTTCCCGCGAACACGACCCTGTTAATTCAACCCACGGACCAAGGTGTCATTGCTGCATTTAAACTATATTTTTTTGGAAGGACGTTTATCCAACTAATAGAAGCTACAGATGGACCAGATAAACTCTCAATTCATGAGCATTGGCAACAATACAACATCTTAGACGACGTACAAAATATTAAATTTGCTTGGGATGAAGTAAAGAACACAACTATGAATATATGGCCTTAGTGCCGCATCAGGAAAGCAGTTGTGGATATGCCAGCACTAGTGGAAATTGTGGAAATGGGTAAAAAATGATTGAATGCGCTCAAGAAGATCTTTCTGTTGAAGAAATAGTAATGTATTTCGCAGATAATAATGTTGAAAAAGACGAAAGTAATGATTCAGAAATAGTCAAAGAAAAAAAATTAAGTAGCAAAGCACTGGCAGAATTTTTGAAAATGGGCAATCCACTTGGTGAAGAAACCATTAACTTAGACCCTGCTTTGGAGTGTGCTTTAATATTCCGCAGACGTTTCACCGAAGCTTTACCGCCATATAAGGAACTTTATAATTCAAGAAATAAAAAGCAATCCCTATTAACAAGTTTCTTTGCCAAACCCTTGGCGGAAATATCAATTTGATCAGAAGACAGTAGTGAAAATGAAATGAAATATTTTTATAAATGAATTTCTAATTTTCACAACGTAACTACCGCGTAGATCGAGGGATTACTGTATAGGAAAAGGCACAAGTTAAAAAGCATGAATCGCAAATATAAAACGAAAGCCGCGGAAAGTAAATAACCAAATTTTGTCTACTTAAATTAAAATTTAATTCATATTAAGAAGAATATAAGTATGTATGTATGTATGTAAGTACAAAGTAATATAAAAGGAATGTTTGAGCTTTTATGATTATTTTTTATGTATATCTCGTATATACATAGATATTTCTTATTATTATGCGACAACAACAAAACCATGTCAAATATAATTATGTTAATGTGATCATGTATCAATCCCTTAAATATAATTATAAAAAATATGTAATAATCATATTTAGAATAATTACAAAATTTTTAAGTCAAAATTACTAGAAAAATTTGTTTGTAATATTATTGTTACTCAAAAAGGGGTAACATCTGCGTACCAAAAAAAAAAAAGAAGCTTTTGTCGTCTTCATTCACTCTTTTTGTACACACAGTATATATATACGAAGAAGCAATAAAATTTTGTTATACTACTTACTACTGCCAAAAAAATAAAAATTTTAATTTTCATGTATGTTAATTTCACTTTAATTATATTGTTGTATTATGATATTTTTTAATTAAATTAATTAAATATAACAAAAAAAAAAGGATTTATATCTTTTAATTCTCAAACATGTACGGGATATAATAAGATTTTTTTTTTGAGGGGTGTGTTTTGGGAACATGTCAATCCTGTATTATTAATCCAAGGGCTTGATAATTAAAGAAAACAAAATTATAATTATAGAGATTTAATTTAATTTCAACATTATTTTAAATAACTCCTATAGAAGCATTAGGCTATTGATTGGTGCGAATGAACAAATTTAATATTAAAGAGATAAAACCATTTTCATGTTACTTTCTTTACCATGCACACTGCACAGAGATGGGCATTTATTTGGGCATCGTCGACAATGTAGACAATTCCTAGAGTGATTTTATAAATTAATTTAAAACTGCGGTGACCAAATATCATTATGATTATAGTGATACGAGGGGGCGACAAGTTTATATAATCGTCGATTTTATGCAAGTTTAGTAGAAATCGACTATACTACATTATATAGTCACTAGTCAGTTGTTTTATTCTTTCAACGATTAATTTTAAAAATAGAGTAAACAAATTGTCTACTAAACTTGCACATAATTCCATTACTGAGTTAGCTAGTTCACAGTAATCGAAAGGCACAATGAATTGGTACGAAACTAATATTTTCAGTGTTGTCTCAAATGGAGCTGTAATCAATGGTTGAATTGGGAAATTGCCAATCATCGTATTCCAGTGTCTTCCTTTGGATATATGGTTAGAAAAAAGGAACGACTTGTTTGGAGACCTTGTGGTGATTATAGAAGATTAAACACCATCACCGTTCCTGACCGTTTTCTATTCGCCATATACAACATTCCTCTATGAACATAACCAGTTGTACTATATTCTCTAAAATTGACCTAGTCGGGGCATATCATTTAATATCTGTTGATACAGAAGATATTCCTAAGACAGTAATTAACATTCCTTTTGGCTTATTCGAATTCACGCGAATACCTTATGTGGTTTACGCAACGCTGCTCAGTCATTACAATGGCTCATGAACAAGGTAGTTGGTGGACCGGATTTCTTGTAGCTTCAAAATCAGAAGAAGAGCACAAATCGCATTGGCAACTACTGTTTTAAAGGCCTCCCGATTTTGATATCAATATCAACACCTCAAAATGCATTTTTGGTTTTAATGCTCTTATCTTTACTACTAGAAAATTAAAAATTTCTCTTCGCCTAACACGAATAAAGACGTTAACATTTGAGTATAGTTCTGTCTTTCATGCCAAAGATCTAAAATCCAAAGGCACACGAAATCGAAATTAGGACAATTTAAACAGCCGTTTAATGATTCCATAATCAAATAACTTAAATTACTATCAAAGTATCACGTAAAGTTGTGCAGAAACCCACGTGAGTGGTTTTAAACGTAATAACACAATTTGAAATTTATGTTGACCAATTCGAACGTTTAGTGCATTAAATATTCTTTAATTAAATGTATTGTTCGTTTGTAGTATGTTATGGAATTTCAAATTTAACTTGAATAATTCTTTAATTTCTTCGTATACGACTTAACTGAATTGCCCTTTTACAAAATACAGCTGCAAACTAGCGTATTTTTGTAAAATCGTAAAAATATCGCAGGAGGTTGACATTGTTTTAATTGTTGACGTTGACAAAAAACCTTGCCAAGTAATCCACCTAACTTATTACGTGTCGACAACCGCGAATATTACACGGCGTAATCTACCTCGCCCATCCCTGACCATGCACTTTCCAACGTTTTAATAGTCAATTTTCTTAATACGAGTTACGAGTTCGCCGACTATTCGTTGGCACAGTTAAATGTGCTTGCTGTGGTATTCGGGGGTCTCGGGTTCAATTCGCGATGGTGACCAAAAATTAAGGTTGGGTGTTTTTAATGTGTAAGTATATGTGTGTTTGTTCAGGTATTTCACCGTGGGCCCATTTGAGGCATTGAGTGCTGGAGTGATCCGCCCAACTTTAATTTTTTAATTAAGAGTTCCATGTTTAAGAATTTAACTTCATCTACTAATTCTTGTTTCGAAATTCCACCTTCCACCCAAGTGTCAAATATACAGAGTCCAAGATGCAAGTTGTCGAAGTCAACATTTCACTTTTCTCGCAATACAAATAATAAATAACTGCTGTATTCTTACAGATAGGAATGGTATGAGAACAACTCCAAAACTCTAGACCTTCTTGCCTTACGCTCACAAGGATACTTAGCAATCCATAATTAAGCTTTTATTTTTATTTAATTATAAAAAAAAAATATATCGCCATTTTAGCACGAAAATTATTTAAAAAAAAAACCGATGCCAACACTAATATACCAATATCATCCCGAAAAAAAATTTCTGTCACGAAATATTTTATTATCAGCACGAAAATGAAATAACTGTAACGATAGTTTTGAATATCACCACCACGAAAACAAGCTCGATCGAAATGGAATTTTTAGGTAAAGGTCTTGATATGATTATACCACGAAAATGAGCCTGATAGAATTGATTCTTGCGTTCCCATAAGAAACATAGCAAAATCCATTCCCTAAAAATTAAATTTCAAGCGAGTTGTGGTAATCGATATCTAGGATGACTTCACCTTGTGAAGATGAATTTTGTGAAAATTTGGGTAGTAGAGTTTTCTTCTTGTGTTGCTTTAAGGAAAATCTATCCATTACCAGGTAATTCCAAATCAAGCGAGGCTTGGTAATCTATACCTAGGATTACTTCAGACGGCTATTACGAAAATTTGGCTAAAAGAATTTTTTTTCTTGCGTTTCCATAAGGAAGATTTATTCATTACCTGAAAATTCCAAATCAACCGCAGGCTTATGGTATTCCATATCTACTATGAGTTCAGATGACTTTAACGAAAATGTGGCTGATCGATTTTTTCGTGCATTGCCATGAGGAAGATTTATCCATTACCTGAATATTCCAAAAGAATTGAGGCTTGGTATTTCATATATAGTATGACTTCAGATGACTATCACGAAAATTTGGCCGATAGAATTTTTCTTGCATTCCCATAAGGAAGGTGTATTGCCAACCTAAAAAATCCATTTTAAGCAAGGCGTGGTAATCGATATCTAGGATAACTTCAGACCAGTGTAACGAAAATTCGTCTAATATAATATTTTGCGTGCATATCGAGCATGAGTTCAGATGACTATCACAAAAATTTAGCTAATAGAATATTCCATAGAATAATCCAATTTTAAGCTTCATTCTGGTCTACTATATAGATTCAATGGTGGACTGCAAACTCAATAGCCATTTTTCAAGCTGTGTTACATTATCAACACTTTTTATATCGCAGTTACAAATATAAATGACAGGTTTGAAGTTTTCTTCAAACATTTAACTTCCAATGTCTGTACTCCCAATATAATCAGATTTTCAATCAACTTATTTTATTCGCACAAAAATCGAGGAGAGATTGGATTCCTGAATAGCGGTAACATTTCTAATTCGCAACGACCAAACAATTTTAGAAGCTTATAAGATATATTCCGTTAAATATAGTCAGATGAATTACACCCATGGCCGATCCTAAAAAGTAAACGTCCTTAAAGATTTTTGGACACAAAAAGTGTTTTTGTTTCATTCAGAAACAGATTGAAACGCTTCCTACCCGTATATGAATTCCGCACTAAAATATCCAGAAATAGGGTGTTCGCCATTTTCATTATCCCAGTTAAATAGTTGAGAATTATCTCCGATCACCGGGATAGTGAAAATTTTAACAAATATACTCTCATTTGTTTGATGAATAATTTGAAATCTTGTTAGACCAAGTTGATGATAACTGTTGAACTTGTTCCTTTGCGTGTAAATCATCGCCTAATTCAAGTAGTAGATCGCTTTTTGTTACCCTACGTATGCGGGTTATCTTTTCAGAGAGCATTTTCAGAGAGTCCTGCCAGTTGGGGACCACTTCAGTGCCGCGCTTGCTAGGTTCATCTGGATTTTCATATCAACTTTAGCTTCTAGATTGCTTCATCAGATCTCTTTTTCCCTTTCTTCTGGGCATGTCTAACAGTCGAATTTTGTTCATTCGATTTTCTCCTTACTGTTGGGTGCCATTTTAACCAGATTTTCTTTCCAACAATTCTATTGCCTCCTCTTTCTTTCTCGGCCAGCTTCCTTATTTCTTGGTGCACGTTATTCATTCCTCTGATGTACTCGCATAGGCGATTATTTTTCTTACCCATCCGACTAAGATGATCAGGCTCATAATTATCTGATAGTAATCGTCTACAGACCTTGGCCGGCACTTTGAAGGCAACGGAAGAAGCCAATACTACTTTTTTGGGATCCTCGTTGATGTGTTTTCCTCTGGCCCTGCAAGGTCAGAAAACGACAGGGACATGTTCTTTTGGGTATTCAGAGGCGATCTCTGGAACATATGGTTTTTCCTAAATGGGTCTATATTTTCCCGCTACCTGCCACATACATAGGTGTTTCTCTTGTTGAAAGTACAAACTGAATTATAACTTCCGATTCTTCTTCGAAAAAGCTTCCTACACTTGTAGTTTTATGAACTTCAGTACCCAAGTTTCCCACTCCTGAAGTACTGTGGTCGTTTGCTAACGACGCCTGGGAGCCCGCTTCCTAAATCCCCGAAGCCGCCGGCACTAAGGTAATATTAATCTAATCCTTTGCGCCGTAAACGAGTTTTCATTTTTAACACTCATTTTTGAATTCTTATTAGGGGTAACCCCTATATCAGTTTCTGTCCACGGATGACATTTTATTTAGAGTCGCCTTGAAATCTTCTACCATCTGTTGTTTCCTTCGCGATTTTAACGACGTGTTGAATGGCGTCAATTGTCGATCGAGTCTTTCTAAATTCATATTGTCGATCGGCGAGGTCTCCTGCCCTTTCTACGGTTTTCTCCAATCTGCAATTATAAAGGATGCGCTCTAATACTTTATCAGCCGTATCCAACATGCGCACTGGTCGGTATCAGGATGGATCTCCTGGAGCTTTCTTTGTCAGCTTTTAAAGGAAGAGATTAAATAAATCTTGCTCGGACATACTTGCCCTCCAACCAACCGGTTTCCTTACAACATTTGTTCTGCCAGTTTTATTTCAAAAAATATAACTTGGTGGTCACTATGCGTTAAAAGTTCACCGGACTGTCAAATCACTTATAGTAGTGCCATTCCTCTTCTATTTGTATTTGTACTTCCCCATTCTGTTGCCTAGGCGTTAAAATCACCAAGAAAGACAACAGGGTTTCGCAATCGGGCATCAGCAATCAATTGATCCAGGTAGTGATTAGATTCTTCTATTAAGGCACTCGCACAAATCCCACGTTCGGAATATTAGTCGTTTCCTCAATGATCCGTCTGCCACAGGCTAATATGGCGGGTTTCCTGATGCGTCGGTAGCTACACTTTTTCATTTTTTTGTATTGTTCACACAGAATGGCGAGATCAACTGCAGCTTCATGCAAAGATTGATGTGTATGTTTTTTTTGTTTTTTTTTTGTTTTCGTAGGAAGTTGGAAATTTTCAGAAGAACAATAAACCCGGCTTTACAGACGACATTGGGTTTTACCAGGTAAAACCATACCGTTCCTGCGGTTCCACCAGACAAGCCATTCTTTCGAAGAGCAGGATAGTATCACAATCTTGTAGGCATGCTCTTCGTTCGGTTTGCCCGATTCTCTGCATACTGCTGGTGGATCACTTTGTTCCAGTTTTCTTGGCATATATTGCACGAATCCATGTGGAGTTATCGGCTCTAGTACATAACTAATCAAGCTTCGTTCTTCGTCAAATCTTATAAACACTCTATTAGTATATGTTCTGCTGATTCGATTTTACTCTCGCAAAAATGGTAGTTTGGATCGTCAACGTGTTTGTACTTGTTCAAAAAATCATTTCAAGGAATCATTTCAAAGGTTCATCTTCCTTTTGTTGTCGTCATATCCATCTATTTTGCCATTTTCTGGTGCTAGTTAGTTGAATTTTCGAACGTGTAGACTGAGTTGTTTGTCCAAGCCTAATTGCTCGAAGTGCTTGATCCTCTCTTGTCGCTATATCTATTGGCATCCTGCTCGTATATAACATAGCAGACATATCAGACGCCATTCGAAAAGCACAACATATTCGCAGAGATGTCACAGTCTGAAGATTGGGGTAATACCTCTGATGTATGATGGCGTTCCTGTTGCTGTACATCATTGATGTGGCTTCGATCGAATAGTTTGATTTCCTACTGTGACCTCGATGGATTTCACAATTTTCCGACTGCTCATTAGCACAACCTCCGTTTTTTGTTCAGCCAATTGTAACCCTGCGTTATTGAGCCATATCCTGATATTAGCAATCACCTGGTTACAATTATGCACAACAACTTCCGCCTTTTCGCCTACAACAACTATGACAATGTCATCTGAATATCCTACATACATGGTTTCTTTGGGTGTTGGAACTTCCAGGATCCCATTGTACATATAATATTCCATAACCGAGTGTTCAGAACAGACCCCTGGGGTATACTTCCGTTTATAGTATTGACAGAAGTTAATCGAACAGTTAATTTGCGAAATTTAAATTTAAAATACATAATTATATATTAAAGACATTTCAACTATTTTGTTATGTAATTGATTTTGCCTGTGCGGATTAAACAGATTGTTAGTAATTCAAATAATAGCATTTATCTCGTCTATCGCGAAGTTATTAAACTTTCCAAATGTTGATGCGGAATGATTGTACATTTTTCGAAAATTTCGGTTCTAATTTTCAAATAAATTAATTTACAACATTTTTTCTTGAAAAACGAAGCTTTCATTGGAGAATTAGAAGCCGTCCTAATGTTTTGTAGCAGCTCGAATATTCGACTCACCGATATTCGATTCTGCCACAAACAAAACAATTAGTGAAATTCAAATATAATCCAACTTATTTGAATTAAGCGTTCACTAACCCCATCACATATCAATATATCCAACCAACACTATCTAATAACCGAACCATTACTATAAAACATTTATAGTAAAACCATCGCCATCCAACCAACATCACCACGAACTAACAATGTTCGGTGATGCAATAATAATCCACTGCACTACATAAGTGCAATGTCGACCGTCGCCGGCGCATGTGTTCCCCCTTCACAAAACGAAGACGAAGGCGACGTCATACAACAACAAAAACAATTACAACACAACATATTAGTCGTCCATGATCAAAATAAGACAACACGTTGATAAAAATTGTGATTATTTTTTCCGACAACAAGTCAGTCATTTTTCATAGTGTATTGTGGTGTGAAAATAAATTAAACAAAATTAAATTGAATAATAACTATAATTATAATTAAATAATAATTGTAAATTAATTAAATAATAATTATAAAATTAATGTAATTAATAATTGTTAACTAAACTAAATAATAAACAATTGTGAATTTTATTAAAATAAAATTGTTAATTAATTTACTTAATTGGGACGTCCAATATTAAAATACGAGCAGAACCCCAAAATTGGTGACCCCGACGTCGGTTTTTACCGAAAACACACACATATAAAAAAAACCAACCACGCAACCGCGTGGGAAGAAATATATATTTTTTTTATTGCGAACACATTTGTAGGAGTCTGGCACGTATATACCGTGCCAGGCACATGCCAACAACCCACCACGCAACAGCGGGCAGACAGCAAAACACGTGGTGAACGGAAACCCACCACGCAACAGCGGGCAGACAGCAAAACACGTGGTGAAGGGAACAATACCTCCCACGCAACGCGGGATAAACCGGTGAAGCGACCAACCCTTACCGCAACGACCAACAACAACAGCAGCAGCATCATCAGCGTACAAAAATCCAGATAAGAGTTTTTTTTTTTTTTTTTATTATTAGTAACAAATATTTTTTTTCTCATTTTTTCTTATAAATTTTTTTTTAATTATTAATAACATTTCAAAAATTTTTTTAAATGCCGGAGTTGATTCGCATAGCGCTGGTAGCACAGCCCGAATCCTCCACGACACAAACGTTAGCCAAAATAGCGGACAAGATGTATGATGTCATAAACATCACATCTCAAAGCGTCAGTCAAGTCAATGCACCATACCGGCAATCAAGAGAACGCAGTGGAGACAGAACTCCCCGTTCAGCAACAGCACCAAACACACTCAAACAAAGACTGTCAAGAATCGAGTCCAGACTCGACGGGCTACTCAGAGGTCGAAGCCGTTCGCGTGGACGACGAGCTCCCTCACGCAATCGAACCCGCAGTCCCAGCAACAACATATACCAACATGGTAAATGCTGGTTCCACACAAAGTTTGGTAGAGCCGCCAGAAAATGCACGCCACCGTGCAATTTCACCACGTCGCAACCATCGACGTACGCGACCGCCGTAAAGATGGACATTGACCACCAAAAAAACTGTTAGAGTCACGGGTAGAGAGCAACATGCCTCCCCTGACCACAAACACACCCTATATGTCACGTTTGTTTGTGTACGATAGACACAACAAACTCACCTACCTAGTCGACACTGGCGCTGACCTTTCGGTTATTCCAGCAATGAATTACAAATTGAAATATTCATTTTCAAATCGAAATTCAAATCTAGTCTTATCGGCTGCCAATGGTTCAATCATCCACACGTACGGCACAAAATTGCTTAACGTGGATATCGGACTCAAACGAACCTTCACGCATGCTTTCATACTAGCTGCAGTGAACCGTCCGATCATTGGCGCCGATTTTCTAAGCAAATTCGGACTTCTTGTCGATGTCAAACATAAACGGCTGATTGACCCAGCTACAAAGCTGTCAATAAACGCCACAATGGCTCGTGTTAACACACCAACACCGATCCATTTTAACATCGACAACGGCTACGGCACTCTGCTCAAAAAGTACCCACTACTTACAGCAGAGCCGAACTACAAAATGCCGGTCCGACACAACGTGGTTCATCACATCGTCACAGAAGGCCATCTGCCCGTGTCGAGACCACGCAGACTGGATCAGGTGCGTCACAAAGCTGCACAAGCAGAATTTCAACACATGGTGGAATTAGGGATTTGTCGAACATCGACATCTTCCGTTTCTTGCCCACTTCACATGGTCAAGAAGAAAGATCAAGACTGGAGGCCATGTGGGGACTATCGGCGTTTAAACACGGTTACGATACCGGATCGCTACCCGATACCCCACATTCAAAACTTCACCATGCACTTGCATGGCTGCAAAGTTTTCTCCAAACTTGATCTCATCAGAGGTTATCACCACATTCCCGTGGCACCTGAAGACGTTTTCAAAACGGCAATCACCACACCATTTGGCCTCTTCGAATACACCCGAATGCCATTTGGATTACGCAATGCCGCACAAACGTTTCAGCGCTTCATGAACGAAGTCGTTCGAGATCTCGACTTCGTTTTCGTCTACATAGACGATATTCTTGTGGCATCACAAACTGAGGAACAACACAAACTCCATCTGGAAACACTTTTCCAACGACTTGTCGAGTTTGATGTTCACATCAAGAGCTCAAAATGCGTCTTCGGCGCATCCACTCTTGATTTCCTCAGCCACAAGATCACCGCTAATGGCATCCTTCCGTCACAAGACCGAATCAATGCAATTAAAGAATTCCCAGCTCCAACCTCAATCAAAAGTATTCAGCGATTCATCGGCATGGTCAACTACTACCACCGATTTATACCAAAGCTCGCTGAAATACTCAACCCAATTCACAGCCACCTGGCAGTACTACTACGTAAGCCCAAAACTGCCAAGAACTTCTCTTGGCCTGACGAATGTCAACACGCATTCACGTCACTCAAGGCTGAATTGGCACGCACAACACTCTTGTATCATCCACTGAGCGACTCAAAGCTCAGCATAACTACTGATGCATCAAACACTGCTGTCGGAGCAGTCATGCAACAGTACAACGACAAGTGTTGGGAGCCCCTGGGATTCTTCTCAAAGAAGCTCTCGGATGCCGAAAAGAAATACTCTGCATTCGATCGGGAATTACTCGCAATATATCTAGCAATCAAACACTTCAGATATTTTGTCGAGGGTCGGGACTTCACAATTTACACCGACCACAAGCCTCTCACTCGAGCAATTCAGTCTAAAACTGAACGCAATCCAAGGCAAGCACGCCACTTGGATTACATTAGTCAATTTACCACGGACATCCAGCATGTTCAAGGTACCGAAAACGTTGTCGCGGATACACTTTCGCGCACAACATCAAACGAAACGGCCACAGTCGAGACTCACTTCGACTGCAACAAGATCGCACAAGCGCAAAAAGCAGACTTAGAACTTCAGAAATTACTTTCTGGTTCCACACGTCACGCCAGTTCATCACTGCAACTGGAGCTTTTCACACTACCTGGCCTCGAAATCTACTGCGAAACATCTACGGGTGCAAATCGCCCGTACATCGCAGAGCAACTACGTCGAACCATCTTCGACACACTACACGGTATCTCACATCCTGGTGTCCGCGCAACTCGTAAATTGATTACTGCTCGATACTTTTGACCCAGCATAAACAAAGACGTGACCCATTGGGCACAATCCTGTTTATCCTGCCAAAAATCAAAAGTCCAGCGACACACAAAATCGCCTCTTGGACAATTCGCAATTCCACCTGGTCGATTCGAGCACATTCATTTGGATGTCGTAGGACCACTTCCTCCATCCAATGGATACTCATACTTACTCACCTGTGTCGATCGTTTCACTCGATGGCCAGAAGCGTACTGCATGAGCGACATGTCTGCAGCAACCATTGCCACCACATTCGTACAGAACTACGTATCACGATTTGGCGTTCCACTTGACATCACCACTGATCAAGGAACCCAATTCGAGTCGAAGCTTTTCACGGAGTTAACGAAACTCCTCGGCTCGCATCGGATACGTACAACGGCTTACCATCCGCAAGCCAATGGCATGGTCGAACGCTTCCACCGCCAGCTCAAAGCTGCTCTCAAGGCCCGAGGCAACACAATTCACTGGAGCTCCGAAGTACCAATCGTTCTACTTGGTATTCGAGCAACGGCTAAAGAAGATTTGAAGTGCTCACCAGCTGAAATGGTTTACGGTCAAACCATCAAGCTACCCGGTGAGTTCTTCGTCGAACATCCTCTACCGTCTCCATCCACAACCGACACAGTCATCGACCAACTCCGCACCACCATGCAAAATCTTATCCCCACGGCAACAAGACCAACGAATGAAAGCAACATATTCCTTCCAAAATCGCTCAACAATTGCGATTACGTCTTTGTCAGGGTTGATAAGGTTCGTACTGGATTACAATCTCCATACGATGGGCCATACAAAGTTATACGCCGCTTACGCAAGCAATTCATTGTCTCAATCAAAGACAAACACCACTCAATCTCAATCGACAGATTGAAACCGGCGTACGGTATTCTCAACACGGCTGATCAAATATCAGCCAGCAAACGATTTAAAACCGTCCGGTTCACCGTATAACGTCTCAAAACCAACGGTTTCTCATCTGGAGAGGGGGTACTGTAGCAGCTCGAATATTCGACTCACCGATATTCGATTCTGCCACAAACAAAACAATTAGTGAAATTCAAATATAATCCAACTTATTTGAATTAAGCGTTCACTAACCCCATCACATATCAATATATCCAACCAACACTATCTAATAACCGAACCATTACTATAAAACATTTATAGTAAAACCATCGCCATCCAACCAACATCACCACGAACTAACAATGTTCGGTGATGCAATAATAATCCACTGCACTACATAAGTGCAATGTCGACCGTCGCCGGCGCATGTGTTCCCCCTTCACAAAACGAAGACGAAGGCGACGTCATACAACAACAAAAACAATTACAACACAACATATTAGTCGTCCATGATCAAAATAAGACAACACGTTGATAAAAATTGTGATTATTTTTCCCGACAACAAGTCAGTCATTTTTCATAGTGTATTGTGGTGTGAAAATAAATTAAACAAAATTAAATTGAATAATAACTATAATTATAATTAAATAATAATTGTAAATTAATTAAATAATAATTATAAAATTAATGTAATTAATAATTGTTAACTAAACTAAATAATAAACAATTGTGAATTTTATTAAAATAAAATTGTTAATTAATTTACTTAATTGGGACGTCCAATATTAAAATACGAGCAGAACCCCAAAAGTTTATTATCTAATTGAAATATCCACCTGAGAAAACTGTATAACTAGAGTTTAAAATTAAAAATATTGCTGCTTTATATGGATATGGTGCCATCTATTGAATAAAGTTTTCACTATTATGTAATATAGCATAAATTCGGGATAAACGGAATTTTCTTTAACAATAGTATACTAAAGTAGTAACGATTTGTTAGTTCAATAAGAAAAATGATTTTGTAACATGTTTCAGCTGGATTTCATATAATCTTATCAACATATATACTATACACATTTTATTATTGGCAATGATTTAAAATAATATGTTTGTAAATGACTTCGCTTATAAATAAAGGTCTTGTCAAAGTCAAATCAAATTTGTCTCAAACTAAATAATTCTTTCAATTTGTATAGAGATCAATAATACAATTTTCATTTGCAAGTACTGAAGTATATACACTCGTATATAACATATAGACTACACAACAAATTTAACTTTACGGTTGTGATTTCCCATTTTTCGTTAGAAATTAATTTCGTTTATTTTAAAATTTCTCTGAAACCAAAAATCAAAAATGACACAGAATTATTAGTCCAAATAATAAAGTTATAGAGAATTCAATTGATACAGTGCAATAGGCTGCACATATAAAAAAAACATTTTGATTGATATAATAATTATGCAACAAACCACATTATCATATTGTGTAGCAACATTACATTTCGAATAAATCAAAGGATATAGATGAAACCGCACACATCGTTATGTATAAGATTTTTTCTATTTATACAGTACTAAACCAAACACAGTATGTCGTCGATATTTAATTTTCTTGTACTTCTAATTGAACACGTAGGAAACGTAGTTTTTCTTAATAATCCCTACTGTATGTGCCCCCACACACACACACGCATATTACCATATTATGTTTACACATACACATGATACAATATTCAAAAAAAAAAAAAAAAGGAAAAGTGAAGAAAAGATAACATAAATTTTATTTGTACATATCTCAATTCAGACCCCCGTTCGTTCTATATACAAAATACATATATACTTTTTAATCCTTTCACCCCATATGCTGTCGAGATACATAAATTTATGTAAATTTTTCGAATTTTCAAAAATGAAAAGAGCGCACTAATATAAGAATAATGGATGATGGGCTATAGACTGATTCGGGTTATATAACTTGTATAGAGATACAAAACTACTAACCATCGTCATCAGCCATAAGAAGGTTATATATGAAATTCGAGTTTGTATGTACGGGTATATAGTATGAAGAAAAAGATAAATAAGAAGAAATTAAACTTTTAATAAAAAAAAAATTCACTTGAGTTAATTAAATTAAAATATGTAGAAATATATAAATTTTAATTTCTAATTGATGATAAATAATATTTTAGAAAATAAATTTTATTTTTATCAATCATACATAATGTGTATATAGATATACGAGTACATTACTAATTCTAATCTAATATAGATTGATCTGATGTTTTAATTAATTATACATTTTCAAACGAGTGTACAAACATAGGTCTGTGTAGAATTATCCGTAATATTAAATTTATTTCAATTTTAATTCATATAAGCAAATTTAATTGGATTTTACATTTTGTATATCCATACTAACGGGTTACGTCCGCTACGCGGTGAGACGCCTCTCGCGACATCTAATAAAGTGTTGCAATCGTGATTTTGCGTTCATATGAAACATATATTAAATAGCTGAGCCCGGTCCGCCTTGTTGCCCTTAAGTAAACATCAGTAAGTACATTATAGTAAGTACATTATATTAAAGTCTAAAGCTATTGTATTACTTTTAAAGTAATAAATATTTTATGTGAAATGAGAATTCGCAAAATTTATTGTAACGTTCTTTATTTGAAAATTTGGTAATTAATTTTTTTTTTTTTTTTTTCATAGTACATATTGTGCTTGAGCTTGAACTCCAATCCTCTGTGTCAAACTCGGTCTAATGCTTGCGCTCCAGGAAAACGCTGGAACATATTTGTTTAGTTTCTAGTGCTCGCTCTATTATATATCTGTGATTCTATGGACTTGTTCTATACTCGAGTGGTTTTCTCTGGATCCTAACTGGTGGTGGTCATGAATGAGATTTCTGTCAACAATTATGGGTTTCATTTTCTTCAGGAGAAATTTTTCAAAAATCTTGGCTATGGTTGGGAGTATGGATATCGGTCTGAAGGACTTTTTATCGTTAGTCTATATGTACTTAGTAACACAGCGTTGATTATATGAAGAAGTTTACGTATCGCTTTGTTTGGTAATCTTTAATGATTTGTCCGGTTATTAGGTCGTACCCCGGAGATTTTTTCATGTTTACATTTATTTCCTTTCCGAGCTCCTGCAGAGATACACTTAGCATTTCATGCTCTTCAGATCATTTCGGTATAGGTTAACATTTTCATCCGCAGTTTGCCTGGGTAATGGTTGAAACGTCTCTTCTAGGTGTCTTGCAAACAAGTCAGCTTTTTGTTTAGCGCTTCGAACCCAGCTTCCATTCTCACTTCTAATTGGTACCGTCGAATTTTTTGATCTCTTAAGAACTTTCGTTGCTTTCCATAAGGAATATTCGGTATCTTTTTGGCTAGTAAATGACGGCAAATATGTACTTATTGATTCATTCTTAACTGTTCTGATTAGAGATTTCAACTGGTTACATAGGTTATTAAGGACGGTTTTATTTACCTTGGTTCGATTTATTTGCCAAGACTTTTTGAGCTTTACGTTTCTTTGCCACAAGCTCTCTTATTTCAAGTGGACAGTTTTTACAGTTGTTGGTATTTGCGTATTTGAAAGATGTACTTTGCTACGCAGCTTGTTGTATGTTTTCTATTAGCCTTTCTACTTCCTCCTCGAATTGTATAATGTTCCTTATTGGTGCTTCAAGGTTGTTTGTTCTAATAATTCTCTAAATTGTTTCCAATTGGTATTCTTATTGGACCGTCTCGTTGTGATTTCTTTTACAATTATTGTTTCACTGACCGTCATAATAACAGGAGAGTGGTCCGATTTAATTTTGATTTTAACTTTTTTTTCCTGCTTCAAACAACTCTCTCCATTTTGGTGTAGTAACTTTGGAGCCCCAGTATGTGTTTTTCGCATTGAAGTCGCCACCAATGATAAAACAACCTACCAGGGTGTTAAAAAGTTCTTCATAATCGTCTCTTTTCAAATTATATTGTGAGAGCAGACAGTATATTGCAGATATATTAATTTCTTTGTACTTTGTGCGAGTTTTGATAGTTGTAACTTGCGTAGATTCACTTTCAATTTTTAATTCTTCGTTGTGTTTTATATTCTTTTTAATAAGAATAGCAGGTAATCCACCTCTTGCCCTCTCTGTACCCACGAATTCTGGCATATGAGGAGTTCGTAAAATGGGTTTCAGAGATTTATATATTGGTCAGCAGGCTGCTCATCAAGTTTTTTATTTAGAGCATCTATGCATTTCACGACATCTATCAAAATTTGGCCGTCTTTGCTATCTTTTGCTTTTGCCTCTTGACCTTGGGGGTCACCTATACATATATGATTTTTTTCCTCGTAATTTCTATAATTCCCGATTTCTATAATTCCCGATTGGTCGGGGCTTCACTGCCAGGGTTTCTACGGTTTAGATCAGACTTTCTAGCGCGATTTCTTATATTTTGCAACTTTTTAGCTACCTCACAGCCACGGTAATTAGTTGGATGTTGGCCTTTGCAATTAATGCATTTGGCAGCTGAGTTCCTATCTAATGTACACGTGCTCGTAAGGTGGTTACCCAGAACGTTTCACGCATCCTGCCATACGTCCATAGTGTCTCTGAGTGTGATTCAAGCCCTGACATTTTTTGCATTGGACTATCAGCAGACACTTTTTCTTCACTGGTTCTATTCTGACTTTCAAATTTTGAATTGCTCGAATATATTTTTGAATATTTTTCTCCTTCCAGCATTCTTAATGTCGAATCCTTTACTCTGCAGCTCGGCAATTATATCTTCACTCTTGAATGTCTGATGTCGTCCTCTATAGCGATAACCTTAATTGGTCTTTCCTGCTTGTCCTCATATGTATTCCACTGAACTTTCTCAGCATTAAACTTCATAGAGAGATTTCTATAAGTATCTGAGTCTGGAACATTTACTTTCCAAACATCATTATTTAGTGCTACTAGCTTGAAATCCTTGTCCGTAATTGAGGTCATCAGAACCTTAACAGCTGGGTAGTCTTTAATACTAACTATGTTTATTGATGGAGGCTGTTTTTTTTCACTGTGTTAGGAATTTCATCGTTGCACTGAGTAGTTGGTTTACTTGATGTTGATGGTTGCTTTCCCTGCTCAACATGTTCTGGCGATGATTCTGCTGTTCGTTTCTTTCTGAGTTTGTTTCTTTCACGATCCAATCAGATCCCCTTGCCACTTCTCCTTCATCGGAAACTACCATCTTCCGAGTTCTTCTTCGTAATATTCATTACAGACTTGTTTTAATTTCTTTACCTGATTCGATGATCCTTTTCAGGTAATTTCATTACTCGTTACTCAGCTTTGAGAACATCTGTTCAAGGCTTTTTAATTGGTTTTGAAGTGTGCTTTTTCCGCTTTCAACATTATAGTTGTTGGTGAAGACAAAGTCATATTAATATTTCCTAGAACTAACGAGTTGCCCTTTTTTGTGGTGATCTTGTTATATTAGGTCTTCTTTGGAACGGGTTTGATGTTCCTTGGTTATGCACCAGATGGCCACTCTCAGCAGCCGTAGAAGCAAGCCTCCATAGAACGTGAATTTACCAATGTTGATATATTGATGTACCACCTTATTTAAAAAAAAAAACTCATCGACACAATAATTTTAACCGGGAGTGTATATAAAATAATTAAACAGAATCTACTATCACTGCACTTTTTGACTATTTTACTTTTATTTTATCTCTTACCTTATCGATTTCACGTCCAAACTCCGCAACGATTTGAATCGAATGTGGTAAGTAATTAAATGAATAAAATATATTAATTAATAAAAATTATATTATATACAGACGTTGTCCTGTCTTAGCTTGATGGTTTTCCGACACGGGAACAGGCGACATACAATTGGCCATTTGAAAAACATGGATTTTCAAGATTGATGCCCCTTAACGACTTGAAATTGTAACCGCTCAAAATTGAATGTCGTGAATTGGCATGTCGTACGGAATCATAGGGATACGTGGAATCAAAACGTTTTCGCCTTTGTACCTCCCTATCAAAATTGTGGATTCAATTACGTTGTTTGTTAATTTCTCCATCGCTAGCCAGATGCCACTACAAAAACGTAGCTGGTTATGTTTCGCAACAAAATGATTACCGATCCAACTTTTAATTGCAGATTATGAGGTGGTAATGGAGGCAATCCCAACGAATTTAAAAACTCCGTTGGATAGTTGACAACAACATCTTGGTTAGTAACGGAATCAACCGATTTGTATGTTATGAGTTCTTATTTTAAATTTGAAAATTCATTTCATTGACATCAACGTATTTTGCAGCATATTTCAAAGAAGCTGGTAAATTTTGTCGATGGCGGCCTGTTAGCTCGTTGTAATGCGTTCTCCGCTGTAAAATACACTCTTTGACCATTTTCCAAAGGTACGGCCAAGTGAACAACAGTGGGGTGTCTTTCATGTATAGCGGATGAAAACATACGCCATATCGATTCATCATACTGTTAACATAGCGGCCCATTTGAAATTGAATTAATTCAGCTTTTGAATTTTCCGCAGTAACTCCGAATACAGCCATGTGACATGTCGCACCTTTGTTGACCAGACTTTTTTCTCCTCTAATGCTCGTTCAATAATATTAGTTATTCTGTGTACTTGAACTAATGTTGAGTATTGGTTGCGAAAGACGAACTGATGATTTGGAATCAGGTTTTTCCTCTCAATTATCGGATTTAGCCTTTATACTAATAACTAATTCTCAAAAAGTTTAAACATAACTGGTAATAACGACATTGGCCTGTAAGATCCAGTTTTATGTGGTGGTTTCTCAGGTTTAGGAATCAAAATTAGGTTTGCAATTTTCGACAGGCTGGGTACATATTTCAATCGAAAGGCGGCATTTATAATATTGGTGTGCTTTAACAAGGCTTTCCTTGGTAAGTTTTTTAAAATTTCTGTTGTGATAAGGTCATAACCGTAGGCACTTTTTCCGGATTCATATTTGTTTTTATCACATACACAGGGATGGGCAAATTATATAACGCCATGTATTCAACGCGGTTGTCGACACGTAAAATATAACGTTAACACCTTTGGCAGTGTTTTTTTGTAGTTTATCAACGTCGACAGTTAAAATAATGTCAACAACCTACGATATTTTAGCGATTTGAAATCGAATGCTCCAGTTCGCGGGAGTATTTTGTAAAAGCGTTCATCTCATTTGTTTCTTTTTGACAAATGACGCATGAATAGTTAGTTACACACTGTCATCGTGTTTTTACGTATTCAGTATTGTTTGCCATTTCATCATAGAAAGACTGAACCCGGCATAGCGTCTACAAATTGTTCAGCTTTATTACGAAAATCAGCGTAATCGGCCTGTCGAGACCACTATTTGGAATACAATCGAAAAGTTTGAATCCCAGTTCACAGTGTTGGATGATACGCGACTTACTAGACAGTTTGGTGTAGTTTATGCGCCTGTGAAATAATATATATTATCATTCGTCCATATTTCTTCAAAAAAGAAGACGGTCGGGACATACCTGATGAATAGCGGTCGTTATTGCGCCATGATAACGGAATAATTGCTGCCTGAAATTGAAGCCCGACCTTGACGACATTTGGTTCCAAGAAGTCGGCGAAAAATCATGTTGGCAAGCAATAAGTTTCACGATTCGGATCAATGAATTGGCTTTTTAGATCGTGTGATACCTTTAGAGTCTTTTCCTTGGGGCTACGCAAAGTCCAAATTTTTTGTGAATAAACCAGCTAGATTTGAGGTATCGGAAGCCATCACTACTCGAGCCATTCGCAAAATACCATTGGATATTCTCGAACGCGTCATCAATAATTGGACTTTGAGAAAGGACCATCGCAGTTGTCACCATCGCAATCTTTAAAAAATAAATGGCAAGAAATGTTCTTTCGATTGATAATAAAGTTCCCATACGATTAAATTGAATTTTTTGAGTTTTTTTAATTTTTGCACAAATCACCTCTATAGATTTCGTTATTACGGATAAAATCACGCATATGTTGTTTGATGTTCCCTGTTTCTTGCATAACTGCCTGCGGCATGACTTTTGCACTTCAGCACTCATTCCACTATACCCCAAAATTTTTCGACACATCGTAAACCTGTGGACTCTTTGAGATAACATTGATTTAATTAATCTCAACCACATACCTTTTCTGCAAATGTAAGAGCCAACTCTTGTGTATGACCGTAATGAAAATATATATATATATGTAAATCCAAAGTCACTGTCTTTGCTTACTCGATCACCGCCGCATATATATTTTATGCTATACAAAATTTTTATATCTGTCATTTGAATAGAAAATTTTAACAAAGACAATAGACTCTGCGTTTATTTCACCATCGCTATATACCCATCTTGTATACATGCCACTACTTGAAAAATATAAAAATGTTTAACAGTATAGCTGTGTGTTGAACCAATTTGAATACAGAAGAAATTAATTAAAATAATACCGTCGCTAATGGGACTCGAACCCTGGTCCACGAATCCAAACTCAATTACTCTACAACCTCGCCCACCACCGTAAATATATATTTGATGTTATGCAAATTTTTTATACTTTCCAATTGAATTGAGAAACATTGGGGAAATTTTTTATCAGAAGCTGAGTTGAACCAAAAATGTATCAACATTAATAGCGTTTGAAACTTAACTGAACTGCATAGTGCCAGGTGTATTCCAAGCAGTGTATTTCGAAGAAGTTAAAAATCTGACAAGCTATTCCACCTTATGTTCTTAAACATTTTTATAACTTCCGTTCCAGTCAATGATGCTTGATGCGATTTTCTAGGCGGGCCACAATATTGACCACTGACCATACAAGTTTTATGTTTAAGTCAGTACATGAATAACGTTCAAATAAAAATTTCCCTATACAAACTGAAAGTATCACAAATAGGTATAGCTGAGTTTAAGTCTCGATTAGGGCTAAAAACAAATTTAATATAATTTCTTACAAATTAATTCAATTCAGATTCTGTTAAATTTTCATTTTGCTTTATTCAAATGGGGGGGTATAAAAGATGGATTTATCAGTAATGAAATTGTACGGCAGTGGTCAAGTAAGCAAATCAATGGGAGTTTGATTAGTGAACGTGAGCCGTTTTTTCCGATTTTCCCGGGAGTTGTTCTATACCGTTCCATCGTTATAAAGTGGGCCCCACTCTATATAACGCTATATATCGTTGTTTTCGGTCAATTTAATAATTTTCTAATGAATAAATATAACGCTGAAGTATAGATTCATGGTATTTGAGCACGATTTGTTTTAAATTCTGCTATTTTTGAAAAGTGATTTAAATGCATTGACGGACATTCTATATAACTATCGCACCAATAACGCATTGTTCCTTAAGAAAATTTGGTCACCCTTTAGTTTAGAACTAATTGACAAAACCACTCTAGGAATTGTCTACATTATAGACGTTGTCAACGTTGTTGACATTATCTACAGGTTGTCGACACTTCAATGTAAAAAATAATAGGTGGCGCGTAAACGCCCATCTCTGCCCATATGGCCACCCTGTACCTCATCCTATGTTAATTGTTTCGCTCATTTGGTAATTAAATTTAACAAACATTACTGTAAATTCAATATGGGCACCCCTATTTTTTTAAATATCATAGCGACATGCTTATATTATTCATGAGACAAAGTAAAAATGTTGTTGTTGTCAATTTGACAACAACAACAATCATATTATTTAACGTGAGAAAATTATAATCATAGACATTGATAGTAATGAAATATTTCCCAAATTTTTAATATTACATGCCACATATATAGAACAGATGAGGCTAGCTACAATAGTGAACTCGCACGGCTTTACGAAAAAACGTGACAACAAAAATTAATAACAAACCGTAAAATTTAATTAAATTGAACAACAAAAATTTGTAATCAGATTTTTGTAAATTGTAATTTCTCAAGTATGCGGTTGTTTGTAACTATATGAATGTATGTATGTATATGGCTCCGCTCTATATACATACATAATATACTCGTATACAATGTACACTCATATAAATATAACGCACATGATACCCATATAAAGTCAAATTAAAATTAGGATAATTGATTATGATGATATAAATTTTTATTTTATTTTTCCCAGTTTTTCCACATTTTCAATGCGATTTTTCTTTTTTGTTTTTAATTTTGTATTTCTTCCTTATATACTCTATGTAATGTACGTACGTATATGTATATGTACTCGTACATATAATGTATATACTTATACATATTGTAATAATAAAAATTGATGATGAACAAAAAAAAAAAAACGAAAAAAATGGAAAAACAGGAAAATTCTCGGTTTTTTTTGCCATCTCCAACTTTTATTTTTTTTTTTTTTTCAATTTTACGTTATTTTTAATTATAGCATAATGTTGATGTTAATTATGATAATGATTATGTTAATGATAATTATATAAATTACTGAATTATATAAAAATATGTATATATGTATATAGGAAAAACGATGACGATGATGATGATGATGATGAAGAAAGTAAAGTAAATGAAAATAAAAAAATTATTTTGGTATATTGTTGTTGTTCGGTGCTGTTATTACGATTGGAATTTTCCTGTTCCGTTTATATTTTTAACGATCGGATAATGATTTGCATACAATTTAAATCAGAATTTAATTTACATTAATTTTTTTAACATCATCTTACATACTACATATGTGCATTATGTATGTGTGTATGTACGTGGTAGCAGATGAAAGAAAGCTTCTTTGAATTCTAGTTGTATTTACAGAAAAAAAGAAAATTTGATTTTAAAAATTTAAACAATGTTGTTAGGATGGTTTTGTGCGATTTGCATATACACTTACGGAACAGGTATATACATTTTCCGTTTAGAAAATTCGCCCCGTCTTAATACTATATACAAACATGTATATATGTATATAGAAAAGACGAGAGAAATGAAAACACACAATAAATAAATAATTAATTTAGATTTTGCTGCTATACCATGGAAAATAGATTATATAGATAAAATTGAAAAATGCATTTTCATTATCAATTATTTGTATCACATTGCTGTTTCTGCCAACGGTTGTACATACCCTATATATATACGAGTATACACAGTACACTTTATATGTATGCTATTGTAAAAGGAAAAATCCACTTTGCTTTCTCAATTTTTTGCGATTTTTTGTTTTCTACATAAATTTAATCGGTAATGATCTGGAATAATTAGAAAATTCAGAATTGATTATATAATCTGCGGATATTGTATTATATGAAACACAAAAAAAAAACGGATACTAAATTTATAAAAACGATTGCATCGAGCTTTGAATTAAATTGCAATGTCAAAAACCTTGGTCACACTCAGGAAACAACTTTTTGTCGTTGAGTTTAATTAATGTCCGTAATATTTTAAATTTGGTTCAACAATCCTATATGTTCTACTGTGGTTTAGATAACCATGACCTTAGATTATAGTTTTTGAAGTAGAAATTCTTATAAACTTATAACCATCGTAGAGTATATACACATTAAACCATTTTAGTCAGATTAATGAAAATTTTATTTAGAAAATTAATTAGGAACCAGAAGTTCCAGTACAATTTTAATTTAACCTTACAAACGAAAAAAAAAATTATTTATTGAAATAGTCCTTGATCGTCGTCGTCTAATCTCACACAATGACTTAGATATCAGATTCAACTGCCCGTTTTCTCCATAATTAGTCTTATGAAACTCAGTTTTCAAAGGATAGCAAGATCTTAAACTCCTTTCCGGGGCATATAACCCAAGGTTCATTAATATAAGAATGAACTCTGGATATTGCCATTTATAGAAGATCGGAAATGAAAATGGCACCTGCATGCTGACGGCGAATTGCAAGTGACTCAAGCTTTAAAGTTTTGCACCTATCGACATAAGGCGGTAGATCGTTAACGTTCTCCCACCGTGATGAACAAAGTGGTGTGTTTTCCACGGATAAGAAATGACAATTTTTTATTGTATGGTCTCGATTCTACTAATATGACTAGCATAATGGGGAGACCATATACATGACGCATATTCGATTTTATGGTTGATAAAGCACGATAAAAACCTTCAGGTTATTGATCTCTTTCATGGTTCGTTTATGAAATCCTAACATGGAACATGCTTTTGCTATTATCAAATCCATATACCGGTTCGATGAAAAGGTTTGTGTGAACATGACTCCAATGTCTTAATTTTACATTTATTGGCATTCAAAAATAACAGATCAATGTCCTTCTGTAAATTGATTGCGTCCTGCACATTATGTATAGAGAAAAATATTTTTAGGTCATCAGCATAAATTAGACAACGAGCGAATTTGACACAATTCATGAAGTCATTTAAGACTAAAATGAAGATGACGGGTTCAAGATAGAAGTCCTGTTGAACACCCGATTACAAAAACTGTAATTTATTTTTACAAACTGCATACGTTCAGAAAGGTAAGAATCAATCCATTTTATCAAATTATGAACAATGCCAAAAGATTTCATTTTTTTCAATACAATAACGTGTTTGATTGAATCCAACGCAAAGCTAGTCAGTATATAAATGACGTTTAGTTGAGCCTGAACAACAATCACGTCCAAAGCATGTTTCGAAAATACTATTAAATTCGACGCGGTATACATCTACCACGGAAAAACACACGTTGTTCATCAGCTATATATATGACCAAAACACATTTGGTCACAAACAATTGATTCGAATCATTTAGGGATCGCTGACAGTAAATAAATGCCCCTATAATTACAGACGATATAAGAGGATTTCCAGATACATGGAAAAATTCCAGACGAAAGTGACCTATAGAATAAAATTGACAAAGGAAATGCCAACTCATAACTTAGTTTTTTTATGAAGCTTGAGGGAACACAGCTGGACCACAGCCATCTTTGAACTGACGGAGTGATTCAATAATAGCCTTTCGGGTAATACAAGGTATATCCAAGGTGGTATTTATACTATCAGATGTGGTATCCACAGATGATGAAGTTGGCTATATTCACAAATATATTGCCAGTAACATTATTGTAAGACATTGTCACGTAAGACACATGCTATCCTACTAGTCTGAACAAAGTTCCAAAACAATTTGGGATTTAATTAACAGTTATCGATGAGAAATATGAAATGAGGCTATCAAGATAAAAACATACAATTTAGACGTAACATTAGACACTAAAATTTCCGATTGGTTCAGATTGAGTTCCATCGACTTAATGACATTAACAATATATGAATCCGATGCTTCAATTATCGTATATATAAATTAATCGAATTTGTAAAATAAATCTAAAAATCTACCAATGTAGTTAGGGACATCATTAATCTGGACAAAACCATAATACAGATGTTTAGCTTGCCACATAGTAGTTCTATAGTTGTTTCACAATCAACTATATCACTAACGATAGAAGAGTGGAAGGCAATGTGTTTCCCACCGTTCTTAGATTTAGAACTATTTAACGCCCAGCGATCCCGTCTGTAAACAAAGTGGTCCGCAGGAAAGTACCTCGCACTGAATATATCCGCATTCAAATTAGTTTCAACCAGCACATAAACCGGATACAAAGATGCACAAACAAAACAATAAACTACAATGCCACGAACGCTTTGAAAATAGATGAAATTTGACTTAATACCAACATCGACATTACAATAGCAGATAAGGTTACAAACGTGTTCGAGGCTGTTGGCAAAATCCGGCAACATTTGTCTTCTGATTGAAATTGCATTCTTTCATAAGCAGATGTTTAGGCCATACCTCGGCCTTTATTATAGCTTCAAATCACTCAAGAGGACCACCAACCTTATATGAGGTAACAACCAGAATTGTTATCAAAACGTGTGCAATTGGCGTTCACAATACGCAAATTATATTATTTATAAAATTTTTGAATTCACTGTCAGTAACGGTTGCTTGTCAACGAGACACGAAGATCCAATTTCGAGACTGGATGGTTTCAATGATACACTACTGTGTAGCATAATTGTAAATAATTTATGATGACTATCTAAAGTCTTATATAGCCTAAATAATATAAATATTTACGACAAAAAAAAACATGAATCATGAATGCAATCCGTCTTGTACGGTCAGTAGTCAATATTGTAGCCCGCCTAGAAAATCGCATCAAGCATCATTGACTGAAACGGAAGTTTTATAATTTTAAAGAACAAAAGGAGCTTGCCAGATTTTTAACTTCTTCGATATACACTGCTTGCAATGTCATCGCATTAAATGTTGCACCTGGCACTATGCAGTTCAGTTAAGCCTCAAACGATATTAATGTTGGGACATTTTTGGTTCAACTCAGCTTCTGTTAAAAAATTTCCCAAGTTTTTCAATTCAATTGGAAAGTATAAAAGATTTGCATAACATCAAATTTATATACGGTGGTGGGCAGGGTATAGTAGAGTGATTATGACTTTGGATTGGTGGACCTAGGTTTGAGTCCAATTAGCGACGGTATAATTTTAATTTAATTACTTCTGTATACAAATTGATTCAACGAACAGCTTCTGTTAAACATTTTCATATTTTTCAATTAGTGGCATGTAAACAAGCTGGGTATATATAGCGATGGTGAAATAAACGCAGAGTCCATTGCCTTTTCTAAAAAATTTCAATATTTTCTATTCAAATGACAGATATAAACGATTTGTATAGCATGAAATATATATTGAGGCGGTGGTCCAGTAAGCAAAATCATTGACTTTGGATTTATGGATCTGAGTTCGATTATCGATCGAGACAAACATTTTTTGAGTTTTTTTTTTAAATAAATTTAAATTATTAGTATTAGTATTAGTGAGTAAAATATACAAAATTCGGATAAACCGATTAATTGTTTCAAGCATAGTGCAAAATTGAAATTAAAATGAAATCTCCTGCTGAACCATAAGCATGAACTACATATACTCGTATCTAACTTAAACACATAGAATCTTTCTTAAATCTAGAAGATAAGTAACTTAGGACAGGGATGTTTTACCACATTGTATAAAAGTGACATTAAAAAAAAAATCCAAATTCAACCAAGGATCGTACCCAGATAGCGGTATGTGTTAATAGGTAACTGAGAGCTTTATATTGTACTAACATTCAACGTGACTATTATCCTAAGTTACTCATTTTCTGGGTTGAATAACTCTTTTATGTTTTTAGATAAGGCTCTCAGCTACCACAAAAATTCATTTCAGTATTTGGATACAATCAGGAGATTTAATCAGGATCAGAAGGAGATTTTTTTTTTAATTTCAATTTTGTACTAATATAGAACGTGGTAATACACTCCTGTCTTAAGTTTATTATCTTCTATATTTAAAACATTGTTTATGTCTTTAGTTAGATAAAGCTCCCACTATCTATTAATACAGATCGCTACCTTCAGGTATGATCCTTGGTTCAGCAAGGGAATTTTTTAAAATTTTAATTTGGTACTAACGTTCAAAGTGGTAAAACACCAATGTCCTTAGTTATTTATTTTCTATACATTTAGGAAAGCTTTAATTTGTTTAGTTAGATATAGTCCTCAGCTACCCAGAAATGAATTTTGGTATTGTGATACGATTCACAGATTTTGGTATTCAAAATTTGTTTGTGTAGACGTTCGTAACCTTGCAAGTTTAACAGTAGCCAAATTTTGTCGGCTGCTACAGGTCCGTTTTTGTTAATTGGCCATCTGCAATAATAAAAGCTCCATGTTAGACTGTAGTAACATGAACGATGGTTCGGCTCATGTGTTCTACATTCCATCAGAGGGTCATAGATGTTTTCAATTTATCACCGATCTAACCCGAGAGATCAAAAAAATCTTTTTGCAAAATTCCTCTTATGGAATTCGAACATGGTACCTTTGCGCTACTTGCTCGGTTATAGCTAAAACCTTCAGTCGTTATCGATTGTGTTGAATTCTTAATCAATTTAAATTATTAGGAATTTTTTTCTCGAAAATGCCACAAACCTCAAAGTGTATGCCCACATTTAATACAAAACTCAAGTTCTTCCAAAAAAGATTGGTCTGCTTTAGAATATCATTGACGGATTTTGAATTTATTTTCTAAATGTGCCATATGTATAGATAAATGGACTAGCTTACCGACTACGAATTAGATTCCGATAGTGACTCGCTCGTCCAAAATTTCCTTGAGGGACAAATGGTTTGAACGCCTTTCTTGAAGCATAAAGTAGGTGTAGGGAAGATATGCCAGTTCTTTCCAAAAATATTATAATAATATCGGCTTACCAAAAATAACGACCGGAAGAAAGTAAAATATAACCTCTAAAGATGTCGTCCTCAGCACACAGCTTACAAGCAGGCCATCCTTTGCACCTTATCGATCCTAGTATTGTACGTTGATTTCTCAAGAGCTGGCCTCCACATACGTACTCTATACGTTATTATGAGTCTTACAACGGTGGTGAAAATCTATAGGGTCGAGTTTCGGCTATAATAGGCTCATATTTTTCCAAAATATTAAGTTTCCAACCAAGCTTACTGTCCAAGGTCACGCCCAGAAAACTGGCTTTATCAATAAAACCTTATAGTCTATTCCTCGTAAGGAATACCAGCTCAATTTTGGGCGGGTTGAATCCCGCCTCCGTCGAGTCAACAAAGCTTTCTGGGAAGTGGATTTCCATGAGAAGCTGCAAGAATTGCTCACTAGAAGCAGTCCAGGAACGGTCCGTTTTAATTAAAAAGCTGGGCCTTGGATTAGTAGTCAGAATCTACAGCTTGGGTTTTGTATTTCCTTGTAGTGAGTTCCAGCTGAGTTTTGGACGGGTTCAATCCATCAGAACTTTGTCGAGTCATCAAAACAGTCTGGGAAGTGGGTTTCCAGCCATCCGGCTTAATTAAATAACTGGGGCTGGTTGGATTAGTAGTCAGAATCTTCCTAAGGTGGGAAGTTTTGCAATTTCTCTATTTTTGCTGGAGGCGCAGGAGCCTCCTGCAGCATAAATCGTTGCTGTCTGTGTTTCCCTAATTGTATGATGTAGATCTGCATCACAATCGAGTATCACACCAGCTCCAGCCAAATTTGACTGCGGCCAACCTTCTGTTATATCATCATTGCTGTTTATTGAAAAACGTAGGAAAATGTATGTGTATTGAAGCAGAAAGTAGGAAAATCTGCATTCTGGCTTTGGTGCCATAGATTCGTCAATCCTTGCTGTTGTAGAGGGAGCTCCACCTTTCCGGTTCCATGATTTTTGGACATTTTGTTCTCACGAGAAGTTATATGGTCTAATTTCTCCTTAAACTGGCCCATTTGCGGTCATTTAGCATGATCCGCCTCATACCTAGGTCACTTTTACTCACAATAATTAACGTGATCCTTGAGACAAACATCAACCTAATTAAAGCATACATTGTTAAAAACTTTCAGAACATGAGATACTTTAAGTCTCATACCTACACCTATATATACATAGTTATTGTGTCGAGTTAGGGAGA
The DNA here is from genome assembly GCA_951394425.1 of Tipula unca. Classification (NCBI taxonomy): domain Eukaryota; kingdom Metazoa; phylum Arthropoda; class Insecta; order Diptera; family Tipulidae; genus Tipula; species Tipula unca. The sequence continues at coordinate 191,221,284 of OX596380.1, forward strand.
CTGAATTTTTAAGTACAAAATAAACGAATACACTGGTTACAATTTTAGATGTTTATTGTTTGGAGATATTACTTGAACTGAACTAAACTAACGTTTAGTTTTACATGTTTACATTGTGCTGATTATGCACTTTTATTGTTACATTAAATATGCGTTTCTTATTTATCAAATTACAGTTTTATGTTTTTATGTTTTATGCTGATTATGAATTATTATTATAGAGTTTCAAATTTAGTTATTATGCTAATTATGAGTTATTATTATAGAGTTTCGAATTTATGTTTTATTATGAATTATTATTATAGAGTTTCGAATTTATGTTTTATGCTTATTATGAATTATTATTATAGAGTGTTGATTGATGTTGGTCTAATAACGGGTGGTTCGTGGATGTTACATAACTCCTCCCTTCTGAGATTGGCATCGTCCTCGATGTCACTTTTACTAATGTTGATCTGCAAGTTCTGCTTGATGAATCTGTTATCTTGTTTGTATTTGTTGTAGATGTAACACATCACTAAAGCTATACAGGATATCAAGGTTATTGTTGATCCTGAAATTATATAATCGTTAGTTTTATATTGTTTGTGATATGTTAATATTGAATCTATGGATTCCATGTTTTTGATCGTTTGATTTGCGAGACGTGGTAGATTAATAGAATCTTCCATTTTTGTTGTTACATTTACACTGTCGAATGGTTGAATTATCAATATCTTGTTGAATGTTACTTTGTACTCATTACTGTATTGCACGTTGTTAATCGTTACTGAACAGTTTTTGAAATGCAGCAGCTTTCTTCCTTGGATTGTTCCATTTTGACTTTTGCACGTTGAATAGAAGTCTATTCCTTTACTTGATGATACGTAGAGAAATTCAGCTTCCAGGTAATCGATGTCATCTATTTCGTTGTATAGGGTTGTGGTACAGTTTGCATTTTGGTTTAACAGTATACTTGGCACACAGCTATTTATAACGCTGTAAACTTGCTCCTTTTGGCAATAATATACATTTTCGATGATTGAACATGGTTTGGTCAACATCATGTAGACTTGAGGATTTAGGATGATAGAATTGGATGAGATAGGAATTATTTCGGTAGTATTGATAGGTATAGGTTTGATGTGATAATATGTTAGTGGGTCATTGTAGAACTGCGGTATTTCAATAGCTATTATTATATTTGTTCTATTGTAATACGCTTTTAATTCAAGCAACTCATAGATTTCTTCGTCAGAAGCTATATTAACGTTATTTTTGTTTAGATGTTCATGAATGTAAATCAATTCGTCTTTGGTTAAAATATGTCGTGAGATTATCCGTACTTTTGCAAATGCTAGAATTTCGTGGACGTTGTTTATCTGGTTTTTTAATATTTCTATACTATTGTCTATCCTATAGAAGTATTCTTGAATTAATACACTCTGCCAGTACCTGGCTGTGAATTCCCTGTGCGTTTCTAATCCTGATTCTATTCTAGATGTTAGATCATTAATGTGATTTGTTAGATTGTTGAATCTATTAATCATTAATTCGTTAATTTTAACTTGGTTATTGTAAAGTGTGTTTGTTGCGTAATTACCGTCTTCTAGTTTGGTTATCGCGTTTTGTATTTGCAAATAATCATCGTGATCTACATTTCCTGATATACCTTTTATTATTGTGCCTAACCCATTAAATAGTCCTCGTTTTGTTCTAACGGCTGGGTATATATATCTCAGATTATCTTGTAATTCTTCATATTTGTTTTTGGTTATCTCTATTCTATATGTAGGAAGAGTTTTATTAATAATAATTTCTTCAATCATATTAATGTTACTCTTAATTGAATTCAAATTAATCTTTAAGTCATTTAACTCTATTATATGAATTAGTTTAACGTAATTTGTAATTATTCTTTCATGTTTGGAAAATAGTATATTCGTTTTAGTTTAGCGTAGTTCTCGTTTATACCTCGATGGTTTTTATTATGACAATTGATGATAACTTCGGCTTGTTTAGTTGAATCACCTATGTCTTCCCGTATTTTGGTTGTTCTTACAACTTTCAATCCTGAGTCACTAAACTTTTTGGTAAAAACTTTTTGGATTGTTTGAAATACGTCGTCGCTGCACATGATTGCAGCGAAATTCTTTGAGTTTAAATATTTAGAGAATATTTCTATAATATCTTCCTCACTAAATCTATTTTTTCGTAAAATAAATCGTTTCTTCTTTAGGTGTTTAATAAAGAAGGTTTCTTTAATTTTGTCGTAATTGGCGTCGACTTCCAAAACGACTTGAGTTTTGAACTCATTTAAAATTGAATCCGTTTGTTGGATTGTTTTTAATAACTTATTTGACTCTGATAAACCGTCATTGTCAATGTTTATGTTATTAAGATTTTGGATAACATTCCTTAGGTTGTCATTTGACCCTAAGAGATTTATTTCCGTTTTATCCTTCTGTGGATATTTTATTGAGTCAATGGTGTTAGGCCATGATAAACCGTCGTTTGCCAAACACTCATTGAGTCTTTTTATTTGCTCTTTTCATTCGAGCCTAGATAATGCATCTGCATTGGTGTTTAGGGATCCTTTCTTGTGTACGATTTCATAATCGTACTCTTCTAATCGTAATCGCCATCTAACAATTTTTGAATTTGGTTCTTTACAGTTAAATAACCAAATTAAAGGTTTGTGATCAGTGACAATCTTGAATTTTTGACCATATAAGTATGGGCGAAAATATTTGACCGACCATACTATACCTAATAGTTCCTTTTCTATAGTGCTATAGTTGCATTCAGTTTTTGATAGAGTTCTGGATGCATAGCAAATTGGAAGGTCAGATCCTATTTGACCTTGTGACAATATTGCCCCTAATGCTACATTGCTTGCGTCGGTGGTCAATATAAAAGGTTTGCTGAAATCTGGATACTGTAATATTGGTTCTGATGTTAACAGATTTTTGCAAGTTTCTACACAATTTTTGAATTCTTCATTCAGAATTATTTTGGTGTTAGGGTTTTTTTTCAGCATGCTTGTTAATGGTTTTGTTATTTTCGCGAAGTCTTTAATAAACTTGCGATAATAGCCAATTAACCCTAAGAAACTCTTGATTTCTTTTTGAGTTTTTGGAATTTTAAAATTAGTGATTGCTTCGATTTTTGACGGATTTGGCTTTACACCATTTTGAGTTACTATATGTCCCAAAAATCCGATTTCCTTCTGAAGAAAATGTGTTTTATCGACTTGGATTTTTAAATTCGCTAATTTTAGTTTTTGAAATACTTTCTTTAGGTCATTAATATGTTCCTGGAGACTAGTACTAAATACTATGATGTCATCCATATAGGAAAGTACATGATTCCCTTGTATTTCACCCAAAATATTGTCCATCACTCTTTGAAAGGTGCTGGGCGCGTTTTTTAAGCCAAAGGGCATTCTTACAAATTCGTAATGCCCGCCTTCAACTGAAAATCCCGTTTTCTCTATGTCTGATGATTTAATTTCGATTTGGTGAAAACCAGCGGCTAAATCTATAGTGGTGAAATAGATAGATTTGCCCAATTTATCCAAGATGTTATTTATATTTGGCAAAGGGTACTTGTCGTCTATAGTTTGCTTATTGAGCTGCCTATAGTCGATAACAAGACGCCATTGCTTATTTCCTTTAGAATCTGGTTTTTTCGGTACCATCCATATTGGACTGGACCAAGGACTATAAGATGGTCTAATTATACCTTGATTCAAAAGTTTTGCAATTTCTTTTTTTATTTCTGATTTTTGATTTTCCGGGTGTCTGAATTGTTTGACGTACACCGGTTTATCATTACTTAGGTTTATTTCATGCTTTATATTGTTTGAAAATGTTAGTTTGTCACTATCTTTATAGAAAATGTCGGCGAATTTTGAACATAGCTTTATAATTTGCTGCTGTTCTTCCCTATTTAAATGTTCTGTTTTTATTAAATCTTTAATGTTCATGTTAGTTGATTCATTGTTAATTGGTAATTGAAAATTGATTTCGTGGTGGTTTAATGGTTCTACCTGTAGTGGTTTAAGTAAGAAGATTTCTTTTGGAGTAGTTGAGGAATTAATTATTTCTACCAAAGCTGTGAATGGTTCTATAGTTCTATAGATACCTTCCTGAATTTGAAGACCTGGTTGAAGATTTATCGGTGTAATATAGAATTCACCGCACTTTAAATTAATTGGAAGTTTTATTATTACCTTGGTTAGTGGTTCGACGTAAAATGGTTTAATACACGACGTTAGTTTGTTATTTAGTGGTATATTTAAATTTGGGGTTTTTAGTATATTTTCGTTTAGAATAATACTTGCTGATAGGTCCATAAGTGTTTCATAACCTATTAGGCCATCGAATATATTATGGAATTTTAATATAAATGTTTCAATTGGTTTATGAAATTCTTTGAATTTTAGGATTGCTTTTTGATTTACGGTGGTTGTATTAAATAAGCTTTTGATTTTAATATTGGTTTTTATGATTTGATGTTTTTTGATATATTCAGGATTAATATATGATTTATTGGCTCCTGTATCAATAAGGAATTTCAAATGTTTATTATTTAAGGTTAAAATTATAAAAGGTAAGTTTGATGTTTGGTAATTGTTTATTTCTCCTAATTGTCCGAGGCTACTTGGTGAAAATCCTCGTCATTGATTATTTGTTCCTCATCAGTTGTTTGCTCATCCTCAATTTGGCTTTCAATGTTGTAATGACCATGTTTGTAGGGTTTTCTGTTTTCTGATTTAACTTCCTGCTTTACTGGATAGTTATTTAAATTGGTATTATTCCGTGAAGGGTAATTTTGTGATGTGGATTGAAAATTATTCCGTGGAGGATAATTTTGAGATGGAGACTGAAAATTATTCCGTGAAGGATAATTTTGAGCTGATGGTTGAAAATTATTCCGTGAAGGATAATTTTGAGATGATGATTGAATATTATTGTTTTTAAACTTCCCATCATACAAATATTTCTTAGTTTGTTGGACCGGGTTTTTAATTTTTTGTATGTTTTCTTCCTGGTTAACGAATTCTAGTGCTTCGGCCAATGTTTCTGGTTTTCTGGCCCGTAACCATTGCCCTAACGGTTCTTTCACTCCACCCATAAAGATCATCAAGCCCATTTGTAGGTATAGTTTTATTTTTGCATCAGCAATGCACTTTTCTAACTTTTGCAATTTTAGTTGGTTCGACAATAAACTAATTATTTGTGTTATTTTACTGTATAAATCGTTATGGTTTAAATTGCTCCTAACTAAATTATGTAGTTGGAATGTTAAGGTTGATTCGTCGCGTTTATCGGCGAAATTCAAGATTAATGCCTGTTTTATTTCTTCCCAATTGCTATCACTTATGTTTTGTGTTAATAAAATATCGCTAGCTTTACCTACTATCTTATTCCTAATTCCTGATATTATAATTTTATAATAATCGCTTTCCTCGATTTTTGCACATAGTTTTAAAATATTATCTATGTTATTGATAAAATTATACACTTCGTTTTTGTTACCATCAAATGGTTTTATATCTTTTACTACGTCTGGTAATTTAAATAGTTTTATTGTTTCCTCAACTAACTTGTCCATTTTTAATTTTCTATATTCTTTTAACCTTTTTCCTATTTGAATAGGGCTAACTTTAGTTTTGTGTAGTTTTATGTCGTCTTGTGACATACGTTCATGAACACTATTTTTTCACTTTTCTTAGATTCTAAATAAATTTTTTTTTTTTTTTTGTTAGTCTATGATTTGCTCTCATAAGTAACGCGGATTATTTTACGAGTAATTCTACCCGGAGTTCAAGATAAATTTGTGCAAATTGTTAGTACAAAAAAAAAGGGATAAGTCTAAAAAGATGTGTCACTTACCACGTCAATAATACAAATGTTTGGAATTTTGGCATCACTCTACGTTGATCAGGCGTAAAATTAACTCACTTTTAAACACTTTTTTGTATAGTTTTGACACTTTTTATTTTTTATTTAATCACCTTTTTATTTATTTAGACACTTTTTTTTTTATTTAATCACCTTTTTATTTATTTAGACACTTTTCTATTTTTTATTTAATCACCTTTTTATTTATTTAGACACTTTTTTATTTTTTATTTAGACAATTTTTTAATTTTATTTAAAATTTTTTTTTTTTTTTTCCAACTGCGCCAGTTATTGTGTCGAGTTAGGGAGACTGAATTTTTAAGTACAAAATAAACGAATACACTGGTTACAATTTTAGATGTTTATTGTTTGGAGATATTACTTGAACTGAACTAAACTAACGTTTAGTTTTACATGTTTACATTGTGCTGATTATGCACTTTTATTGTTACATTAAATATGCGTTTCTTATTTATCAAATTACAGTTTTATGTTTTTATGTTTTATGCTGATTATGAATTATTATTATAGAGTTTCAAATTTAGTTATTATGCTAATTATGAGTTATTATTATAGAGTTTCGAATTTATGTTTTATTATGAATTATTATTATAGAGTTTCGAATTTATGTTTTATGCTTATTATGAATTATTATTATAGAGTGTTGATTGATGTTGGTCTAATAACGGGTGGTTCGTGGATGTTACATAACTACATACATACATACAACAATATAGTAATTTTTCGTGAATAATTTCTTAATTAAAATTGCCGCATAGTAATCAAAAAATTATGATGATGAATCGTAAAAAGTATGAGTAAATTCCTCAATTTGAATACCAAATAGATTTTGTGATAAAAACTTAAAATTGTCTGACTTTTTACTTTTTTGTTGTTAAAACAAAAAAAAAATTTGTTTTGTTAAGTTAATTAAATTAACTTTATGACATGAATTTTAAAATTGTAGATACTCGTACATATACAATTTATTTTTGCATATCAGAAGAAAATATTTTCTTTTGGTTTTCCTACAGTTCCTCTATAATTTATATATGTATGTGTATGTACATATATAAGACTAAATTTACCTTTTGTATATTCCATATACGCTAGGTATTGTTTTAAATAAATAAAATAATACAACAACAAGTAAAATGTATACCTACATATAAATAAACAATTTCCAGAACACATTAAAATTTGCCAGTCGTTTTTTTTCTTTAAAGCACAAAAAGCAGCTTTCGTTTCTGCGTTTGTTTCAAATGAAAAATTACAGTGAGTTTATTTTTTATTTTTTCAATTTTTGGCGTCTAACCTACATACTATATATACTGTGTCGTACTCGTATATACCGATGGAAAAAATTTATTATTTAATTTTTATGACAATTTTTTTTTTTATGAATTATAACGTTCACTTGAACTTATTTTAATATTTGTTTGATTTACTGGTTATATATAGAAATAAAAAGTCTCCAAAAAATAAAATTTGTTAATGGCGTTTATATATATACGCGTATGTTGGTATTATATCAAGAATTTTATGTACATGTACGAGACTGAATTTTTGTGGATTATTGATTCACGGATTATAAACGACAAGATAGCGCAGTATATTTTTGGCCGGCTACAACAGATGTGCAATTTTATTTTAAAACTTAATAATTTGAATGTGCTTTAATGTATGTATTACAGTAAAAATTGTAATCAAAATTTCATTTTTATTTTTTAAAATAATTTTTTATTTGTTAATTTTGAGTCTGTTATAAAAAAATTGATATTTAACATAAAAGTTGCAGTCAAAATATAACATATTTTAAAAAGTGTTAAATCCCAAAAAAACGCGTTTTCTGAGCTATAACTATACTTTACTACGTGCAGAGATGGGCGTTTACGCATCATCTAATATTTTCTACGTCGACGTGTCGACAACCTGTAGACAACGTCGACTATGTAGACAACGTCGATAATGTAGACAATTCCTAGAGTGATTTTGAGAATTAGTTCTAAACTACGGAGACCAATTTTTTTTAGCATCAATGCGATACGGGTTGGTGGATCACTCCAGGACTTAATGCCACAAATAGGCCCGAACGATGCCAGACCTGGAAAAACATACATACATACACACGTCATAACAAGGCAATCGCACAAGTACCAATGTATATAAAAGTACACTTTTAATTCAACTATCATGCCCAGGATTAACTATCATCCTATAATTTTGTCCCATCGCAGGAAAAATATGTCCTATGTCGCGACAGTTTCATAAAATTATCATCTCAGGAAATCTCATAACGAAAAAAAAGATACACAAATAAGTATCATAAAAAAACGTAAATCGAACCGTTCCATGATTTGATATATTAAGACGGATTCAGAAAAGATTGTGATAAAGTGACGTACGAAGTCGAGTGTTTTTTAAACTTAGTCAACAAAAACCACTACTTCGAAACACTCGAGCTAATGTCGGACTAGCTCGGGTGTTTTGTAAGTTTGGCATATCTAACTCCAATTTATCCTGTTCGTTTCAAAAAACTTCCACAATCGTGAGGTAACCATTTAACCAAATACTTAAAAATAATGAAAAGTTTGACAAAGTTTTGGGAATATGTTTTGATGAACGAGGAAAGGAACGTGGGAAATTGGATTTGACAACAGGTTAGCAGGTCAAAAGCTATATATCTTACCAAAAATAGTGACAATGCTTCCGCTTAATATAGAAGCACTTCAAGTTATAGATAAATTTGAAAAAAGTTCTAGTTTGTTGACACGATTCAGCAGTAAAATGTTGGCCTTATTATGCTATAGTTACACTAGTCTAAAGCATGAATAGATTTTTCATCGTTCTGGTTTTGGATTCAGTTCCAAAAGATTTTTTGTTCCGGTTTCCTGCGCCGGTTTTAGAAAGTTCTTTTTGTTGGACGGAACCGGTTAAGAACCGGTTATCATTTTTAGTTATATCTATTATTTTGCTCTTTTAAATTAAGATTAATACAAAATTGTAACAAAACCAATTCATTTTAATGTTTTTTGAGCACAAGCCTTAATAATCAATAAAAATGTTTGTGCCCACGATAGAATGTAAAAAAGGAGGTTTATGTTTATTAAATCTATTACAATTCGGAAAATATTTTGGTTAATAACGGTTGAATGTTCCGGTTCAGTTGTGGTTAACAAAATCGCCCTTTTATAAAATACAACTGCGCACTGGCGCATTTTATTTCAAATCGTTAAAATATCGGTAGGATAGGTGGTTGACATTGACTTAATTATCGATGTTGACAAAAAATATTGCCAAGTATTCTACGTATTATTTTATGTGTCGACAACCGAGTAGATCACATGGCGTAATCTACCTCGCCCATCCCTGACTATGTGTATGTATAAACAAACCGTTCCTGCAGTTGTGGTTAAAAAAAGCACACTTTCAGTTGCGGCTGCGGAGGTATAATTGTTGGTTGAGTGGACACGATAAAAATAGCTAAAAACGAGGCCAAACCAGGCGTATAGGTAAAATATTAAAATAGTGGCAACATTTTAAACTGAAAGAATAGAAAAGACTTGGTGCAAAATGGAGAACTCCCAAGAATACCGTTGGTTTCTTTCTTTTCATATTTTAATCTGGCTCGTCTACTACTGGATCAGATTCTGATGCAAACAATCAATCGATTTGTAAAGATTCTAGAGGCATCATTTTCATATTATTTTCAAAGAAGTCAGAAGTTTCCTGAAGTTTCACTTGTACATATATAAGCAACAACAACAACTTAAACAAGACACCAGTGAATTGCAATACGACAGTTCTATTCATATTAGTGTAACTCTTAAGCAGTAAAATGACTGTATTACAATTTATATATGCTATTCGTGAAATAAACGGAAAATATATTCAATCAGTGATCCTTGGAGCCATCCAGCAACTGGAGAAATACATTGTTTAAGCTTCCATAAGCAAGTATAAGTCTATTAAAAAGATTTCCCACTAATAAAAAATGGGAACGATTGAAAAACTAAAACCTATATTTGACAACCCGGATTCAACAACTGAAAGAAGCTTATACAAAGTTTCAGCAGACTGATCTGCAGATAGAACAATTAGAGGGTGCGAATCAAACTCAACGACGGCCGGCTAATTACACCAAGACCGATTTAGGGTTTTTGGTAGTCCAGCCCAGTTAAACAACATAAACATGGCATCAGAAAGAGAAATTTGTATAAGAAAATTAATGGCGCCAAGACCTTGCCGAGACTGGGACATACCCGGCAATGAAAATAATTCTATAGCAACAATGTAAAAACTCATGATTCGAATAGCCGAACTCCATGAGGAAATTTGTATGCTAGTTTGTGCCTCACTAGGCACAAGAACAACAAATGAAGTATTTCACATAACATAAAATATAGAAGGAGGTGACCAAACTATAAGCATCAAACCAAATAACGGATATTCTGCTATACCACGAGTTCAAATCCCATTATTTGAAGATATTATCAGAAGTGGATTGGATTTCGTACCACCGGTAAAATCAACTACCTAAAGGATCAGTTGGAGGGTGCTGCCGCTAAATTAATTACCTTCAAACTACAGTATAAAATTACCAGGCTGCTTGGAACATCCTAAGCAACAGATACAACAACAACTCACCGCTGGTTTAAACACGTTATTCAGTACAATAAACATAAAGCTGAATCTGCCGCAGTACTGAAAAATCTTCACGATGAAAAGCAAAATGTCTGTACGGGATGCGGAATGCAAGGGTAAATGTTGTATCATAAATAATAATAATAATAAACAGTATTAAAGGCCATTACTGGCCCCTTACTGAGTCAGCAACCTGGCTCCAACGGTTTCGATCCTGAGCATGGTCTTCATACTGTCTAAGACAATCTGAAGAGGCCAAGTCGTTCTCTACATCGTGGAGCCATCGTCGCCGGCAACGACCTCTGCGCCTACCATATGGTGGCTTTCCTTTCAGTGATCGCTGCACAATTCGTTCCGGATCAGCACGCAGAACGTGACCGAGCCAGCGTACTCGCTGAAATCTTATTTCATGTACAATATCGGGGATCTTCATCAGATCTCTGATCTCGATATTGTACAGAGCTCGGTAGGTACCATCTATTTCGCGTTTTGGGCCGTAGATCACACGCATGACTCTTCTCTCAAATGTTAGGAGCCATCTCTCGTATTCATCCGTCAGCGCCCAACTTTCACATCCAAACATAACAACGGGCCTGATCAACGCTTTGTAAAGCTTCAGCTTCACGGCACTTGATAAGTGTTTAGATTTTAGCAGTGGCCTTAGAGGATACAAAGAACGGCTGCCAGCTGCCAGCCGCACTTTAATATCCTCACCCACACTATTATCGTGAGTGATAAGAGAGCCCAAATATTTGAACCTCCTCACTCCCTCAAACGTGTGGTGGCCACTACTTAAATCTGGTGTGCCACTGCCCCTAAAACCAGAGATCAGGTATTTCGTTTTGGACTCATTGATCTGAAGTCCAACTGAAGCTGAAAACTCTACAAGCGGATCAAGTATTTCTTTCACTCCGTTGCTATTCAGTCCAATCACGCATATGTCTCTGCATATGCAAGCACCTGATTGGACTGGCGATATAAGATGTTACGCTGCGGTGTTTCAGTTTTACGAAAGATGTACTCCAACATGAGATTAAAGAGTATCGGGGACAGAGCATCTCCCTGCCGAACACCCGAGTTAACTACAAAACTTGTCGATAGCCTGTTCTCAACTTTAACACAGCATTGAGACTGCGTCACTGTCATCCTACATAGTCGTACCAGTTTTGTTGGCATTCCTAGGTATTCCAGGGCAGACCATAAACTCTCTCGATTGATCGAGTCATAGGCCTGCCGGAAATCCAGGAACACCTGATGTACGGGGATGGATGTCTCATAATATTTAGATAGAATCATCCGCAGCGAAAAGACCTGATCGGTGACTGATCGATTCGGACGAAATCCTCCTTGATAGTCACCAACCAAGCCCTCCGCTAGAGGAGTGATTCTATCCAATACAATGTATGACAGTAACTTGTAAGCTGTGCAAAGGAGAGCTATACCGCGATAATTCTCACACTTCAAGCGGTCTCCCTTCTTGAAGATGGGGCATATCGCGGCCACTTTCCATTCGTCAGGCATAACTTCGGTTCGCCATACTAATCGAATAAGGTCGAAAAGACAGTTCAACAAAGTATCCCCTCCGAATATCAAGAGCTCCGAATTAATGCAGTCCACTCCAGGTGCACGGTTTCGTTTCAATCTCTGCATGGCTTTAGTGAATTCCTCATGGGATGGGTCCTCAGTGCAAATCTCCGCAGTCTGTATTAGAGGTGGCTCAACAACAGTCTGTGACGCATGATGGACATCAAGCAGGTCAGTAAAGTGTCCACTCCATGCATCAAGTACTGCGTCGATGTTGACACAGAGGTTTCCATCCCGGTCCCGAATGGCGGTTGACGTAGGCCTGAAAGTATGGTTCAGTCCAGTAATTCCTTTAAAGAAATTACGCGAACTGCGCTCATTACTGAGTTGTTGTACTTTCAGAACCTCGGCCTTCCACCATTCTCGCTTCTTCCGTCTACAAATCCGCTTAGCTGCCCTTCTTGCAAGAGCAGCCTTGTTTTTCCTCGCGATTGAGAGACGTTGTTGCACTTCATTATGGGCTATATTTTGTTGCTCAACTGCAAGACGACACTCGTCATCAAACCAATCATTCTTGGGTCTGACTTTCACTATACCTAAAGTCTGTTGAGCAGCACTAACAGCCGAAGTTTTCAGTACCCCCCAGACAGAGTTCACGCAGTCAGACTGGTAATTAGCTTCATTAATGTTGTCGCTGACAAGATCCTGATATCGTTTCTTTTGATTTTCATTTATCAGACCTTCACAGTCGAAACGTAACGTATGTTGTATCATAGAATTCAATAAAAAAACGTTATTTTAACTAAAACATTGAATCCAAGAGAATTCCAAAGTTTTTAATATTCCTGGAAGATAGATTCAAATCGTTAGAGGCCAATAGCAACCAAACGCCAATTAATTATAATAATTAACCGCAGAAAAACTATTCACAAAAACAACAACACGGTTAAAAGATAGATTCAAAAACCATCACGTTCATAAACCACAACAATATACGTCCAAAGTGACAATACTATATAACGGTAGCTCTCGGCAGCTCAAGACATATAACTGATCACATCTAACAACAACACCCTAATCAGGCGTCTACCAGGAAGACAGAAGAAAATAATAATCAAGATTTATTTGGCATTGTTGGCCTTGTGCATCGTTGCTCCCCCTTCAGCGAAGCTACAGAACTGATGCAAATTGAAAACTTCATACATTCTATCAATCTTGAAAAAATCTATCTGGTATCTATCTAGAAGAAATCAGCAATAGGGAGCTAATGGCCATAAGATGGATGTTGATTGTACATTATAATTTGAATACATATTGGGAAGAAATAACAGAAGCAAATAGCCAGATTGGCGAGCGATATGGTACTAGTGCTTCGAGACATATTTCGAACAATATAGAAACCAACAAGGTTTCAATGTTACTCGAGTTTAACTTAATTAATTTCCATAAAACATCCAAGGACAAGAATTGATTTTAAATTAAAAGCGTGCGTGGTTAATCAATAAAAAAGGAGTCTGTAAAAAGCGCATAGTTCTGTTGTGGTGAACCCCAGAAGCTGAATACATATGAATTGAATTTCAAAGTGACCAATTAAAATGTTTAGTTCTTAAATCATTTTAAAAAAAAACATCACATGGATTATATACGGATGGATCAGTATGATCATTTTTTATGAAAATATATAAAAAAATTAATGTTTCGAGACGGCACGTGAGGGAATGAGAATGTTAACATAAAAGCTTAATTGTATATTTTAACGATTTTAATAATTTGGCCTTTAACATTTTTATCATTTTATTTAAAAGCTTTCTTATTACTCTTTAGTTTATTTGACTAAACTCGATAACGCTATGCACAAAAAAGTGCTTTTTCAGTTTTGAATATTTGCATAGTATGGCCCCAGTAATCAAATTATTCATAATGCTTGAATATAAGAAACACGTAATGGAATGTGTGATTCGAAGGAATGAACAATAATATAGTCAATAGTCAACATCATTTTCATCTAGTCCCAGTCATTGCTTGCTGTTTGCAATATATAATTGTGAGGCTATATATACTATTATGTAAGTGCTTTTGCTAAAGCTTTAATACGTTTAAAATGCCCATTTATACAATTTTTAATTCAATTGTGATCAAAGATTTGTATTTAAATTCTAAAGTGGATAAATTAAATATCGATCTACAAAAAATAGGATGTTGAGCTTTGCACTTCGTTGAACTTTTGTATCAATGTTAATTAACACACTATTTCATACAAAATCAATTTTAAAATTGTTCGGTATATTTTTTTTAATTTAAAATTAAATTAAATGTTAAAGCTTTTAAAGAATTTAAGTAATTTTAAGTCAATTTTAAATACTTTTATAGATAAACTTTCCAAAAATTAAAATTTTCAAGCATTCGGAACATATTGAAATTATAAAAATTAATTTTATATTTTTTAGTTCTTAAATTAAGGAAAGCTTTCAAACCATAATAAATCCGAGTATTTTTTTTAACAAATGATGGATGGGTCCCCATTTCGAATAAAATGAAAATCAGATTGATTATTCATATACGCTACAATATATCAAATACTAATCTGGGATGCGTGATCTTAATTAAGTAATACGTATGAGGGGCAAAAATTAAGAACGCGGCTACTAGACTTTTTATCTTTTCCAACACACTCTGCATGTAATATACAACTCTGGTACCTAATTGTAAAGCTGTTCAGTGAAACCCGAGCGTGTGGGGAATCAGGTGCGTTAACCTCTAGAAGGTTAAAGCTTTTCAACTTTAGTTAAATATCAACATTTATATCAGAAGTCAATTTTAAAAGCTTTAAAAGTGCTTTGAACTTAATTGAATTTGTGTATGAAAAAATGTTTTACACACAATTTTATCAAGTTAAAAGATTTCGATAATTTTTTTTAATTAAAACAAAACCAAAAGTCAAAGCTTTTAAACTTTGATGACATTTTAAAAGCTTTGATGGATAAGTTTTCAAAAGCTTAAAATTTCCAAAGATTTGGAACATATTGAAATTAAAGTTGTATTTTCTTTAGTTCATAAATTAAAGAAAGCTTTCACGCAATAGTTAAATAGAGTATTTTCAACAAAGCATGAGCGAGGTTCATTTAGCATAAAATGAAAATCAGACTATCATACGCTTGAATATATCAAATTCTAAACTGGGATGAGTGATGAAAGGCAATTTTAATTGTGAAGGACGTATGAGGGATAAAAAGATGGAAATCGAGTTACAGCCTCTGCATCTACTCCATGACACTCTGCATGTAACCTATAACGGTTATAGACACTCTGCATGTAACCTATACTACAGTTACTGTAGTACTTAGTTGTAAAGCTGCTCAGTGAAATCCGAGCGTGTGTCGAATCCGAAACGTTACAGCTTTTCAACTTTAGTAAAATATTAACTTTTATATGAGAATTCAATTTTAAAAGCTTTAATAGTGCTTTGAACTTAGTTGACTTGTGAATAAAAAGTTGATTTAAAAATCAAAAGATTTCGATATATTTTTTTTTCAATTAGAATAAAATGAAATGTCAAAGCTTTTAAACTTAAAAGCTTAAATAGAAAAGTTTTAAAATATTTCCAAACATTTGGAACATATTGAAATTAAAGTTGTATTATTTAGTTCATAAATTAAGGAAAGATTTCATACCATAGTAAAACCGAGTATTTTTTCAACAAATGATTCTGCACATGCGAAGTCTTATTTGGCATAAAATAACATTCAGATTATTCATAAGCTTGAATATATCAAATACTAACCTGGGATGCGTGATGTCAAACAATCTTGGTGATGGAAATGCTGGTGAAAAGTTTGTCATGGTGCCATTATCAAATAATACAGTTGCCCGACGTATTCAAGATCTTGCGGATGATATTCAAAATGAGCTTATTTCCCGCTTACATTTATGTGATGCTTATTCGTTACAATTTGATAAATCAACAGACGTTGCGAAGGAATATTCAGAAGTATTGATAATTTTAACCAAAAACTTAAAATAAATTGGCAAACACGTGTTGATATTTGTAGCGATGGGACCAAAGCAATGTTCGGCAAATCAGCTGGAGTTATAACAGGAATCAAGAATATTGTACCAAATTGTACCAATAGCCATTGTGTTCTCCATAGTCAATCTCTTGTATGTAAGAATATACTTATTAATATAAAAACCGTTTTAGACGAAGCTGTTCAATCGTGAATTGTAAAAGCGAGACCACTGCAGTCCAGACTTTTCAAAATTATTTATGAAGACATGGGAGTCAGTACACAACCCTTCTTTTACATACAGAAGAAAGGTGGTTATCGTGAAGAAAAACGTTGGTTTACTTTTATGTCAAACCCTTCATGGTTAATGAGACTAGCATATCTTGCAGATATTTTTTCAAAGTTAAATGAAGTCAACCTTTCTTTGCAAGGGAGAAATGTAACAGTGTTTAATGTAAAACACAAAATAACTTCATTGTCTCGAAAATTAAATTTTTGGAGTAGTTGAGATAGTTCAACACTATCTGATTTTTTCATTAAAAATGATTGTCAACTTGATGAAAATATACGTAGTGTTTTTACTGATCATTTGGGTCACTCAGAGTAGAATCTTCAGAAATATTTTCTTGCTACAAATGAAGATATCTCATGGGTTAAAAATAATTTCATGCGGTAACAACGAAACCAGAACCCCTGTAAATCTGACAGATTTTTGGGAAAATCTTATTGGTGAATATCCATCTTTGGCTAGAAGAGCAATCCGTGTGCTTCTATCATTTGCATCAACTGAAACGAGATTTTCGAATTACGCGTCAACAAAAACCAAATGCAGAAATCGATTAAATTGCTCGTCAGAAATGCATATTATAAGCTTTCTACAATCAAACCAAATATAAAAAGGATTTGCCATCAAAAAAAAAAATAAACTTGTTCACATTCAAGTAGTAAATTTATAAATGAAATCTTATAACTTTTTTATATTTTTATATGAATTTATTAATGCTAAATTGACTTTTTTTATATTCTTAAAGGTCAATACTTTCATATTTGAAAATTTTTATGTAGGGGTTCGGCATAAATTTTGACAACTGTAAAGGGTTCCCCGGTATAAATAATTTGGGAAACGCTGGTATACTCAATCACACTGCATGTAATTTACAAGTGTATAGTACCTAATTGTAAAGCTGCTCGGTAAACCCAAGCGTATGTCGAATCAGGTGCTTAAATGTTAAAGCTTTTAAACTTTACTGAAATATTAACATTTATATCAGAATTCAATTTTAAAAGCTTTAAGTAAAATAAAAGCTTTCAAAAGTTGTTTATGTGATTAAATTAGGAAAACTTTCAAAAAAGTGTGTGGTGTGTTGTAAAACTGCTCAAATTTTTAATTGATCTCCAGTATGAAAATTTTATTTTGTTAAATTAATTTATATTTTATTGTTTGAAATCAGAATTCATGCTAAATGTTTAATAAGTTTAAAATGCTTTAAAAAAATTGTAAACTGTAGTTTTATTAAAAATTTGAGTTTAAATTGTAAAGTGGATTAATTTATAAAGATCGACAAATCTTTTGACATAAATAAAAAAAGTTAATTTCCACAATCAAATTGAAAAGGTTTAAATTAAACAGATAAGCATCTTATACTTGAAAATGTTCAAACATTTAAAAAAAAGGAATTTTAAGTTCTTAAAATAATGAAAGCTTTTAAACAATAATAAAAAATGGTGGGTGTTTGCGAAAAAGCTCAAATATTGATTTTTATGTTTTGAACCAAGTTTATAGTTTATAGTTTACTCGTATCCACAGTTTCTCTATTACGCCATTGTTTATTTGGTGTGATTCACTGAAAGGTGCTTTTTTCAATTTCATTTTGTACTTCAATACAACTGTGGCAAATATATAAAA
Organism: Tipula unca; assembly: GCA_951394425.1. Taxonomy (NCBI): domain Eukaryota; kingdom Metazoa; phylum Arthropoda; class Insecta; order Diptera; family Tipulidae; genus Tipula; species Tipula unca. Next base: position 191,239,250 of record OX596380.1, read on the forward strand.
GGTGATAAGTGAAATATCAGCTTTTTAACGTTATTAAATTTTCGGAATGTACAATATTTGTTCCATGTTACCTCAAATTTTCACTTTTTCACCTAGTGCACTATTTTATCAATTATTAAAACTTTTAAAAGGTAATAACTCCAAAAATTAACAATCACATTTATGGAAAAGGGGATAGTTCGATTAAATTGAATTAAAAAGAAACTAATAGAAAATTACGCTACTTTCCAAAATTTGTATAATGAGTTAATTTGTTTTTAACCCGTTTGATCATTAGTTAATATAGGATATTATTTTTTGAATAAATATAGAAAACGGGACAACTATAGTACTCATTTTTTATTAATTGTGTATAGTGACTAATTCCTAGAATAACACAAATTATCACATTTTAAAATATTGGTCTATAAATCGAAATTATGTCATACAAAATAATAAAAAGGAGTTTTCTCTAGTTAACCCGTTCACCATTTTTACAAACGAAATAAATTATGGATTAAGTTTAATTATACCATTGCATTCATTGTTCAAAATCAATATAATCTAGATGATTTTTTGCACCAAGTTCACAAAATCTGCAGTACAAGCGAAGTATTGTAATGAAAACGCAAGAAACACGGATGACTGTTATTTTAACTAATATAGCATGCATAGCATAAATAGAAGATTATTGTTTCGTAGAAAATTTTTCTGCATTCTACAGTTATTTGTATAAGAAATTGTGGTTAGAACAAATCTAAAAAGACATAATTTTATTAGTTTTTATATCTCGTGAACTGACCAATTTTCAAAATAATGAAGATTTAAGTAACAATTAAGTAACAAAGTGAACAATATTCGGAGGGTGCCAGCGAAATTAGCCATTCCACTATAAATAGGGGAAATCAAAAAACTCGAAAAACGAAACGAAATTTAGGTTTACAGTACATTACATCCTCCGGAAAACAAATAGAAAACCGGCAACGCATTCCATTGACTGAATGCAAGAAAAAATGCCAGTTAAAAATAAAATACGACGACCAAAAGAAAATTTTTGATCAGTACTGGAAACTAGGTAAGCTTTCTAATTACGAATATTATTATAATAATAGCGTTAAAAAAGGCCTGTTAAGCGTTGATTTACTTTAGATACTTTTTAGTTATTTTAACTAAAAGTATCATAACGCCATTTCTATATACGCCTGGTTGGATACCTATACACTTTTATTAAAATAAAATTTAAATTTTAGGGAATTATGATATGAGATCGGCTTATATATGTGGTTTAATCGAACTCGAGCCAACAAAATGCCGAAAAACTATTTCTGATAAAACACCTCGCCGATATTCAGCCAAACCCTTTTTAAAAAATTGCGGCAATCGTTTTGAAGTGTGCAAAAAATGTTTATTATAGAGACATTTGGTGAAACGCGTAAATTCTTTGATATAGCTTGTGATAAATTATACAAATGCCCCGGAGCTACACCGGAAAAAGATAGGCGTGGAACGGCATCGTAATTTCATAAAACACTTCCAAAAGAAACAACGGATGGAATTTACAAACACATCAACAGTTTCCCAGCATACACTTCTCACTATTCACGTCGTATTCTAAGGAATCCACTAACCCCGCTTCCATTTTTAAGTATTCCGAAATTTTTAAGTCCCTTAATATAAAATTTAAACAACCAAGCCTAGACGCTTGTAATTATTGTGAAACTATCCATCAAAAAATGAAACTAGCCACAGAAAACAAAGTTGAATTATTAAAGCAGCAAAAAGAACATCATGCTTTGGCCGATTTAGCATACACCGCAAAGAACCAGGACAAAGAAAAATGCAAACAAAATTCAGAAATATCAAGAATGTTTACTTTTAATTTACAAAAGTGTCTACCGACACCTCGGCTAAGTACAAGCTGTTTGGTTTAAAGTGCGCTGGCTTAGGTATACCAAGCAATACGGAATTATAGAATATAAAAACTCTTTGGCCGAAGATGAACCATTTAAAATTCATAGTATAAAACGGCGAGTAATTTCTACTATTTCAAGATCCGATTTAAATATGGCTTACCGGGGACCAAATCCTATAAATTCAAAAAAAAAAAAAGATTTAATGGATTTATTACCGATATTTATAATATCGCCACAATACCACGATTTTTAAAAATCTTAAAACTGACCTTGACAGTGAGGATGATCTGGATCCAGATTTGGATATTTTGGATGAAATCAATGAATAGTAATAATTTTCAATTTTGTGTTATAATTTTAAACAAGGTATGTACATATTTCAATTTTACTTTAATGATTTTTTTCTTATAATAATTTAAAATGTACCTATCAACATAATACTTGATTATTTTATTTAAGTTGATGATTTAACTTTCAGATAAAACAGAACTATTTGAAGAAGGGAGCAATTGTTGTTAGTTTAACATATAATTTTATAAATTTTTAAATTGAGTTAAATGGACTTGCATCTAATCAGAGTACTTATTACTGATATTGCTGCGAAATTGTGCACGAAATTAGTGGTTTAACTTAGCTGACCTCTTGGCTGCACAATAAAGGACCATTTGGTGGTAATTAGATTATTTAATGTTAAGAATTGTGTTTCACAGAAAGATAAATATGTTTAAATCGTTCTACTGGAAAGAAACCCAGTTATCACTTTTTATATATTTGCCACAGACAAATCGGTTGGGATGAGCAAATTCCTCAAAAAATTTAAATAGAATTCTTAAAATTTATTTTACTAGGATATTATAGAAATTTGTATCAAAATTGAAATGAATTTGGATATTAAATAATTTAAATAAATTTTAAGTATTTAAATTAGTATTAACAAAAATTTCACCGGGTGTAGGACAAACTTGAACGATAGAGTTAAGTGGTTTGATTCAAAATAACTTGAAATGACATTTAAGGAAATTTAAGAAACACAAATTAATGTTTGTTGAGCTTTAATAAATAAAGTTTAAATGTAAATTAATTGGGTAAAGTTTTTTTTCTAAATTTGTTTTGGTGAATGCCGATACACCTACATGCATATACACACACAAATCTCAATCATGTAGGTATATAATATTTTCACTAAAATAATTAATCCCAAATAATCCTTATTATCGTCACTTCCTTTTCGTCTTCTATCAACAATCGTATTGGCAAATACAAATATATTTATTGTCAGCTGGATATATATAGGACTAAAGTACATATATCGAAATTACAATAATAGTATTACATAACAATCATTCATACCGTATAATCAATACGGATTATGATTAACTGATTAAATCCTTAAAGCTTTAATGCAGCGCAACCAGAAAAATAAAAAATTCGAAATCGATAGGGAAGGAGAGAACAGACGCAAACGAAAAATATTCTTTTAGTTAATTGAAATCCAATAAGCTGAATATAAATGTCTGTCGAGAAGAAAATATAGATTTGGTGTTATTGTATTCTCCCGCGTGCCGACAAAACAAGACAAATTCATGGATTATTTATTTACAAAGGAGCTTCAGACAAATGGTTTTGTAAACGGATTTAACAGTCGTACTTGTTTTCTGTATACGTACATCAAATTGATGTGCATTGAAATCATATTTGACCTTTACCAAGCTGAATATTGTGTTCGTACACCATTGTTCTGCGAATGTACAGTAAAAATAAAATGAACTTGAATAACTAACAACCAAACAAATTCGCAATAAGAATGTGAAACATCCTTTTCATGAATCACTAATTTCTATTATCCAATAAAAACAGCAACAGCACCAACAACAATCTTATAATATATAAAATTTTCATTTTTCAGATTGAAATAAATTTTCTTTCATTTTCTTTTCTTTACTATAATATAGCTTTTTGTGTATATATAAGTACATACAATCCAGTATTTAAGTATCTCGTATATATGTATAGGATACGTCATGTACATACGATATATATATAGATAGGATTCATAATACACTGAACTAAAAAAAAAACTGAAACGAACTATAATAATACTGAAATGAAATGACCTAAACAAATATTTAATTAAATCACAATATTAGATGGAAAACAACAAAAGCTCGTACACAAACAAAAAAAAAATGAAAATTAATTTACTTAATTTTCTTTTTAAGGATGTTATATGAATCCTTAAAATAATAATAGAATAACACAAGAAACAAAACACAAAAAAAAAATTAACAGATTACATAAAGTCAGTCACCAACATAAGATAAATTGTATTGTATATTATGTATACATACAACTTTTTGGTTCCAGCTATATACATACATATATACTTATGTATATGTTTGTTAGCATATAGCATACAGAGTGCTTTTATTTTTAATTTTTGGAAAAATAAAAAATTCATTAACTTTTACTGAATTTAAAACGGAAATTTAATTTTTATATAATTTATATAATTTATTAGAATAAAATTAACAGAGCTTAAAAAATTTTGTAATTTGTATGGTGGAGGAACCTTTTTGGTATATGGTTATGTTTTATGTGTGTATGTGTGCGTGTGTGTGTGTGCGTGTATAATAGCAAAAAGTTTAATTATAAGATGTATAATTAAAATTAATTGAAGAAATTTTAACAAAATTTTGGTATATAGAAGTATTTACAATTTTTTATAATTGATTTAATATATTAGTGTTTGAGTGGCGGGCGAATTGGTATAAAAAGTTGGGAGTCATAATATTTATGAAAATTTTAATTTTCATACGTATTATAACTAAAACAAAAAAGTTTGGATTAACAAGTTATGTTCAATTGAAATGGTCGGAATATTATAGCTATTCGTATCCATTTTGACTGCATGGAACATAAATGTTCTATGTTTAACAATAACAATTTTAAACTAATTTACAATTTTTGTCAAGCTGATTATTTTAAAATTAATGAAAAACTATCATCTATTGATTGGAACAGTTTATTCAATAATTCTGACCAAGAATTATTATTAATTGTTTGGAAAAATTTGTTCCTAAAAAAATTATTAAGGAAAATAATGAACCTTTTTAAAAAATCTAAGGATCAAAAGAAATCGAGCCTACAAACTTTTTAACAAACATAAAGACACCAAATCTAAATTATACTTTTGAATCGTAGTCAAAAAATTTTGATTCTGAATCTATTTTAGCTTACAACAATTATTGTAAATCAACAGGGGAAAGCATTTTATACAACCCCAAGAAGTTTTTTAAATTTGTAGATAGCGTAAATGTAGAGGTTTTCCATCTACAATGAAACTTGACGACTCATCATCCACATTAATGATGACATACAAGACATTAATAATCTGTTTGGTATTCATTTTCAAAATTCTTATATTGTTGAGAAAAGCATTACATTTAACCCAAAACAGAACTTATCTCAAGAATGAATCTAATTCAGAATAAAATTTTAACAGCTATTTTAAAACTCAATTCGAACAAAGGTCCTGATCAAATTCATCCTTCATTTTTAATCAATTGTGCTTATGAAATTCCTACACCTTTTTTTCATATTTTCAATTTATCACTCAGGTCAGGTAAATTTCCACAAAATTGGAAATATTCATTTATATCAACAATTTTTAAAAGTGCAAATAGAAATAATATACAAAACTACAGCTATTCCAAAATTACTAGAAAAAATAGTTTGCAATCTTTCTGCCATTACATCTCCTTCTCTTAATAATGAACAACATGGATTTCTTAAAAATAGGTCCAATTAAAAACTAATTTGTCTATTTTTACCTCTTAAATATTTGCAAATATGGAAAACGGTGTCCAAACTGATGCTATATAGGTATACTGATTTTAGTAAAGATATTGACAGAGTCTGTGATACTTATTTTAAAATTAAATTATTTTGGCGTTAGGGGCACGTTACTAAATTTGATTAAATGTTATCTCACCAATAGAATACAAAGTGTTAAATTCCCAGATGTACTTTCTTATGAAGTATCAATTTCTTCTGGAGTATCTCAAGGCAGCCATCGGGGACCACTACTGTTCAATATTTTTATATTTATCCATTTTACTTATCCATTAAATTATCTGGAATTAATCATCGATTTTTTGCTGATGATCTCAAAATTGTTCACACAATTCCAACAATCAATGATGCCTCATTTCTACAATCCTTTCTCAATCGTCTGGATGAATGGTGCAAACTAATTTATTTTGATAACTCGTAAATTAAACGTTGTTTATTTTGATAACTCGTAAATTCGAATAGATCGTTTTTGGGGGAGATAAAGGACACAAATACAAATGCACTATATACTTAAAAATAATAAATGGGTAAAGCGATCGCCGAATTCACATTTTGCAGAAAAAACTATAGGCAGAATCATATCAGTTTTTCCAAGTGATACTGTGCTGAACCATCTCGGATTACTACTTTTTTCTGTTAAAGGGGCTGAAGCAATATCTTACGAATGTATAAAAACTTTTAATAGTTTGACACATCCTACTTTTAAAGAAGCAGCTCGTGCAATAGGTTTGATCGACGATACCGCAGAGTGGCACACCTGTTTATTAGAAGCGAGCAATCATATGTTACCCGGTTCATTGAGATCATTATTTGTAATAATATTTTGTCACTGTAATCCTGCAAATCCATTGGAACTTTTCAATAATTTTAAAAATTATATTGCATCAGGTCTCGATTGTTTTACCAATTTCTATTCTTGCAGAAAGGATTATTCCTTTGAATTTTATATTTACATAAATGAATAGACTTAAAATAAATTACTTGTTTAAATACATAATCAATATGCACATACAAAATGGTTCAATTTAGCGAACTAAATTTATCGTAGACTTTCAGTGCCAAATTTAGCAATATCCAGTTTATTTTAGCCCCATAAAAATCAGTTTTGTACCTAAGTGCAATTTGGCACTAAATATGAATCTTTTTAGCACTAATTCTATCACTTTCAAAATTGTTTTATAAAACGTATAGGCCCATTATCGAGATTAATTTTTCATTTCTATAATTTATTCAGTTTTGTTACGAGTCATAAGTTTGTGGGAATAAATCCACCTTATTCGAATATATATGCTATAAAATCTACTACATTTTTATACATTTTTAACAAATGTACGAGTACAAACTTAACGTTCTTAAGTAATGTATAATTCATCATTCAATAGGGATTTTTGTGCGAGGTGGCAGGTGATCTTAAATATCAACATAATGATAGCGCCAATTCGATTTTCGCCTTGTAAAGTAACCTCAATGGTTCAAACTTCGGATCAATATCGGTTATAACTTTCCGATATACATATGTAGACCAAACTAATTGAATAGAGTTGAATAAAGCATTTTAATAGATTCTGATCCGACATAAAAGTTGTTATATGAAAAAGTGAGCTTTTGGCAAATAACTTTCACATTTGTAAATTACATTCTTGATATTTGTGTATTATTTGATCCTTTTAAACGACAAGTGTAAATATTTTAACTAAAAGTTAGTTTATTAATAAGTTTTTGAAAAATTGAAAATTAAATTTTTGTTATTTATAACCAACTGCGACTTTAATTAGGGAATATTTATTTGATGACAAAAATTGCATTTTATGAAAAGTTCAGCTATTTTTTTTTTAAACTTTCAATTAGTAATTACGTTTTTTATCATTTTATTCATCTGGCTTCTGCAATTTCCGATCCGATATGAACGTTAAACTTATGCTAAAATAAACTTTTCAGAAAGATTTTACAATTGTCCTAAAAGTTTAGGTATTTGTAATCATGTGCTTCTATAATTAAAAAACGAGTGTAAATATTTCATATCATTCTGATCTAGCATAAAAGCTATTTATTGAAAAATTGAGCTTTTGAAAATAAGTTTCACATTATTGTCCTTTGAATTGGAAATCAGCTTTTTGATTTTTCAATTATCTGTATTAAGAGAACAAATAATTGTTTCCGATCCAACATAAAAGTTATCTTATGAAACAATGAGCTTTTTGAAAAATGTTTCATGTCTGCCCTTCAAATTGGAAATTAAATGTTTAGCAACCATAAACATTTGCTTCAAAATTAAAGAACAAGAGTAATTATTATAATTGATTCTGCGGCAACAAAAAAGATATTTATAAAAAGCAGAGCTTTTCGAAAAAAAGTTTCCCTTCCACTTTGAAAATGTATATTTTAAATCACAAAGTGTTAAGATTCCAATTGACACCATTCAAGCGAAAATTTCATTTATAAAAGATGAGCTTTTTGTTAAAAAGTTTGACAATTGTCAATTAATAATCGAAATTTAATATTTGTTGATCATCTCCTTTTATAATTAAATATGTACGCGCGTACATTTTTTATTCAATTACGATCCAACTTAACAGCTACTTTGTGAAAAAATGAACTTTTTGAAGAAATAATTTGCAGTGTCTCTATTTTGTAATTACATGTCTGTTTCTTTAAATTAAATAATACAATTTTTTAAATTGTAATTAAAGCATAACGGTAGACATTGTAATTGAGTCCGATCTGACATGAACGTTCTATTTTTGAAAATATGAGCTTTTTTTAAAAAATGTCTTCTTAATTAGATTTTTTGTTAATTTTAATTACAAGCTTCTTTTATTGAAGAGCAAATAAAAATATGTAGTGTGTTAGATAGATTCCAATCCGACAAGTTAAGTTTTCTAAAAAAAGGTTTTACAATATTGTTCCATTAAAAGTACACACTTTTTGATATTTGTAATCACTTATCTGGTTGTTTAATTAAAATACAAATGAAAATATTTTATTTATCCCCGATTTCTTTGAAAAGCTATTTTATGAAAAGTAGAGCTTTTCCAAATTAAGTTTCACAATATTGTCATTAAATTTTTTTAATTTTCTATAATGCCTTTATAATTAAAAAACAAATATTTGCTTGCGATCTGATATAAAACTTCTTTTATGACAAACGGAGCTTTGTGAAAATATTTTCGTGTTTGTCCTTCCAATAGGAAATTAAAATTTTGAAATTTCATCATCGGCATTTCATCATATTCAATCATCGGCGTCAAACATAGGAAGATAAATACATAGTAGCGTTTTCTCCATAAATAGGTAGTTTCAGTGAAATTAGAGCTATAGAATTTATTCATTTTGTGAATGAACCAGGGCGTAAGTTTTGGAATTGAAAATATTTAGCACTCTATACTGTCAATCTAGCACTATCTTGACATCAATCTGGCTCCCACCAAAAATAATAGTTGGGAACACTGTCGGCCCCGTAGGGTCGCAGGCCACTAGTTAAAGTATGTCCGGGTGTTTCTTTTAAACTGAGACGATCAAATATCTCGAAAAATAGCCACTCTACGGAAAAAATGTCCATAATCAAAATTTAAACATTCCGCCGGGGAAATACATTAGTGCAAAAAAAATAGTCCCCCACCACCGCTTTGTAGGTGGGATGGGGGTAACTTTTAAACTAAGATAGGAAGCCATATTTTTTATTGCAGATACGGATTCTAGGACTAAAAGTACGTATGATTTGAATGAAATATTTTGTTTGGTTCAAGATAGATGGCGTTGTAATTGACGAAATTCAATTTTTTCAATTTCACCTTCTTAAAACACACGCATTCGATTCTGCAATACGTTTTAAATAAAAAACATCACGTTTTCATTGGAAATACTCGAAATTCGTCATCAAAACAATTTATTCAGTTTTGTAAATCTAAAATAAGTGTTCAAAATGATGGCCTGCGACTTCAATGCACTTATTAATCCGCATTTCAAATGATTGTACACAACTGAGAAGTGTGTCTGGTTGAATTTCAGCACACGCATTTCTGATTCGCTCAATCATGTTCTCACGTGTTGTTGGTTTTTGTGTGTAAACTTTGTTTTTGAGGTAGCCCCACAAAAAAAAATCTGACGCAGTAAGATCTGGTGATCTGGCGGGCCAATTTATCGGACCAGCTCTACCGATAAAGCGACCATTGAAATCACGATCAAGTATTTCACGTGGCATCAACGAATAGTGTGCAGGACAACTATCATGTTGAAACCACATGTTCCGTCTCGCTTCTAAGCTCAAATTTTCAAGTAATTATTCTTGGCTATTTGGCTATATAATTTGACTATAATGGCTATTTTTCGAGATATTTGATCGTCTCAGTTTATAAGAAACACCCGGTATAGTGAAATGTTTCAGTAATAAGTGTTTTTTCTAAAGCACTTGCTGATTTGAGGAACCTACACTAAATTCTCTGAAACTCTTTACGTCGAATGTTGAACTGAACCCCGCATACATAATATTTAACAACTTTTCAATGCCAATAACCGCATTTTAATTTCAATTCTTGACCAGAATGGTGCTCCAACAATTTTGCACACACAAAACAAATTTGGTTCTCCACCACCAAAACAAAAATTAATTTGTTCGCTGTTATCATTTAATTTAATGATAATTATAATTGTCAATGATGACGTTATAGAGAAAAAAAAAAACAATATGGAAGGATATCGTATATGATAATGTCGAAATAACTATATATAAATGTATGTAGGTACGAGTATACAACACAATAACGGAAATTGAAACATAAACCATATATAAATTTAATATATTTATGTTATATTGATTTCCACCTCATTAGCTAATAAATGCTCATTAATAAACAAGTTCATTCAATTAATTTTGGCAAAGACACTTTTTTATTTATTTTTTTTTTTCGTTGGTTGGCTGAGTCTGTGTGTTAACTATATACGTTACGTATTTAATATATTCTTCTTATCATTTTCGATAAATTTACTATTTTATCAATTCAATAAAATATATATTATTTTTACAAATAAATTATGTCTGTATGTACACAACTAATATATAAGACAATTTTGTATACGCTGTATCTAGCTCATTGTAAAGAAATTGCAAAAGTAAAAATGGACAATGAGTAGAGTTTTTTTTATTTTTTATTTCCAGATGATTTAATCGAATAATAGAAAAATTGAAAAATAAAATTGGAAAATGAAAATCTTATTTTGGTTTGGTTGCTTCAAGATGTATAATATAGAGGAAAAAGAAGAAGAAGATGGCTGCTCCAGTATAATAATAGAGTATAGAGAAGAGAATTAATTTATTTTTCTTGTTTATTTTTTCGGAAATAGATAAGATTGTGATATTGTCTTCTTCGACTTCATCTTCTTATATATATATATATATATTATTATAATTAAATAATAATTTAAGATTCGAGATTACGGCGATTAAATTTTCGTTTTTATTAATTTTGTATCTTTTGTTCTCTATATAATATTATATCTGTATTTGTATGTATACAGTATATATCTGGTGTATAGCACACAATTATTTTTCTTTAGCTTAAGCTTGAATGCATATTTATGAAAATTACTTGCTTAAGGGCTTATAAGTGATTTTCTTTTATATAACTTTATATAATAGAATTTTACTATTCTTTAAGCCATTTGTATATGTATATAATACATTTGGATTTGTATGCAATTTTTTTTTATCTGTAAGTAGATAAGATAAAAAAAACGCGATTACCTTGCACCTTTGTTGACCTAACTTTTAAAAAGTTTTCCAAGAAGAATTTTGCCGCAAGTTTTTATTACAAAGCATTATAGTAATTCGTTTTTGGCCAACCGCAGATGTTCATATCTACACAACTTTTTAAATCTTATTTTATTTTAATTTTTGACTGGGCTAATTAAATATTGCTAAGGGCTGGCAAAATAAAAATAAAAACAAAAAATTATGCTTTATAATTTGCGCTGAGAAGAAACGTAGTCATCAAACTTTCTATAACTATAACTAAAACTATTAAAAAACTAATATTTCAGTTAATGGAACCATTAATTTGTTAATTTAGATTCTAAATATTCTTCACGAGTGTATAAACGGAGACTTAAAGTACTCTGGAAATCAACAAATTGTTATCGAAATTTTATTGTCAACAATCATTTTGCCAAATAACATAAATGTTGCCATAAATTAGTACGTTTAAAATAGGTTCTAAAATGGCCCGGTACGTTTTTCAGCTTCAAATATTCTTAATGAATAATGGCTTTTAGATGAAAAATGAAGTATAATAACCGAACATGTTGGCTAATTTCTCCAAATTGTCATTGGACCAAGTACGTAAAAGCATTTGCAGAATGATAATTTCTTGAAAATTTGTCATCTGAGCCCAACCCTATTTTATAGAATAACATAGCAAGATTTGGAAAGAATAGTTTATCCACTTTCCCAGCAATATACGAGTAGGTAAAATGATTGCTTACAATCTACTTTTAAACAATTGGTAGATCTTCTGGGTATTGGTATAATGAATTTTATTCATAAATTGATAAATCAATTATAGAATTTATATTTCAAGGGTATTTGTTAATAAAAAAATACAATTATTTATTAAACATTAATTTGTTAATAACAAATTGTTTTATTTATAACAATATCAAGTGATTCAGAATTTTTTTTACCTCAATTCCATACTCTTAATAGACAATTTCATAATTGATCGCATAATTTTTATCTCAATCCAATATTGTTGATAATTCATTTATTTGTTTATAAATAAATAAATTGTTTATAACAAATTCTAATTGTTTATAATTTTTATTAGAATTTTATTTAAAAATTTATTTCAAATACTTATAAGAAAAAATAAGTAAAAATGATCGATTATTTACTATATTGTTAATAACAAATAAAATTTATAAACACATATATTGTTAAGGTTTTGATTATATCGTTTCCCTGTTTTGCCTTTGACGTTTTATAATTTAATTTTTTGTATTCACTGTTGAGAGAGAGCGAGAAGCAAATTGTTTTACCTTGCTATGGGATGTGCTATATGATTGTATTGTATTTAGCTAATGTTTTATGTTATTTAGCCAATAGCCAATAGTAATATTATTAAGATGCTCGGTAACGGATAAAACTCGTAGAATTTTTATTTGCTTAAATTTTATATGAGAAATTCGTAAAAACATCAAAATGGTTTCTATTTTTAGTATTTTAATTATTTAATTAGCTGAGTAGCGCGGATAACAAATACTTGTTTATCCGCATTCGACCATCAGGATTAAGAGAGGAGATAACCTGTTCTCTGAACTATTCTGACCTTATGTGTGCATTCTAGGATGTACGCGGAAATATTTTGCTAATCAAATTTTTAAAATTACTGACAACTTTCAACAACTCTACAAAAAAATGAACTCAACAACAAGAAAATATTAGAACAGCTATCCTAACTACAAATATAACTACAGATAACACACGCCAGTTTCTGCAACAACACCGCATTAAATTAATAAACCATCTTCCGCGAAGTTCAGATTTAAACTCTATAGAGCAAGTTTTTTGCATGAATCGCGATTCAATTTGTATGCATCAGACGGCCGATGCAGAGTTTGGCGTTCACTAACGATTTTTTTAACAGTAGAAAGTCTACAACCAAATATGGAATGCGCAGAGGACGTTGTAGACGACTATGGCTTTACGGTGTAGAGAACGACTTGGCTTCTAGGACAGTATGAAGATCAAGCCCAGGATCGAAACTGGTGGAATAAGATTGTTGAAACAGTAGGTGGCCAGTAATGGCCTTTAAAATCCTGTAATAATATAACTAGTACTAGAGTATGTCACATTGATAATTACTTTTAGTTATTAAACAATTTCCCTATTTGTTTATGGTTCTACAGATCTGCACTTATTTATTGTTTATTCATTTTAGACAAGGTGTCTGATTATAGTGGCCTCTTTTGTCAATATAAATATATTTCTAGTTATTACACTTCTGCAAAAAAATTAACTGGTAAAGAGTTACTTGAATTAATTGAGGATATCGTTAATTTCCTAAACGACGTCGGATTTCGTATTGTAGCCACGGTTTGAGACCAAGGCTTAAATAACAGAAACACATACAGATTTTTGGTAGTTTCAGTATAGAAAAACCATATTTTTATTTAAAGGATAAAGGAACAAGAATATTTGCACTATTTGTAACGCATAATTTATTTAAACCGGTCAGAAATATAAAAATAATGCATGACTCTTGGGTATAAGAACAATGCATGAGCTGGATGAATTTTCCAATAAAATAAGTAGTTTCGTGCTTGCAACGCAGTAAATTTTTTTGAGATCATGAACAAATTATTTGACAACTTAAATAGTAAGACTTATATATTCTAAAAATAATAATAGAAGTGCCCTAAAACCTGATAATCACATTGTCGATAATTTAGTAATTATGAAAACCTACATTGAACAGCTAAAATGTAAAAATGCTATAATCAACTATTGTTTTAAAGGGCTTTTGATAACTATTAACGTCATTCTCCAATGATCCAATAGTTTATTTAAAGAAACACCTAGTATCGAATTTATCATTACAAGTAGGTTGAATCAAGATCCACTGGAAAATACATTTTCTATAGTTAGAGGAAAGGACGAACTTTGCAAAAATCCATCTGTATTAGAATTTAGTAGGATTGTAGCACAAATTATGTGTATAAAATTCTTAAAAAATACTAACCTATCCAATTTCGTGTAAGATGACGAAAAAATGATAAGCAGCCTAAATCAAATTGATGACAATAAAGACTACTCAAATAATGCATTATTGATGATTCGTCAGCATTGTCAGTAGAAGAAAATAGTTTCAAAATTGAAAATTTTTTACTGCTTAGTCAAACTGATGAAAATATAGATCTACGAAATGGAATAGATGATGTGTTACTATGTTTCATTGGCTACGTCTTTTTCAAGTGCAATAAAAATATAAATTACGAAATTAGCTAAAAACTTCTTACTAAACGAGAACAAACATTTCATTTACTTAAAAATTATCAGAACACAGATTTTGGAAGCTTGCAAGCTCCATCTGAAATATTATATTTTAAGTTGTCCATATATTGTTTCGAAATAGTTCACAAAATATTTGGTAAAAGTCCCCATTTACCAAATATTAAAAAACAAATGTATAACGGACCCATATATGACAGACCAATGTAAAGAAATCAAGAATCCTAATAACCAATGTTATGACAGTCGCAATACGATCATAGATTTCATGACTTTAGTTTTAAACAGAAAACATTGTAAATGGTCTACAAAAATAGTACAATGTGTCATTAGGATTAAAAGTGATACTTTGTTTGACGAGCAATTATATTTGCATGCTAGGCGCAGCGCAGCGTAGCCGAGCAAAACCAAAGATCGCGGGTCAAACAAAGTCACTTTTAATCCGAATAACACATACTTTTTTTTTTCTCCAACGAAGAAAAGCTCATTGTAAACTAATGATACGAGAAAGTACAAATTATGTAATTAAAACTTCAAAATTGAAACTAATTTTGTTGTGTAAATGTTTTGTGAAACTATGACTTTTGTTTGGTTTGACTATTTTGACAATATTTTCTTTCTTGTGCACAAAAAGTTTGAATCAGAAGATTTATCAAATTTACCACCGGATGTGGTTCAAACAGCAAAAGAAATTGTATTAAACCTATTGCCATCAAAATCACGTAAGTTTTATGAGTGCGCATATAAGCGGTTTTTGCAGTGGTGTAGTGAAAAAATATACAATCTGGATAATATTCAGAAAGTGTTCTATTGGCATAGTTTGCAGATTTTTCGACGAAGATGAAAAGTTCGACTCTTTGGGCTCATTATTCAATGGTTAAGGCCACATTGAATTATAAAATTGGTATAGATATCGAAAAATATTCCAAATTGCGAGCATTTAAAAAAAAAAACAGAATATTGGTTACACTACAAAACACCATCCAGGGTTCTCAATAAAGCACAAATCGACTTGTTTTTAAAATTTGCTCCCGATAAGACATATTTAATGATGATCGTAAGCTTTAAAACTTAAATATAACATGGTTGTTTTAATACTGGGAGTAGCGGGTGCATATAGTTGCGACGAACTAGTCCATTTAATGATAGATGACATTGAAGACATTCAATCAGCTTTGTTGATAAAAATGTTCAACTCTAAACCAAACTCTTTACGGTTTTAGGAGAAAATAATTTGGTAATTTGCAGAAAATGCTTTGCTCTTCGCCACAAAATTTCTAGGTACGATGTCTTTTTATAAAATACCAAGGTGCAGTATGACATCGGGTAGTAAGTAGTTGGCATTCACAAAATTAGTAGCGTTGCAAAAGAAGTAGCATTACATTTAAATTTAAAAAAGCATTGAATATACCGGCCATTGTTTGCGTTGGACTTCAGTACACTCCTTGTGGATTCTGGCGGTGACCTCACTTGCCTTAAAAGGTGGTTTAAATTTAAATAATTTAGATTTTTTTATTTCGATTATTATTTTTAGTAAATATTTCAAATTCTCAATTATGTTAGTAAAATTATTGTGAGGTTTAAATTATATATATCTTATAATTAAATTTTAATTTTAAGTAAATTTGGTTGTAAAGACTTAAACAATTCAGATTTTATAAATCCATTTTAATTTTAATATTTCAAATTCCGAATTATATTTAAAACATTTAGTTGTAAATTTTAAAGATCGGTTTTAATTTTTGATTGTAATTTCAAATTTATATTTTCAAAACTAGTTTTAAAGTTTTAATTATATATTAATAATTATTTTAATTATTAATAAATTTTTAATAAATTTCATTGTAAAATTTGAATAATTTAAATACTATAATCCTATAAAATTTATATTTTATAATCCGTTCTAAATTATTTGAAATTTTCAATTATTTGTGTAAAAATCGGTTGCAATATTTGAACTACAATATTAAAACGATATAATTCAATTTTATTTAAATTGTGTTTTATATTTTCAATTTCGAATTATATTTGTAAATTGCTTGTTAATTTTTGTAATTTGATTTTAATTTTTATTAAGTTAAAATAAATGAAATTTTACACCTCGAATTTAATTTTGTTTAATATTTCAATTTAAATTTTATAATTCGGTAATAAATATTTTTGTTCATTATCCGATTTATATTTGTAAAATATTTAGTTGTGGAAGATAAATAATTTAAATTTTGTAATTCCATCTAAATTTTAATTAATATTTGTAAAATTTCTTTGTAATATTTAAATTGTTTAAATTTTTTTATTTTTTTTTTATTTTAATTGTAATTAACATGAAATTCCGAATAATTAATAATTGGTTTTAATCTGTATATTTTTTAATTGATAACGCAACTTTAACTTCAGAAATGTAAAATTTGGGTGTCATAATATTTAAATAATTTAGATTTTCAAATTGGATTATTAGCATTAATAAATATTTCAGATTTCGAATTATGTCCGTTAAAATTGTATGGAGGTTAATTTATTTAAACCTTACGATTAGATTTTAGTTTTTAGTCAATTTGGTTGGAATAAATAAAATAACTAATTATACAAAATTTAGTTGTAAGTTTTAAAGTTTTTAAATTTTATAATTCGATTTGAATTTTTAATAAATTTGGTTGTAAAGTTCAAATATTAAAATTTACATTTCTATCTAAATTTTAATTAATATTTCTAATTCCTGTTTACAATTATAAAATTTGGTTATAAAGTTTAAATTGTTTAAGTTTTATGATTCAATTTTAATTTGAATTGATGTTTAAAATAACATAAAAATATTTGGGAAATTTAACATTTTTGATTTAAATTACGAGTATTAAAATCCATGCTATACTTTACAAATATGAGTTTTTCGAACTAATGTGTTTTGAAATAACATGGAACAATATAGGTTCTCGTGAAATATAGCAGCGTATCCACTTATCTGAAATTCTCGCACGACGTATCAACATTTGCATGAAATTAGCACCAAGGCCACCGAGTGGAAATTGGTACATATTTCATTCACACTCAATAAACAACACCTGTCAACCAGTAAAGTTAAATAATATCAAACTATGCCGCAACATCAAAATGTAAAATATCTGGGTCTACACTTAGATAAGAAGTTGACATGGAAGAAACACATTGAAACTAAATCTAAATTAAGTTAAGGTATTTCAAGATGAACTGGCTAATTGGAAAACAATCAAAATTAAGCCTAGATTGTGTTATATTAAATGGTACTTAAACAAATTTGAAGGTATAGTGTGAGGCTCAATTGTGAGGCTCATGTAACATGAAATAGTAACAGGTACGATCAAGCAATGCAACTAGAAGTACTACGGAACATTACAACAACATCCCAATGCATTTGCTAGCCTATTACCTACAAGTAGGTTATAACTCTCATTAAAAAAAAATCGAGTTACCAAGTTACTAAAAATCCAAATCATTCATGATAACCAAAAGATGTTCGCTAAAAAACGAGCCAGGTTTACGACCAATTTTTACAAAATTTAGTGGATGTGTTTTGGTTGAGGATGAAATGTATGTGAAATTGGATTTTAAACAATTACCAGGTCAAAAATTATATCTTACCAAAAACGGTGGCAATGCTTCTGCAAAATATATACAAATTTATTAAGATACATATTTTGTAAAAAAAATTAAGATTTGGCTAGCAATTTGCAGTTGTGGAGTCAAGAGTCAGGTTTTGTCACATTTTCCATAGTGACGTGTTTTGCCGGTTATTCAATAAGAACCAAAAAGTGTTGACGATATTATTCAAATCGATGTTATCTCAAACAAGCGGAGTCCACAGATTTTCGACTTAACGAAAAATTTTGGGCTACAGTGAAAATAATGTGAAGAAGAATGGCAGATGCATTAATGCAATCATTTTGTTGCCAAAATCACACCGAAAGTTGAACCAGAATTTCATGGAGATCATCAAATAACATTTGCGTGATTTTATCCGTCATAACGAAATTTAAAAGTTAGACCAATCCAAACGTTTAGAGCAATCAACAATCTATAAGTAAAGCTGTTGTTTGTTTTATTTTCGATTTAATTTGAATTATTTTTTAATTCCTTCCTACGTCGTAATTGAATTGCCCTTGATTCCCGTGAATTGCTAAAATATCGTAAGTTGTTGACATTATTTTATTTGTCGACGTAATATAGTGGGATCATGCAAAAATGTCTGAAGTATAGAAGTCGATATGGATGGAACCTTCTAAAATTCGAAAAATTTTAATTTTATGTTTCGCCAGAGGCCAATCCTGAGAAATTATTAATTCTCAGTAAAAGTGTTTTAAGTCTCTTAGTTGGATTTTAATACCAGTTCCTTTTGTAAAAATGTTCGAACTATAATTTGAAAGTTTACCCAATAATTTTTTTAACACGTTCAACTTAATTGTATCCAATATTAAATTGGTGTTTCTAGGGTTTATCGATTTTTTAAAAACCAGAGGGTTAAAAAAAAAATCAACATAGCCACATTTAAATTTTTCCATAATTTTTTTATAACTTCCTTGGCCTTTTAAGTATACATCGGAAATATAAGCCAACAAATATGGTTTCTTTGGTTGGTATATAACTATGAGGTGACAATATTACTATACTAACTAACTTTTTTAATTATAGTATAGAGATTAATAGCGAAACCTAATGTATGTGAATTATTTTTAAATTAATAACAGCTAAAGCATTCAAATTATTTGAAGATTCTGAACGTTTGAAAAACCACTGAATTATAAAAACTGGTTCACAGCTAGGTTCATCTTGTGTTTCAGGTCATACTCATTCCATTCCTAGCAATTCTCTATGGTAAAAATCGCATGTGCCCTATGGGATGTTCATAGTCCATTATTATAGTATTCTCATAAAGATCTGATTAAGCTATGAGGTATAACATCTTGAAGCTAATGCTGTCAATTACACACAATCATGTCTATAATAAAAATCATACAAACATTTAACAACTTTTGTTTTCAAATATTCTGCTTTTGATTTAACAACAATTATTAAATTAAAAACCAATATAATAAAAAGCACAAAAATGCCCGCGACTATACATAAAGTTCAAAATTTTACAAAAATGAAAATGTCGGAAATCGAATTATGTATTATACGTTTTGTTTGTATTTAAGACTTGTTGGTAATAAAATAGAAATGAACGGACGAACATCCAAATAATTTGTAAATTTGAAGAGCAACAAAATTTATATATTTAAGATAAATTCGGTACATATACGCATGTATATTATATAAACACATTGAATGTAATAAAAATATGAAAAAGAGGCCAATTGTCCTTAAGCCATCACAAAAATAATAATAATAACAAGAAAATAGCAACATAAAATAAATAAATATTCAAATTATAAATTTTTTTTTTTGATTACTTCCTTATGTTAATGCTTATTTATAAAATAATAAATAAAATATTAAATATTTACTGTGTGTTGAAAAATAAGAAGAAGCTGTGTATAAAGTACGTTTATATATGTATACAGATATAGAAATGAAGAAGAAGAAAATATAAAAGAAATAAACCTTATACATACTATGGTGCTACTGTTAATGCTTCTGCTGCCTCTATAATATATATTATGTTTGTGTCTGTCTATTTCATATCCTTCTTAAAATTAATATTTATAAAACAGTAAACATCGCTTGAGGTAATATTCTAAACAAAATTATTGAATTTATATACTGTATAATGTATGTACATATTTATCTACATACATGCACACACACACACTTTATGTGCATATATGTATATATAGTTAAAACTTTTAATACATATTATAAAGGATATATAATACGGAAGGAATTTAACTTAGTTTTTTTTTTGTTGTGTTCTTTTATTTTTTAGAATTTATAGTTTATTTAGATAGTTCCGTTTTGCCAAAAATTGTTCATATTAAATTACGGATATTTACTCTGCTGTGAATATCATGGTACGATACAAACACTGTGCGGAAATCGTATTAAAGCTGTATGGATTTTTATTTTATTTTAGATTTAATTTATATAATTTGCTCGCTCTTTGTATACAGCATTATAATATTGGGTGACGCGCGGTTACCAAACTGGAAAACATCCTTAACTTCAGCGCTGTTGTATGGTAAAAACTTAGGTTCTATACGGTCAAAATATATCAATGAAAGTTCAATTCTATTAATATATTTAATTATGTCACACAAGGTCTAATCTGTACAAAATTTAAAAGATGTTGGAGGAGTCATTTTTTAAAGTATATAGCATAATGATTATAATTGTTCAATTTGGGCAGTCAAATCTGGATTATGTAGAGACAAGCTTAATAAACTGTTACGTATTTTGAATAGGCATAGAGATAATCTTCCGAAAACAGCTTAAACGCTTCTTAGGACCCCTACTAAAAAGATACTAACTCGCCAAGTAAAATGAAGGAAATACTATCATTTTGGTATAGAACGAAATTTATTAAATCTTAGTTATGATTTTTTATACAATTTCAAAGAAATAGGTTAGATATTGGAATCGATGGGTAAAAAAAATATTTCAGTGCCTTGAAGATGCACCAGCCAAATCAGCCCGCCACAACGAAACCTATACCCCACAATTTATTACAATTTAATTAAAATTTCTTACACCCGGTCCCAATTTTAATACATGTAATTTTGATGTAATTGTGATATCAAGATTGGACTTGTGTTAGAATTTATTACAATTTAATTACAGTACACAGCGGTAGTAAACAAAGTAGTCAGTGTGTAAATTTATTCTTGCTGAATAATTTTATCGTGTCTAAAACCACTTAGACGTTTTGTTAGTGTTTCGTTTCATAATATAATATAAAGAGTAACAAGGACAAATATGTTTTTTTTTGTTCGTCTTCTTCGTGAAATTTTAGTTTTAAATTTTTAACCGTGAAAACGAACTACAGGCGTCCCTCGTATAACACGGTACTTGTAAAACACGGTTTCGATATTACACGGTACAAGAATTGAGATTAATATAACACGGTTTCGATATTACACGGTAAAACACGGTTTTGAAATATGTACATACATAACACGATTTTTGAAAAATAAATATATAATAAGGGGAATTTATAAATAAATAAAACATATATATGTTGTGTTATATATGTTTAAAATATAATTAAGGGGAATTTAATTTAGATAATGTCTGACAAGATCAAGAAGCAAAAATTTAAACGAAAATTTATTTCACTCGAAGAAAAAATTGGAATTTTAGATCGTATAAAAAGCGGAGAAAAACCTACATCGATTGCAAAATCATTAAATTTAAACGAAGCTACTATTCGAACAATATTCAAAAATGAAAGCGAAATTAGAAAAAATGTTGCCTTTGGTTGCTCGCAAGGTGCAAAACGTGTGTCCCGCAAAAGAGATATAAATATCGTAAAAATGGAACATGCTCTTATAATATGGATAGAAGATTGTTTAGATAAAAAAATCCCTTTGAGTACAAATATTATTAAACAAAAAGCCCTCAGAGTTTACACACATTTAAGGAAAGATGAACTTTCTTCTAAAGAAGAACCAAACCTATCATTTTTGGCAAGTAAAGGGTGGTTTGAAAATTTAAAAAAAAGATTTTCTTTGCGCAATGTAAAATTGCAAGGAGAACAAGCTTCAGCAGATGTAGAAGCTGCTCAAAAATTTATATTGGAAATACCGCGAATTATTGAAGAGAGAGAGTATTCAGCAGATCAAATTTTCAACGCCGATGAGTCAGCTTTATATTGGAAGAGACTGCCGTCTCGAACTTTTATTTCAAAAAATGAGAAGCAATCACCAGGTTATAAAACTTGTAAAGATCGTGTTACCCTTCACATGTGTAGTAACCTATCAGGAAATTTTGTAGTAAAACCAATGATAATAAATCGTTCCTTGAATCCCAGAGCATTGAAAAACGTTGATAAGTCTCATCTACCAGTCCTCTGGCGAGCAAATAAAAAAGGCTGGATGACGCAAAATTTGTTTGAAGACTGGTTTAAAAATTGTTTTATTCTAGAAGTAGAAAAGTTTTTGAAGAAAAAAAATTTGAGCTTTAAAGTTTTATTGCTCATTGATAATGCAGGTAGCCATAGTAGAGAGTTGAATCATCCTAACGTAAAAATTGTGTTTTTTCCTCCAAATTGTACGTCATTGATCCAACCATTAGATCAAGGAATCATTGCAACAACCAAGGCATACTACATACGACTAGCATTCCAAAAAATTTTTGAAAGACTGGAAAACGATAAAAATGTAACGCTTACTCAAGCTTGGAAAGAGTTTTCTATTTTAGATTGTGTCACAACTATAGCTGTGGCTTGCAAGGAATTAAAACAGTCTACACTTCATGCGTGTTGGAAACCTTTGTTACCGCAAATGGTCCAGAGAGGAAGCTGTGTCCTATTTAAGGAAGCAGAATTTAGCAGAATAATATCGGTTGCTTCTAATTTAGAAGGGGACGGATTTTCAGATATGAACATTGATGATGTTCGGGAACTATTTGAAGAGCAAACTTTGAATGAGGAAGAACTAATTGAACTACTAAATAACTCCAACTTCGATTACCCCGATGATTCGGAAAACATTTGTAATATTACAACGGTTCCTCATTTAAATTTAATTGATCTGGAAGAAGGAATAGCTTTAGCTAAAAAATTGGAAAAATTTTTCGTTGAAAAAGATCCTTCAGTTGTACGTAGCGGAAAATTTAAAAGAGAATTGAATAGTTCTTTAGCTCCTTATAGAGAAATTCTGAAAGAATTGCAAGATCGAAATAGGCAGGTAGTTGCTACTACGTCAGATAACCTTTGTCATGATGGAGAAATAACTAGTGAAGAGGAGTTTCAACCAACCTGGAGAAAAAAAAGTAGATTAGCTGTAATTTCTGATGAGAGTGATGATGAAAATTAATTTTGTAATCGTAATAAGCTGTTTCTACTTGTTTTATAATATGTAATTATAATTATTAGTCTTTGAATATATTTTTTGTTGTATTTTTTAATTTTTGTATTTCATCATAAAATTGAATTTCATTTATTTTTCTTAATAAAAACTTGAAGGTAACTTCCTTTTTCATTTATGTAGTATTTGGAACGAAAGCTACCATAAAAATTTTACACCTTAAGATTTGGTTTCGATATAACACGGTACACATTGCCTTTATTTATATTATTTCAAGGTTTCGTATAACACGGTTTCGATATAACACAAGACAAGGTCTCGATACTACACGGTATACCTTGTTTCGAATAGCACGGTTTCGATATAGCACGGTACGAATTAACCGTGTTTTACGAGGGACGCCGTACACAAGATAAATTGTATGTGTAATTTATTGACGTTTAATATCTTACCCATTTTTTAATTTATTTTGGTGTTAAGTTATAGAATACCATTTTGGTATGAAAACGTGTAAAGCTCTCGTTGTCGCGTTTTTACTTTATCTTATTCATTATTGAATTAGGCTGCTAGTAAGAAGCCGAAAATTACTAAAGAAAAATCCCAAAATGTCTATTGTATCACCTGTAATAATTTATTACATTAGACCGCCACTATATTTTGAATAGAACTGGATATTAGTGATGGGAAATTATCGATAATATTATATCGATAGTATCGATGTAGCCCTAAATATCGAAAGCATCGATAGTAAAAAAAAATCGATCGATATATTTTTCCATCAGTTCTATGTCATTCACATGTCATTTTGTCAGTTTCATTAATATACTTACCCGTTTTTTAGTTAGGATAGCATCATACTTACATATTTTTTAATTAAAATTTTTTGTTAAAAAGCTGCTGGTGGAAAAATAATTACAAAGTGCAACACGTAGGAGAAATTTGTCCTAAATCTGTCCTAAAAAACAACAAAAACAATTTCAGTTTATATGTGTTAGTGTACAAAGCAGAATGTCTCGATATAACGAATTTTATCACTAATAATATAAAATATAGTGCGATGATTACGTTATTTTGCGAAATTCCTTTGCGAAACCCAAGGAAGATACCAATATAACAAACAAACCACTAAGATGAATTTGGGTTTGAGCTATCCGAAAAATATTTCAATTTTGAAAAAAGTAGGGGATTAGGGTGTTTAGGACAACCATATCTGATATGACCTCATATATGTCGATTATATGATTTTTCCGAATTTTCTTGGGAAAGTCCTAGGCAGCTAACACCATATTGACATATATTCCAAGATGTCATTGGGTCTAAGCTATCAGAAAAATATTTCAATTTTGGAAAAAGTAGGGGATTAGGGGATTTAGGACAACCATGTTTGGTATGACCTCATGTATGTCGATTATATGATTTTTCCGAATTTTCTTGGGAAAATTCTAGGAAGCTAACACCATAATGACATATATTCCAAGATGTCATTGGGTCTAATCAATCCGAAGAATGTTTCAATTTTGGAAAAAGTAGGGGATTAGGGTGTTTAGGACAACCATATCAGATATGACCTCATGTATGTCGATTATATGATTTTTCCGAATTTTCTTGGGAAAATCCTAGGAAGCTAACACCATAATGACATATATTCCTAGATGTCATTGGGTCTAAGCTATCCGAAAAATATTTCAATTTTGGAAAAAGTAGGGGATTAGGGGGTTTAGGACAACCATATCTGATATGACCTCATGTATGTCGATTATATGATTTTTCCGAATTTTCTTGCGAAAATCCTAGGAAGCTAACACCATAATGACATATATTCCAAGATGTCATTGGGTCTAAGCTATCCGAAAAATATTTCAATTTTGGAAAAAGTAGGGGATTAGAGGGTTTAGGACAACCATATCATGAGGTCATATCAGATATGGTTGTCCTAAACACCCTAATCCAATACTTTTTCCAAAATTGAAATATTTTTCGGATAGCTTAGACCCAATGACATCTTGGAATATATGTCATTATGGTGTTAGCTTCCTAGGATTTTCCCAAGAAAATTCGGAAAATCATATAATCGACATACATGAGGTCATACCAAACATGGTTGTCCTAAACCCCCTAATCCCCTACTTTTTCCAAAATTGAAATATTTTTCGGATAGCTTAGACCCAATGACATCTTGGAATATATGTCATTATGGTGTTAGCTTCCTAGGATTTTCCCAAGAAAATTCGGAAAAATCATATAATCGACATACATGAGGTCATACCAAACATGGTTGTCCTAAACCCCCTAATCCCCTACTTTTTCCAAAATTGAAATATTTTTCGGATAGCTTAGACCCAATGACATCTTGAAATATATGTCATTATGGTGTTAGCTTCCTAGGATTTTCCCAAGAAAATTCGGAAAAATCATATAATCGACATACATGCGGTCATACCAAACATGGTTGTCCTAAACCCCCTAATCCCCTACTTTTTCCAAAATTGAAATATTTTTCGGATAGCTTAGACCCAATGACATCTAGGAATATATGTCATTATGGTGTTAGCTTTATAGGATTTTCCCAAGAAAATTCGGAAAAATCATATAATCGACATACATGAGGTCATACCAAACATGGTTGTCCTAAACCCCCTAATCCCCTACTTTTTCCAAAATTGAAATATTTTTCGGATAGCTTAGACCCAATGACATCTTGAAATATATGTCATTATGGTGTTAGCTTCCTAGGATTTTCCCAAGAAAATTCGGAAAAATCATATAATCGACATACATGCGGTCATACCAAACATGGTTGTCCTAAACCCCCTAATCCCCTACTTTTTCCAAAATTGAAATATTTTTCGGATAGCTTAGACCCAATGACATCTTGGAATATATGTCATTATGGTGTTAGCTTCCTAAGATTTTCCCAAGAAAATTCGGAAAAATCATATAATCAACATACATGAGGTCATATCAGATATGGTTGTCCTCAACCCCCTAATCCCCTACTTTTTCCAAAATTAAAATGATTTTCGGATAGCTTAAATCCAATGACATCTTAGAATATATGTCATTATGGTGTTAGCTTCCTAGGATTTTCCCAAGAAAATTCGGAAAAATCATATAATCGACATACATGAGGTCATATCAGATATGGTTGTCCTAAACCCCCTAATCCCCTACTTTTTCCAAAATTGAAATATTTTTCGGATAGCTTAGACCCAATGACATCTTGGAATATATGTCATTATGGTGTTAGCTTCCTAGGATTTTCCCAAGAAAATTCGGAAAAATCATATAATCGATATACATGAGGTCATATCAGATATGGTTGTCCTAAACCCCCTAATCCCCTACTTTTTCCAAAATTGAAATATTTTTCGGATAGCTTAGACCCAATGACATCTTGGAATATATGTCATTATGGTGTTAGCTTCCTAGGATTTTCCCAAGAAAATTCGGAAAAATCATATAATCGATATACATGAGGTCATATCAGATATGGTTGTCCTAAACCCCCTAATCCCCTACTTTTTCCAAAATTGAAATATTTTTCGGATAGCTTAGACCCAATGACATCTTGGAATATATGTCATTATGGTGTTAGCTTCCTAGGATTTTCCCAAGAAAATTCGGAAAAATCATATAATCGACATACATGAGGTCATACATATCAGATATGGTTGTCCTAAACACCCTATTCCCCTACTTTTTCCAAAATTGAAATATTTTTCGGATAGCTTAGACCCAACGACATCTTGGAATATATGTCATTATGGTGTTAGCTTCCTAGGACTTTCCCCTACTTTTTCCAAAATTGAAATATTTTTCGGATAGCTTAGACCCAATGACATCTTGGAATATAGGTCATTATGGTGTTAGCTTCCTAGGATTTTCCCAAGAAAATTCGGAAAAATCATATAATCGACATATATGAGCAGATATGGTTGTCCTAAACCCCCTAATCCAATACTTTTTCCAAACTTGAAATATTTTTCGGATAACTTAGACCCAATGACATCTTGGAATATAGGTCATTATGGTGTTAGCTTCCTAGGATTTTCCCAAGAAAATTCGGAAAAATCATATAATCGACAATTGTGCAGATATGGTTGTCCTAAACCCCCTAATCCAATACTTTTTCCAAAATTGAAATATTTTTCGGATAACTTAGACCCAATGACATCTTGGAATATATGTCATTATGGTGTTAGCTTCCTAGGATTTTCCCAAGAAAATTTGGAAAAATCATATAATCGACATACATGAGGTCATATATATCAGATATGGTTGTCCTAAAAACCCTATTCCCCTACTTTTTCCAAAATTGAAATATTTTTCGGATAGCTTAGACCCAATGACATCTTGAAATATAGGTCATTATGGTGTTAGGCTTCCTAGGATTTTCCCAAGAAAATTCGGAAAAATCATATAATCGACATACATGAGGTCATACCAAACATGGTTGTCCTAAACCCCCTAATCCCCTACTTTAACCAAAATTGAAATATTTTTCGGATTGCTTAGATCCAATAACATCGTGAGCAATACGTTAATATGATGTTAGCTTTCTAGGGATTTTTCAGGAAAATTTGAAAATTTATTTAGTTATAAAAATTCATTTTATCGGGTAAAATATTAGATTTATCGTGTTATCCGTATAAAACATGATATTCTCACTTACACATGTAAACATTTTTAGGATTTAGGACAAACTTCACCTGTCTATATAGAATTGTGAATTTTTTCCTAAAAAAATCCTAATTTTTGTTTTTTTAGTTTTTAGGACAGATTTAGGACAAAACTCACGTGAATAAGTGCAACATATTTGATAAAGAACATAAGACAAGTGGTAATACAACAAACCTCATCGATCACATGTGTAGGATGCACAAATCAAAATGGGACAAATTTATTCAAAATGAGCCGGGTACTTCTGTATTACGTCAAAGGCCCTTAAAATCGTATTGGACGATTGGATATCCTCTGATACTGGCTAATATATAGCTGTTATCACAACTGAAAAAATTAAAGGCAGCCACAAGGCTGAACATTTAAAAAATGTTCTCTCAACAGAAATAGCCAAGTGGGTAATTACGGGGCTACGACCATAGTTACCGACAAATATGATAGCAGCTACATACCTACAAAAAATAAAACACATGCCGTGTTTCACTCATACCCTAAAATTAGTGGTGAAACACGCTTTGTGCTTACGTCATCAAACCCCGATTTAGAAAATTGTATTAAACGGATTGAAGACATATAGTGACTTTTAAATTCTATAGCACAGTGGTCATTGATATGATTCGTAGTTTACAAAAAGAGAAAGGCTGAACTGATACAATCAATACCTACTCTAGGAATAGTGAATTGACGTTATTTGAAATTACGGAAGACAATTATTACGGAAACATTGTGATTGGTAATCCCATTAATTAATGGTATTAACAACTGGTATAGTTGAAAACCAAAATCAATACGAGTTACTCTCAACGGTCTCTTTGAAATATCTAACCGTACCTGCCACTTCAGTACCCTTACCCTCTGAAAGAAGTTTTTCAACTGCTGGAGAAATATTAACCGATAGACAAATAATCTGTACAAAAATACCGAAAGTCTGTACATATCGATTTATTTATATTGAAAAAATATGATTTTGTAAATATTTTTAAAACTATCGAAAGTATCGATTGTTAAATTTCAACAAACGATAACTAACGATTGAAGTCACTATCGATGAGTATTCCATCACTACTGGCTATTGTTTACACTATACGGTAAATATATACTTTGTACAGCGGTGTAATTTAATTATTTTTGCTAAAATCTATTTCAAGCCAACGAAAAATACCAAAAAACTCGATTTTATACCGTATAGTGTAAACAGTGGCCAGTTCTATCCCAATTATGGTGGCGGTCTGGTGTAATAAATTAGTACAGGTGATAAAATCGATATTTTGGTATTTTTCTCTGAATTTCAGTAGGTTTCTATAAAAAAAGTTGATTTTTACACAAAATAATTATTTTTGATTTTTCGGTGCCTTACCAGTGAACTGAAATTAATTTGTAATAAATTGTGGCCCAAGTTTTATCTCGATATCACAATTACATCAAAAGTTACAAAGTGGCGGTGTAGGTTCAATTTGATGGGACACCGCAAACGGTTTTCTCACGAACGGTAAGTGTAATAAAATTGAAATAAATTATCGGGTATCGATATCCGATTTATCGGGT
This sequence comes from Tipula unca, assembly GCA_951394425.1. Classification (NCBI taxonomy): domain Eukaryota; kingdom Metazoa; phylum Arthropoda; class Insecta; order Diptera; family Tipulidae; genus Tipula; species Tipula unca. Next base: position 191,269,153 of record OX596380.1, read on the forward strand.
GTCTAATCAGGAACTGTGAAGCCTGAAAATATTGATGATTTTTTGCTAAATTTTGTAAATTAGGTTAAAACATTGATTAGTGCAGGAATTCAGTTTAAGGAAGTAGATTTTAAAGAGTATGTGACATCAATGTTTGAAGCAGAGTATACCACAACAGACTTTTACCAATCTTAACCACGTCAGGTATTATTTTATTTTATTATTATAACACATTGAGACCCAGCCAGAACCATACGACACCATCATTTACAATACCTGCCATAACATCAAAATCGCCGAACACCATACACAACTCACAATGGAAATCACAAACAGCAATATTTACCTACATCCAGGTAATAAAATTTCCATTTGTAACCGATTTTTTTTTTAAATAATCTTGTTGTTATAGAAAAATGCAGAAGAAAACCAAATCATGGAGCATGACACAAAAGCACATGGCCCCACCATTATTAAGCTTAATCAGTTTTAATAAAGAAATCGAATATTCAAAGCTAAAAAAAATCATCATAGCTATACAATGACAACATTAGATACAGCAAAAATACCAGACAATCTGTGCACACTGTAACTCTATACTAATGGAATATTATTCCCGCTCAAAACTTTCCCGCGAATAAACTTAGGGAAATTCCAGAAGTTCTGCATATCTGTTTCCAACATTACAAAGCCATGCTGGTATAAATCATTCTATATTGGTCAATTTTTTTAAACCGCCTATAAAGCCGGATTGAAAATCGGAAAGTTTAATTTTATCTGCCATTAAATACTAAAATAGTAAAGGGTTTTCCAATAAGTGGTTTCATTTTAGGCAGCTGTCAATTTTGAAGCTGCCTTCTTTTAACATTTGACTAGTAAAAACTACGCCATTACCAAAAATGGTACGATACACGCTTCAACAACGTCTTGAAATTTCACTACAAAAATGGTGAACATTTTGCAGTCACAGGTCGGAAAACCAAAGAACTTTTTGGCCAAACCAAAGAACTTTTCGGCCGGCAATAGTCAAACTGGTGGAAAAATTGGAGTTTTTGGGGCAAGTTAGTGATGTGAAGAATCGAAACCGTGTGCGTCGCTCAAAACCAACTGAGAATATTGCTGCTGTAGGGTTGAAGTAAACCCAGGTTTGTCGATTCCTCATCGATCTCTGGAATTTGACCCACAAACGACATTACACCGTATTTTGCATTAAGACTTAGGTCTTAAGGCTTTTAAAGTTCAGTTAACACAAGAACGCAGGACAGTCGATCACCATAAACGTCGTATCTCCGCCGATTGGGTCCTTCAAAAGCATCAAAATGATCCGGGTTTTCATCGAAAAATCTTCTTGAGTAATGAGGCCCATTTTCACCTCGGAGGCTACGTAAATAAGCAGAATTGTCGCATTTTGGGCCCAGAAAATCCAAGAATGATTGTTAAAAAGCCTCTCCATCCTTAACGTGTCACTGTTTGAAAATGAGACTGGTGTAACTGTTACGGCACTACCGAGGTACGGTTAATGATTGTTTATGGCCGGAATTGGAAGATATTGATGTGGACGACGTTTATTTTCAGCAAGACGGCGCTGAGTGCCACACAAGCAACGAAACTCTAGCAATTTTGAAAGAAACTGTTTCCTGACCGTGTTATTTCTCGAAGAAGTGATCACAATTGGCCACCGAGATCTTGTGATATAACACCTTTAGACTTTTTTCTATTGGCCACGTGAAAGATATGGTCTATGCCAATGCTTCACAATCGATTGAAGACCTTAAAAATGAAATTCGTGAAGTTATCGAGGACATACAGCCGCAAATGTGGTATGGTGCTGGAAGCGTAGCCATCTCTACCATTTGGCTGATATCCTTTTCAAATGTTAATGGCATATACCTTCCTCTTTACAATGAACTAAACATTCATTAATTTCTCTTAAAAAATACTCGTTTTTTTAATATCAAAATGAAACCACTTATAGGAAAACCCTTTATTATCGAATTTTAAAATTTAATTTCAAAAGTTGGTGCGTCGTGAATTTGAGTGTTTGTCACCAAATTTATTTATCAAAAGTAATTTAATTTGCATTCTAAATTTGTATATATATATATATGTAATATAGTAGTTAACTGTATCACTAATTAATGACCTAAAGAATTCTTCAACAATTATATATATATATATATAGGCCCAAACAACATGCCGATTTTATGTATTACATACATGTATACTGATATAAATCACAAAGATTTATGAAAATCATTCGGATGTTTGCTTCATCATGGCAGTACTATTAATATGTATATATACGTACATATGAATATGTACAAATTAATTATATCATTCGGCAAAAAATATTTTCCTCTTCCTAAGTATCCATCATAATTCTATAGATACACGTACGAGTATGTACATATATGTATGTTAAAACAAAGTCATATTGAATTCTGTATAAAACTTTCATGATCAAACCAATTATGTATGGTGTTTGATTTAGTTTTACAAATCCATCATACGGAAATATATATTTTCCAGAAATGTACTCGTATTTATTACATAAAGCATAAAAATAAATAAACAAAAATAAATATTCTCAAAAGCATAAATTACAATATTATTTGCATTTTCACTTCTGTCTCTCGAATTAAATACAAAAATATTTTTTTTTTCAGTTTTATAAAAAATATTATGATAAAATGAAATTATGATTTTTGATGATGTTGATTCTATTAAATATTAAAAAATGATATTTTAAACCTGACATTTACATAATATATACATAAATGCAGAAAAACCAGAGAAATATTTGTATAATATCATAACAGTAGTAATATGCTGCTGTACCAGGAATGAGGAAGATATTTTTCCATATTTACCACATTTTCCATAAACACCAACAAAATAATAATAAAAGATTGTCTGTATGTATATGTATGTACTATACTTACATATACATATATGCCAATACATATTTTTTCAAAAAACTTATATTCATGTTTGTCAATTTCGATTTGTTGAAATATTTTTCCATCAATTTAAGTTTCAAAATTGAAAAATATTTATTCACATATTTGTTTGTTATTTTTTTTTTCATTTTGTGCATTTTATTGGGTTAGAACGTATGTTTTACAAGAACAATGTGTGTAGCACAATGTCAATGACTGAACAAATTCTATTTTCAGTAACATCAATTTGCGAGTATGGTAACAATTTTTTTTTTTTTTTGGGTTGGGTAAAGTATGGAAAATCTTCGCAGATTGTTTATCCTTACTAGGTTGCATTCGATATTCGATTGTTCCGAATTTCTTCATCAAAGTGCGTGCAGGACTCAGTTACCAGTTTGTACGCGTTGTCAATCTTTATTAAATCTCATACCCAAACTGCACGATGCCACTTCACTAGATGAGTCATTAGAAACTTTAAATGCTCTTCATATTGAACAGTGCGAGGACGAGCAACTTAATGAGGATGAACAATCTGACGAAGGTGTTTCTAATTCATCTCAACATATTAAAGATAAGCGAACCGCTCAGTCAAGATAGGTTACAAAACACGTAAAATCGAATAAACCTGGTTTAACTGACAGTCCACCGGATCCAGGGCAAATCATCCCTAAATTTAAATCTTGTCAGCTCTCAGGTCAACCTCGTTTACTCCAACCACATTCATTCGCACCTGTTCCATTTGTAACGGCGGAATCTCCTCTTGTCTGGAGCAGTGGATATCCAGAAATGGAATAAATCATTCGATGGTTCAACCAGTAGCATAACAGTAGAGAAGTTTTTGTTTCGAATCGAATTAATGACAGAAACTCATGGTATTTAAACAGTCTAATGGTACATGATCTTGGATCCTCGAACGAAATCCAAGATATTATTGGAAAAACTTAAAAGATGGATTTATACATCGTTTTCAAGACGGGCGATCAGATCACGATATTAAAAATAGTCTCGATCATCGTAAACAAAAGGTTAAGGAGGCATTCGTTGATTTTTATTATAATATATTAAGCTTAGCCCATCCAATTAAATCCCCGTTGTCAGAACTTGAAATACTAAGAAAAAACATGCGGCCTGGTTTTAAAATAGCAGTGGCTGGTGAAAAGTTCAAAACCATATCAACTATGGTTAACAGATGCGTTGCAATGGAAAAAGCGTGGAAAAGCATGGGATATAACCCTGAACTTGCCATGGTTTCAATCGAAATTATCCCACTACGCCAGGATACTACAATATATACCTCTACCACAGATACAAAATTTCGGGAATATTAGCGGAGCACAGAACTCTGTATCAGACCAGTATAAAAACTATTCATTAAATATAAGACAACCCGTAGTTTGCTGGAACTGTGGTCAACCGCTTCAAAATAATATACCATTCTGTGCTAAGTATAATTGGAGGCTGGAAAACCCCCAGTCGGAAATGAGAACTCCTGGGAATTCTCATTTTCAGCTGCCAGCACCGGTGCCTCTCCGGCCGAATACAACAGACTCAGCGGCGAACACAGATCCAGAATTTTAATCGATGTTGAACTTACAAAAATTTCAAATTCGTTAAGATATTCTGAAACTATCCCCGTATATAATCATAACCATAGATCCATTAAGTATTTCCGTATTAAAAAACTACTACATAAAAAAATTAGGCAAAGCCACGATTCCCTCGGTGACGAGTGATAAGCTGTACCAGGACGCCCGCTTTATCATTTTATACTTCTTTGCCATTTGATGCACAAAGTGATCCCACATCATTTGCATAACCAAGTTTTCGTATATCACAATGATCTTCTCAACACAACCCCCACATTTGAGGAGCATCTGTCTCTTCTACAGCCGATGTAGCATCTCGGTTATTTTTACTGAGAGAAATTGATTATCTGAGTCATGTGGTGGTGGGTGGGGGCACTTTGCGACCTAATCCGGAGACGGTAAGAGCCATTGCAGAGTATCCAGTGCCAAAAACAGTACGTCAGGTTAGGAGGTTTTTAGGTATCTGTGGTTGGTACAGGCGATTTATTGACCAATATTCCTCACTTTCTACGCCGTTAACAAATTTGCTTAAGAAGCATCAAAAACTCGTATGGTCTGAGCATTCTCAAATCGCATTTGAAAATTTAAAACGAGCGCTTACAACGGCCCCTGTGCTAAATACGGCCGACTTTAGTAAACAGTTTTTTATTCAATGCGACTCTAGTTCAACCGGGGTAGGTTTGTTCTCCTACAAAGATTTGTTATCATCGAAGCCCATCCCATACCCTGAGCTCTAATTGGCCATAGAAGACCGCCTGATATATAGTCTCTGGATGGGTAAGTTTCTTTCAACAGTCAGTTTCTCATATGCATGACCTCCTGTACTGTTACAGTGGCCGGTGGGACAAACACATCAGCAACAGGGGCTATTTCTACCACCTAAAACCCAGACACCCTCCGCTTTCACATCCTCCACGCGAAACTATCGTTGGCCATTACTTCACATGGAGGTGACTAGCCATTTGGCTCTTTGTTCTCCCCGTAGCGACTCAATCCATGCGCCTCGGTACCATGTTCGATAGAAATATGAGCCAAATGTGCGATATTGTAAATGGTCGAGATAGAATTTTGGATATGATTTTTACCAATTCGCGTGGAATGTTCAAAATCATCAAATCTTTAGCACCATTTTGTATCAACGATACCCACCATAAATCTATCGAAATAATTATGAAGAGTGAGATCTACCTAAAAAGTCACAAGAACCAAACAGCTTACTACAACTAGAGAAAAGCAGATACAGCTAGCTTGACTCTCTATTTTGAACGCTTCAACCGGAAAGATGAATTGACTTCAGTAATATGGATGTTAATGTAGCCAAATTTTATACATTTATTTTCAAAGGTATACAACAATTTGTCCCTATACTGGCGTATCTAAACCTAACCGATATCCGCCTTGGTAAGATGGAAAACTATCTAACTTCAAATAAGGATAAGGCTGATACAAAGAAAAATTGAAATGTTATTCTGAGTCTAGTAAATATAAATACACAATCTGTAACCAACGTTTCGAAAGCTACTACCTGACAAAATACAAGGATCACATCTGTTGTATTCAAGAAAAATCGTAACGTGAAATTAACGGTTATCCGGAAATTTATGACATTTAATGAACAAAAGTCTTGTGGTCCGCAAGTCATATCTAATATGTCTGATAATTATACATTTAAATAAGCGAGAACAACAACAATGTGTTCATACAAATATCCCAAAGATCTATGAATGATATCTATCAGGGTCTAGATACTTTTGGAGATGGATGCGGCTCGGATGGTATACCAGCTCATAATTTTCTCATTATATTTACTTTTCAATCAATCTCGGAAATTAGGAGAATTTCCCAAGAAGTGGAAGACAACGAGAGTGACGCCGATATTCAAAACTGGAACGCGGGATGATACGACGTTTTATCGCCTGGAAACAAAGATCTTTACCAACTTATGGCCATCTCAGGTGCAGTATACCTCAAGATTCCTTTATTGGAATTACTGCAGTAATTCATTATTCCAAGGTCCTAATGTTTGCCGATGACCTCAAAATATACAGAACTGTGGCGAATATTGACGATACTTACAAACTCCAGGAAGACGTCGCCAACCTAGCGATGTGGTGTGACTTCAATTTGCTCAACCTCAAGATCAATAAGTGCAAGACCATGACTTTCTCCATCGAAAAAAGAATCCTGTTATTCAACAGTACCAAATAAATGGTACCACTTTAAAATAAGTTTGAGAATTTAGACCTATAGGGGTTCCTGTAATTGGAAATATGTGTTTTTCTAATCACATTGAGCAATGTATAGCTAGAGCTAACTCAATGTTTGATTTTATCTAACGATGAACAGGTGATATTAATGATATAGAGGCAATCAAGATCTTATATTTTGCATTTGTCAGATCTCAAGTGATGTATGCAGTTAATGTCTGGTGCCCCGTTTACGACGTTTATATTCAAAAACTTGAGAATATTCAAAAGAAGTTTATCTGTTATGTAACATGGACAAACGATTGGCCTTATAATCATGAATTTCCTTATTACCTTAATGTGAAACAACTACCACCATACGTACATTTCAAAAGAGGCGTGAATTACTAAATAGTACATTTATTGGGTACATTTCATCACATTGACGCACCATCTATATTGGAATCAATCAAATTAAAGGTGCTTAGCAGCAATCTACGGGATCATCAATTATTACATTTAGGTGCACATAGGACAAACTATAGTGACAATGAGCGTAACAACGGGATGGTCCAACGTTTTAATACATTCGATCATCTAATTCGATTTTACCTTAAGTAGAGATAGCTTTAAATGAAGGTTGGAGCAACATTTTGCTGCTTCTTGATTTTATTTTTCAGATTTATAATACTATGTTTCGTTTTATATTCAGGTCATATTTGTAGACCTTACTCCAATAAATAAATAAATCTTAGATTGAGCTTGTCACCGCTATCAAATCACGGCATGTTGTTCTTCTCTTTCACGCTGTAAGCGCGTCAGGTTATTCAATACCACCGTCGCCATACGCTTTCAGCATTTCATCCTTTCTCAGAGTCAAGCATTAATTGCGTTATGTTTTCTGGTGTTGGACGCTGCCCTAGGACAGTTAACAGTTCCCTTCGAGTATCCCCAAACCGTTGGCGTTGGAGAAAAATGTGCTCCACATCTTCTTGTGTATCTTTGCAAGCAGGACAATCTGGAGTATTAATGTTGCCTTTATTAGTGTGACGCGGAATTCTTTCACGTGGTTTCGTCTTTTTTTCCACACCACCTGCCAGCCAGAGCCCTTTACATTGTCAGGCTTCTTCAATTCATCTATACGGTTTGGTTATAGGTTCGTAGCTCCCAGGGCTTGGGTTTTGCCAACTCTCGGTAATGTTTCTTTTGGACATGGTCACTGTCATTTCACTATCTAGCAGGACAATTTCCTCCTTATTATTTCTCTAGTTAGTTATGGTTGGGGAAGCTTGGGTCTCATAGCACACAATTATTTGCTTAGCCAATTTCGCAATTGTCTGATTTTTCATTGACGTGGCCAACTTCTTTATTTCATGGTGCACGTTATTACTTCCTCTGATGTACTCGCATAGGCGATCAATTTTTTTACCGATCCGAGTAACAGGATCAAGCTCATAAATATCCGATGGTAAATCAGACATTTCATCGTCTACTGACCTTGGATGGAACTTCAAAGGCGATTGAGGAAGCCTACTACATTTTTAGGATGGCCTGTCTCGTTAATGTGTTTTCCTCTGGCCCTGCAAGGTCAGAAAACGACAGGGACATGTTTCCTTGGATATTGGGAGATGATCTCTGGAACATATGGCTTTTACTAAATGGGACTTAGTTCCCGCTTCCTATGCCACATACATAGGTGCTTCTCGTTTTGAAAGTACAACCTGACATATAGGCGCCTATTTTTTCTTCGAAAAAGCTTCCTACACTTGTAGTTCTATATGAACTTCAGTAGCCAAGTTTCCAACTACTGAAGTACTGCGGTCGTTTGATAATGACGGCTGGGAGCCCGCTTTTTTAGACCATTTTTAGCTGTTCCGTGAGCGCTGGCGATCAAATTTGATAGCGTTTAGTTATAGTTGATATTTTTCCAATAGATGGCTCAATTCCAACATTGGCAGTCGTCAATAGGAACAAAAACGAAAATACATTTTGTTAAAATTTGAATGCAATCAAAACTGCTATAACATAATTTCGCGCATGAATTTTATGGAAAACATAGGAATTGGCAATTGCGATATTACCCGGCCGTACTCTTCGCGGATTTGATTTTAGCACCAATAACAGACTGAATCAGGTATAGGCGCATTGAATGGCGATTTTCTGACTGGTGTTTCCAAGAAACCAATTGTTTCGATCTAATTGTAATAATGGTTTCGGTGGTATCATTTTGGGAGGCAAAACAAAGCTCATAGTGTTTGATGGGTGATCGATTATGAGTGAAAGATATGTGAACTCGATTTTAAATTAGTTTTCAATTAATCACCAGTCCCGTTTATAGATCCTGTTCAATATTCAATATGGCTTGCTTATTGTATGGTTTTTCGTTACAATTTTTTGGAAAGTACCATGTAGTAATGAATCTTCCAAGACTATAATTTAACTTTATATGGCGACGATTCAATAGATGACCCAGCCTTCTTCAACAGAGATCGGTAATTAGATAGAAAAACCTGAAAGAAATCATAAAGCCCAAAAGCCAATTTAGGGAAGAACATACAAATACCAGTAGAAATTTTTGGGTTCTATCGACGGAGGAAAAAAATATTTTACGCGAAATACGTAACAGTTAGTCTAGTAAAACGGAAACAAACAGTTGCAACCAATTCGAGGAAACAAATTTAATTTCAATATTCTTTTCAACATGGAAAACATAAAATGAAAATGTATAGGGCTTTTTTTAGGCACGTTGTGTATTTCCCAAAGAGCGATATTTAACTGACAAATTAGTCGAAGATGATATTCGCTAATCTTTTAGTCGTAGACTTATAGATTGATTTTCTTTCTTTATAAGAAGACCAAAAAAAGGCATTACCATTTCAGGTATATTAGACTCAAATCCCATATTAAAAATCTAGAGGGGCAAGAAAAAACAGTAACTATGATCCAGTACACTGTGCAGTTTACTTTATCAGTAAAATTTGACCATTTGCGAAAGCACTTCAAGAAATCAAAACTCCAAGACTTTAAAATTTGTTACTCAACATTTATGAATATGGAAATATCTAATGTTTTTCTGACGGATACCCCGGACAAAATAAAAACATCACGATGAATTGAATCTGTTACTTTTTATCTCCCAAAGTGGTTACAATTGAATTTATATTTCCAGTTGTGGAGCACTCCTATACAATCATTCAATCACAAAATTATGAAGATATATTTTCGCAAAACTTGGCGAAGTGAAAAATGTTGGAGAGGATTCTGAACTCTCAACAGAGAGTCATAAATGTATCATCATCCCGATCGAAATTAAGGAAGACGAATCCTTTTTGCATCTAGCCTCTATTGGGATTCGAACCCGGTACCTCGTGATCCAACAGTTTTAACCTCTGTCCTATTACTTAATTGAGGGTGTGAATCAGTCAAACAGCACCACCCACGATATTAGTAGTTTTTTACTAGGATTTGTTTTTTCTATTGAGTCTATAATATTTAGACTGTCAAATGAGTCTGTAGACTGTTCCACACGTATTACGGTTTGGTTGCGACTCAACTCAGTTGTACAACTATAATATTTACACAATCAATCGCATGTTTTGTCAAGGTTACAATACTAAGTTAAAAGATTTCTTGATGCAGGTTTGATTTTGTGTGGTAACAAATTGCAAATTAATCTTAAAAATCCTTGAATATCTTGTTATTTCAGTATACCATATGGTCGCTACGTGCAATCACTTAGAAAACCAGGAGCGTTGGAGGGCCTAATCACGTGCATGAAAGAGTATCGGCTGGAACTCGTTGCTCTTCAAGAAACTCGCTGGCCCAAAAGTGGAGACCATGTGTCCCAGGGCTATACGTTGCTCTACAGTGGAGATGATCTCGGAAATCTTGGAGCTGGATTTCTTCTTGTGCCGCAGGTAAAGAAGGCTGTTTTGGATTTCCAAGCAGTCAATAACCGATTGTGTAAGCTTCGCTTGCGCATGAAGTTAGCCAACCTGTCGATAATTTGTGTACATGCGCCCACAGAAGTCAGCCAGCCCCAAGATAAAGACTCATTTTACAATGACTTGGACGATCTGATGGGATCTATACCCGAACACGATGTTAGAATGGTGATTGGGGACTTTAATGCTAAAGCTGGCAGAAATCAGACCGACTTATGTGAAAACATAGGTCCGTACTCCCGACACGAAACTGCGACCGATAATGGTGAGAGAATGATGTACTTTGCAATTGCTCATGATCTGAGAGTAGCAAGCACATTCTTCCCTCACAAAAACATACATCTAGAGACATGGACACATCCTCGTGGAACTTCCCGCAGCCAAATTGACCATGTGTTAGTTTCTAAAGGACGGGCTCGGGTTGTGCAGGATGTGAGAACTTATCGGTCAGCAACCAAATACGTAGGTAGCGATCATCATTTGGTCGCTGCAAAGCTACGATGGAAGTTTTCGTACAAGTCTGGGAACACAGCGAACCGCATGGTACGTTTCGACTGTGAAAGTCTGGTAAATGAAGATCACAAGAAACGATATCAGGATCTTGTCAGCGACAACATTGAAGGAGCCAATTACCAGTCTGACTGCGTGAACTCTGTCTGGGAGGTACTGAAAACTTCGGTTGTCAGTGCTGCTCAACAGACTTTAGGTATAGTGAAAGTCAGACCCAAGAATGATTGGTTTGATGACGAGTGTCGTCTTGCAGTTGAGCAACAAAATATAGCCCATAGTGAAGTGCAACAACGTCTCACAATCGCGAGGAAAAACAAGGCTGCTCTGGCGAGAAGGGCAGCTAAGCGGATTTGTAGACGGAAGAAGCGAGAATGGTGGAAGGCCGAGGTTCTGAAAGTACAACAACTCAGCAATGAGCGCAGTTCACGTAATTTCTTTAAACGAATTACTGGATTGCACCATACTTTCAGGCCTTCGTCAACCGCCATTCGGGACCGGGATGGAAACGTCTGTGTCAACATCGACGCAGTACTTGACGCATGGAGTGGACACTTTACAGAGCTGCTTGATGTTCATCATGCGTCACAGACTGTTGTTGAGCCACCTCTAAGACAGACTGCGGAGATTTGCACTGAGGATCCATCCCATGAGGAATTCACTAAGGCCATGCAGCGATTGAAACGAAACCGCTCACCTGGAGTGGACTGCATTAATTCGGAGCTCTTGATATTCGGAGGGGATACTTTGTGGAACTGTCTTTTCGACCTTATTCGATTAGTATGGCGAACCGAAGTTATGCCTGACGAATGGAAAGTGGCCGCGATATGCCCCATCTTCAAGAAGGGAGACCGCTTGAAGTGTGAGAATTATCGCGGTATAACTCTCCTTTGCACATCATACAAGTTACTGTCATACATTGTATTGGATAGAATCACTCCTCTGGCGGAGGGCTTGGTTGGTGACTATCAAGGAGGATTTCGTCCGAATCGATCAGTCACTGATCAGGTCTTTTCGCTGCGGATGATTCTATCTAAATATTATGAGACATCCATCTCCGTACATCAGGTGTTCCTGGATTTCCGGCAGGCCTACGACTCGATCAATCGAGAGAGTTTGTGGTCTGCCCTAGAATACCTAGGAATGCCAACAAAATTGGTACGACTGTGTAGGATGACAGTGACGCAGTCTCAATGCTGTGTTAAGGTTGAGAACAGGCTATCGAAAATTTTTGCAGTTAACTCGGGTCCCCGATACTCTTTAATCTCATGTTGGAGTACATCTTTCGCAAAAACTGAAACACCTCAGCGCAACATCTTATATCGCCAGTCCAATCAAGTGCTTGCATATGCAGATGACATATGCGTGATTGGACTGAATAGCAACGGAGTGAAAGAAATACTTGATCCGCTTGTAGAGCTTTTCAGCTTCAGTTGGACTCCAGATCAATGAGTCCAAAACGAAATACCTGATCTCTGGTTTTAGAGACAATGGCACTCCAGATTTTAGTAGTGGCCACCACACGTTTGAGGGAGTGAGGAGGTTCAAATATTTGGGCTCTCTTATCACTCACGATAACAGTGTGGGTGAGGATATTAAAGTGCGGCTGGCAGCTGGCAGTCGTTCTTTGTATCCTCTAAGGCCACTGCTAAAATCTAAACACTTATCTAGTGCCGTGAAGCTGAAGCTTTACAAAGCGTTGATCAGACCCGTTGTTATGTTTGGATGTGAAAGTTGGGCGCTGACGGATGAGTACGAGAGATGGCTCCTTACATTTGAGAGAAGAATCATGCGTGTGATTTACGGCCCTAAACGCGAAATAGATGGTACATACCGAGCTCTGTACAATTTCGAGATCAGAGATCTGATGAAGATCCCCGATATTGTACATGAAGTGAGATCCCAGCGAGTGCGCTGGCTCGGTCACGTTCTGCGTGCTGATCCGGAACGAATTGTGCAGCGATCTCTGAAAGGAGAGCCACCATATGGTAGGCGCAGAGGTCGTTGCAGGCGACGATGGCTCCACGATGTAGAGAACGACTTGGCCTCTTCTGATTGTCTTAAACAGTATGAAGACCAAGCTCAGAATCGGAACCGTTGGAGCCAAATTGTTGATTCAGTAAGGGGCCAGTAATGGCCTTTAACACTGTTAATTATTATATGGTCGCTACTGTTTAAAAAAATTGTATCTTATTTGTCACCGAATTTTCAGACCTCAATTTAAACTCTGATTAACTTTATATTTTAAGGTCCTGGATTGTCACTAAGCTAATTGGAACAAAATCCTAATCCCCAAAAAGTAGGTCAATTCAAATGCAAAGATGCGTTTAAACGAGCTTTTAATGCTATAGCTTCAAGAATTGATCCACTTTATGGCAGAAAAAATTAAAAGTTAGTTGTGCATATTCACAATGTAAGTTAAGAACAAACAACATATAAGGTGAGCTGAATCGTTGAACCTATACTAGCATTGTTTCAATGGTGACAATTTTTTAGGAAGTATTAGTTTGCTAGAACCATCAATAGTAATGCTTTAATACCAACCATTTTGTGGCTTCAATTTAATGTAATGGCCATAAGTTCAATTTTATTTGGAGATATATATATATATATATATATGTATATAGATATATATATATATATATATATATATATATATATATATATATATATATATATATATATATATATATATATATATATATATATATATATATATATATATATATATATATATATATATATATATATATATATATATATATATATATATGTATATATATATATATATATATATATATATATATATATATATATATATATATATATATATATATATATATATATATATATATATATATATATATATACGTATCTACTGTCAACAACAGTAATAGTATCCCGTCAGTAATTCACAAGTCCATTTATCCTTATAGGTATTCTCCTTCTTCTCTTTCTCTTCCTACTAAAATAATTCACGACAGTATAGTCCTTGCCACATAAGACATCGATATTCGATTGCACGAGGTAGTTGTAGACTTTCCTACGGCTAAATCATAATTGTCTCAGACGATATTTTGTACCGCGATAAAACTTAAGAATTTATGAATTATCATTAAGAAATTCTGGTATAGTACCAAAAATGCACAAACTTATGCCCCGTCCAAATACTACAAAATTTCAGTATGTTGCAATCACAAATGACGTTCAATGCATTTTATTTCAGTATTTTAGTATTTCTTCAATACATACATATGTTTGTTGGATAATTCTATTAATTTTGTAGGACGACAAGATATGTTCACAAAATTTTAGCAACCCAATGTGCATACACAATATACGTCATATAGATAATGAATGGAAAAATTGTTTATGTATAGTGTTGGATGGAATGATTAAAAAGTTGATTTTTCAAATATTTATAATTTTATTTAAACACTAGTACGTCTATATACATATGTATATACATATATTATGTACATATATGAATGGATTTGTGTATAGAGATTATTTAGAAATTATTTATTTGGCCTAAATAGAAAATTTTTAGGTTTTCACTTATTAATTATTTTATAGTTTTGTCAATGTATTCTAATAATATTCGAAAACAATATTTCTGATTTGACAATATTGATTAATAATTTTGTAAATTTGCATTTTTAATTGTTCTCTTCTGTTGTTTATTGAATAAGTAAGTTCTCAGCCTAAGGCTGCCCGCAAGGAGGAGTACTCTCACCCTTACTGTGGCTCATATGGTTATCGATGAATTACTTGTTAAATTAAAGCGATCTGGGTTCATCGTGCAAAGTTACGCGGATGATCTCGTTTTGACAGTTTCTGGTAAATACCTGAACGTCTTATCTGATCTGATGCAGATCGCCCTTAATATAGTGGAAGTTTGGTGTCTTGAAAAGAGGTTGCACGTCAATCCCTCGAAAACTGATCTGTTTGTGTTTTTCAGCATGTAGAGACAGTGCTAATATATCTGTTCCCACTCCATTTTGTAGAGCTATTACAAGGAAAGAGCACGTCAAACACATAGGCGTTATTCTAGATAGTAAACTCTTCTGGAAATTTCACCTTGATTATGAGCTACAAAAGGCCATTGCTATATTTTGGCAATGCAGAAAGGCCTTTGGCAACAGATTCTTTTAATAAGTTTAAGTCACATATTCCGGAGGTTGAAATGGTGAATGACAGGCTATTGCCAGAATTTAACTTCAACAATCCATTCACCGTCGTTTTCCCTCCGAGAGAACTGTGGCTCTCTCAGGATTTTTATAGGCAGTTGTCCGAGGTGATAGTTTTTTTTTTGCGAATGGCTCTTGTTCAGAAGTCAGTGCAAGGTTTGGTTTCTTTTGCCCAATACCGCACGGGTTTTCAAGCAGAATTAATTGCACCTACCCATAGTGCAATTGAGGCGTTTAAGTTTGGTGATTTAGGCAAGAAGATTATTGGCTGCACGGATAGTAAAGCCGTGCTCAATAACCTTAAAACCCTTTGACTACATCAAAACTGGTCAAAGAGTGCAAACACAATATTAATCTCCTTTGCTCTGAAACGAGAGTAAGGTTCATATGAGTGCCTGCTCATTGTGGCGTTGTGGGAAATGAGTTTGCTGACTTTTTAGCAAAAACTGGATCGCGCAGTAAATTTTGTGGTCCCGAGCCCGCAATTTCTATATCCTTCAACAGTGGTAAGGACGCTATCAAGAAGTTCGCTTTACTTGAACTGGCACAGTTCTACTCCTAGTTGTCGAAAGGCAAAACGCTTCATCATTGAACCCAACGTGAGGGTCACACATATGTGTTATCCTTAAAAAAGAGCCAACTGAGGATTTTGGTTGCATTTATTACGGGCCATATACGTTTCAAGGTTCATCTCCAATGCATGGGCCTTGCTCAGGATGATTTTTGTGATGACTGCCTGGAGGAAATGAACGACTATCTACACTATCTTTGCAGCTGTCCGGTCTTTCTCGAAGCCGGTCTTTCTCGGAGCCAGATCCAAAGTGTTCTCGTACGGATCTTTGAACGTAGATATTATCCATCTTTTGGTTCAAACTTTTACAGTTTGCTAAGGCTGCAGTGAGGTTATGTGAGCCCAATTGTGGCATTGAGTGTGGAACCTCTGGAGGTTCCAACCGTTTTAATAAATTCAAAAAAACAAAAAGTTCTCGCTAAAAGTTATAATATAAATATATGCAAGTAAACGAGTTAAGTGCGAGGTGATTGAAAAAAATACTTTATTAATTCAAATGAAACTTAAAACTAGGTTAGGCTAGTATTGGCTATTGCACCGTGGGCTCATTAGTGGCATTGAGTACTGGAGTAAAATCCGCCCAATTTTAATTTTTAATTTTAGGTTAGGCTAGGTTAGGTGCCTGCTTTTTACTGCCCACTTAGACCGGCGACGGTCCGTTGTGACACCACATTTTGTTTTATTTTTATTACACACACATTCATTCAACTCATTCACACAATTTCAGTGTACCACCTGCGCAATACATGGCTCCATGTCACCCTGTATAGTGACAACTTAAAACTAAACTATATTGAAATATATGTGTGTTGATTCTTCATTAATGGTTGTGATAACTTCTCCCCCCTTACAGATCGGTGTCTTGTGGATCATAACTTCCATGGTTAACAGCTGGATCGGTTTGTTGATAAACAGCATTCTATTTTGACGTCTCAATCTTGATTTGTTGATGAGGAAAATGACGACTAAGCATACAATGGTTAGAGTTCTTCAAGTTTTTCAACATTGTTGAGGTCCAATTTATATAAGTATCCTAGCTTGGTCAACCTTCATGTTTTTCTTCGTATAGTTCTCCTTTGTACAGCATTCAAGTTACAGTCCTACATTATATTGGATAGAATCACTCCTCCAGCGAAGGGCCTGGTTGGTGACTATCAAGGAGGATTTCGTCCGGCAGGCCTGAGAATTTGTGGTCTGCTCTGGAATATCTAGGAATGCCAACAAATTCATACGATTGTGTGAAGCTGAAGCACGGTTTAAAGCGTTGATCAGACCAGTTTTTACGTTTGGATGTGAGGGTTGGGCGCTGACGGATGAGTACGAGAGATGGCTCTTTACATTTGAGAGGAGAATTATGAGGAATCAGAGATCTAATGAAGAGCCTCGATTTTGTACATGAAATAAGAACTCAGGGAGTACGATGGGTCGGTCACGTTTGCGTGCTGATCTGAAATGAGAGCCACCATATGGTAGCCGCAAAGGTCGTTGCAGGACGATGGCTCCACGGTGTATAGAACGACTTGGCTTCTCCAGGTTGTCTAAGACAGTATGAAGAGTAATATCGAATCCGTTGGAGCCGAATCGTTGACTCAGTAAAGCGGCCAGGTTATAATGGCCTTTATAATATACTGTTTATTATTTATTATTATGGCATGGTTTTAATTTCTGTTATTAAGCGTCTGGTTTCTCCTTTATCCAGTAAATTGGTACTAACTAGTTTTTCTTTTGCTAACTGTACGGCTCTAATAATTTCTTTTAATTCTTCCTTGGTGAGAATAAGCCAATTGAATAACGTTTCTTGCATTTTGTCGTCTTTATTATATGGTTCTGACTTTTTATTATTTGATCCCAATTTGTGACATCAGATGAGCTTGCGATCTATTTCCATGCGCTTCCAATCCAATTTCTGGCTCTTTTGGTTCTTGCCTTCTGGTCTTTGAGTTCTGTGATATGTTGTTTACAGATCCAAATAATATTTCGAATTTTGATATTATTGTTTGAAGTGGCTTTTTTGTTTCTGGTGACAGATGCCTATCTCGGACTTCCATGTTGTTGACTTGGTATGATGTTTTTGCTCGTAGTGTAATTCTCACGCTTGGTGTTATTATGAACATATTGTTCTTCCTATCAATTAGCGCTCCGAGTTCTTTTAGCGAGTCATCTCCTATTATACCGTCAAATGAATTTAATCTCGGTAGAATGAAGAATTCAATGGTACTGTTGATGCCGATAATCTTTCAGAATTGGTGGGGATTTCATTTTAAATTGTACGTTGGTTGGGATGGCATTATCGCAGCTAATTCTAGTTTCACGAAATTTTGTCACCATTTTTTACTATACTCTAGGTATGGTACGCTAGACAGGGTTCCATCTTAAAATGTGTTTATGAATCTTCTGTGTTGCCGCTGACCAATTGATTATAATATTCTTCTTCAAGTTGTGTTTCTATGTTGTTGGCTCGTTTGTATTGACGGGTTTTGGAGGTTTAAAATTGCTTGGCCTTGGTGGTGGTTGGTTGACGTATTATATTTGTGGTGGTGGTAAATTTTGATGTTGTATATTATATTCCTTGTTTCTCTGTTGTATCGAAACTATCGGTTGTTCGGGGATATGGCGAATTGTTGTATGATGTTTGATTTATCGGAACTGTCACTGTGTTGTTGACGTTTCTTTTGTGAATTGCTAAATTCCGAAAATTCAGGTTCTAGATTTCAAGACATGAAGCACACGCTTCCAGTAGTGTCGTTGGCTTCTGGATTACTAGCATCTTCGAGAAGACTCCGTTCAGTTTTCGGATGAAGATGTCTATATGTTTCAACCAAAACGTTGATTGTTTCAGCTGAATAGTCTTCAGTTTTGATTGTATTCACTATTAATGAAAACAGGTGTTTGACTGATTTTCTGTCTAATATTCTACAAGATTGCCCTGTAGATGGTTTTATTTCACAGCCTGTTGTAATCTTGTAGAACGTTTTCGACATTGTGCACCCATGAAATGTAATGGGAGGGGTTGCTGTCGAATACTCTTTTACACTATCCGGTAGCCTGCTGACATCCTTCAGGTTGTGTTCGTCTCATGGGATTACCAGTGTGGTTGTTGTTGTTGCTGGAATCTGAGGGTTTTCAAAATTTGTCTTATCGAGTTTTTTCTTAACTCAATTTGAGCATTTAGCGCCCCAGTTAGATGTGGCAAGGTATCTTGGATTTTTTCCAACATTTTTTGTCTGTATGTGTTAATAGTTACTATCAGCCTACTGCGGTACGTTTTAACTGTCACTGCACTAGTAATAAACACTGTAGTATATTATTTGCCACACACTGATATTATGTTGAATAAAAAACGTTGTTTGCACGGATCTTATATACATCACGTTGTGTTGATTCTGCATTAATGGTTGTGTTAACTTGCATATACTATTATAGACAATATCGAAGAAAGTTTATTTTCGACTAAACTATCAACTCATTCTATCGTGCTTTTAATCACTTTAAAACAAGCTTTTATAAACATGAATATAATAAACTGTATATATACATCATACGTATATCTGTAAGCTGGAAAATGGAATATACCGTCTTTCCATAGATAGATGGTATATATCCTAGTAATCTATATGTATTATCCTGTTTATATTATCCCGTTTTTATACTACTATTATATTATTAAATAATAAAACTATCAAATAGTATTAAAAAAAAAATATGTTATCCATCTTCTTCCATCGTTTAATTCTTTATCTCTCAATTTTTTATTGTGAGTGGTGGTGGTGGTGGCAATAAAAGGAAATTACAGTTTATCCTTCTTTTAACATTGGTTAACCTATTCGTTCCGTATGGTTGTGAATTGTGGCATATTTCATTGCTTGGGTATAAAATTTTATGATCACTATACTTATTTTTGTTTACAGCTCTTCCAATTGGTTGGAACTTATATGTGTATTTATTGCATTTTTCTATTTTTGGCAATAAAACTATTTTTTTGACGTTTTATTGAACTTACCTTTGCTCTATAATTTCCATAAGTATAGCAATTTTTTTTTAATATTTTTGTTGATCATAATATTGGCGTATAATTTCAACCCAATGTAAGAAATTATTGAATCTTGCTACCAATTTGAATAAAAACTTCAAGTGTGTTGAAACTGAATTTTATTATACCTAAATATCATTCAACAAAAAATGCAATTTGGCACCCGAGACCCAATAATTAAACTTTAGAATCAATTATATCCAATCAAAGTTACTATATGGTGCGGATTATCACTGTTTACTTTTCAGCACCATCTTAACTGTGGGGAAAGCCCTTTTCCCAAATAAATTTGGCCCGGCAACATTTTTTTTTATGTCCGTGTGAGCTGCTTTGTAATAATAACAACGCATTTTTCTGTCGAAATATACACGTATATAGCCTTTAATAGTTTTGGGTTCTATCACCCGATAGCTCAAACACAGCGCTCTAGTTTTTGAATGAGCTTATAACGTTTAAATTTCTTGGATGTTTCGGTTTCAAAGGACAAATTTAACTGTTCGCCCAATTGATATTTGGTAAAGAACTTCACCACTTTAATTTTTATTTTCATTTATATAACTTGTACATTCAATATTAAATAACCTTTGAAATAGTTCATTCCCATAGAGCGCTTGTTCCTGCTAAGCTGCAAAGTTTTTTGAATATTTGATATTTTTTTAGAAATAGTCCTATTTCTGAGGACATCTATAATATAGCTGGCAAAATAATGGCCAGCATAAAACTAGTAACAGTTGCTGCTGTAATAAGCGTGGTATTTTCCTATTCTAATGCCTCAACGGTTAATTTAATTGGTGACAGTGCATTGCATATACAGTATTTAACAACTGTCCTTTGATTTATGCCAGCATTTCAAGATGATTTAAATCTTTTAAAGCCAGTTTTATGAATTCGCATAGTAAAACTGACTAAAGCACCTTTTTGGAACTTTTCGTGAATATTTTTTAATCCGGATTTCAAGTGAGAACTCCAGTTTGTGGGTATTTTGATTTAAAAATCTAAGAACTGAAAGATATATTGGTGTGTAGCAAACATTATATAACCGCCCAAATTGTTGTACATTTGTTTGTGATTGAGATGGATAGACAATTTTCTATGCAGTAAAAAATAGTAATTTCAGTATCACTGTTAAAAATATTCAGATTTTTTTTTTTTTTTTTTGATGCCTTACGTTATTTTGTCAGCCAAATCGAGGACACACGGCCACAGGTGCAATTTGTTTTGACCATCTACACCTTGTATAGCTCCATGCCAGCCTGCACTGACATGAACGATGGCTCGGGCCCATGGATTCTGCACTCTCAACAGATTCTGCATCGAAATCAAAGATGAAGAATCCCTTTAGCATCTCGCCCCATTGGGATTCGAACACGGTACCTTCCGATCCAAACGTCACAGTTTTAACCGCTGTTCTATTTGCTAGGTCAGTAATTTTTTACTGAGATGACTTTTTGTCTCATCTCACAGTCAGTAATATATATTATTTTCTACTCTAATTTAGCTGAGCCGCAAAATTTTTCCATGAAATGCCGGCATTAAGTAGTAGAATAATGAATGCCCAAATAAAATCAAGTAATTGTCTTTAGAGGGTTTTAAACAGCATATAGTATAACATTATTTTAGTAGAAATTATTCGTACTAAATTAGTCTGGAATTCGTATACTGATTCAGCTAGTTTACACTACTGTAAAGGTGCAATAAATTGGCACGAAACAACTAATCAATTCAATGTTATCTCAAAGAAGGTGAAAACTACAAAACAATAAAATATCGTAGGTTGTTGACATTATATTAATTGTCGACATTAAATCGTTTACCGTGCCTATCTCTGTTCGTAACACCATCTTAGTAATACTGGAAGCCAGATGTTTTTTGACATATTACCAATTTTACAACTTATTTTGTTATTTTTGTTGTATTTAAATGATGGACATTTTTGATCAATCAAGGTACAGAACAGTAGATTTACTGGCTGTAACACCAATATTTGGGACAATTTTATGATTTTCGACGCGAAATTAGTATATAATTCCGAGCAAATAAATAATTTTGTACGTGGTAACCAAATAATTTTATTCTTGTGGTGTGATTATGACCTCATGAAATCTCGGTTGAGGCCAAAACTTTTTTTACTTGTTTCATGCTTTAAATTGGTTCAACTCAGATTGTGTTAAAATTTTCAATTTTCTCCATTCAAGGGGCTAGTATCAAAAATGGGTATAGCGCAGTAACGAAATTATTCAACGGCGGTCAAGAAAATTTCGTTTTGTGGAGTCCAAGTCTCGGTTAAGATCAAAATTTTTTATATTGAATTTGACATAAAATTTCAATAAATAATTATGATCTGGCTAAAATCCCTTATAGGTCCGTAAGAAATTGTGTGCTGAAATTGAACTGAAGGTGACACAATTAAAAAACCTCGGATGCTATAAATGTCACATAAGTGTTGGCTTCCAAGAAATTTGTCATGAAAATTCAGAAATCTATTCTTTTCAAGAGGGTTACTTTTTTGGCCTGGCCAAACGATAATGGAGATATTTTTCATATTAGGCTAAATCATTGGCTTGTGGAGAAGTGTGTAGTATTTTCTGACAAATGCTAAATATTTCTTTTAAGATCATTTATAGGACAAATTTCACGTTAATTTTTATGTTTGTTAAGCTTTTAACATGATTAGCAAATACCAAGCTCAAATCTTCTTCCAATTCCTCCTCATTGCACTTTAGAATTTTAGATGATCTACAATTTTTAAGAAAACAAAAAATGTAAGTTAACATTTTGCTGATCAGGTCATGGCTACATAACTCTATGATGGTGGGTGGAAAAATTTGCCAAGTCTAGTTTCTTCCCCTAAGCTTATTTGGTTACCATTTTTGCACAGAATTTACTACAAGTTGCATAATTCGCAGGATTATCCTTTAATATAATATTATTCCAAACACTACGTGTGGGATTGAAGTTTGAGCGATAAATCTTTATTACAGCTGGCTTGATAATAAGATTGTTTCTCAGCCGATTCTAACTTAGTTTTGATCGGTCCAAATTATTCAGATTGTTATTGAAGAAATCCACCTTAACAGATAAAAAAATCCACTTGCCTCTGATAACAACTATAAATTTTGCGTACCTTTAGTGTAATTTATTATTGGACTCCAATGCACGTCCTAACAATTTAATTAACCTTTCGTGCTATGATAGTTACGGGTATTTTCAACTTCGTGCACGAGAAGTCTCTGCATTTGAATAAAGAAACGCTAGTTCCATCAATCAATTGGTGGTCATAAATGATGCGGCAGATTAAAGATCCGCAGTCACATTTTCTGCTCCTTCTCTGCGTATCGGATACATCAAGATGTCTCGTCATGTTATGATCGGTGCAGATGTGAAATTGTTTTCCTTGCAGCATGAATTTTAAATATTTGACGACTAAATACATTGTTGTCAGCTCGTAATATTATACGTATTGTAGCGATATTGTGCCTTTTCCAATTTCAGCGATGCCAGAAGGGTCAACATAAAGAATAGCGTTTGACCGTTCTTCTTGGTGGAATCATCTGGAGTAATTTGGCTTGATTTTTGAAGGCGTTTGGCAGAAACTTGAAAGAAGTGGAAACGTGTTGATGGCTTTGATTTATTCGGCCAGTGCCGATCAATGTCCAAAGGGATTGGTATAGTATGCCTTTTCAAGTTTTTCGAGATCCAATCATCGAAGACAACTGAAGACAGATTGTGTTATTTTTTGCAGCGGCAATTTTCGTGCAAAAACGTTAGTCCATCATGGGTTATTGAATTCAATTTTCATATTCCTTTGAAATTTCACTGTCCTCGCTTTACTAATCTCCCGAATAGTGAATAGCATATATCGCCAACCATAAACGAAACGGGGGAGAATTTCCGTCCTCAAACCATCGTTTGCGCGAAACGTTTTATCCTATGTGACTGGTAATCAACTAACTGAAGCCTGTTATATTATTATTATTGTTATACGATCATATTATTCTATTCTATTTTTCTTATCTATTATAAATTTTGCTCGTCTTATTTTATTCTTTAATTTTATTATTACTACTATTATTACTTTTCTTTTTCTTAAGACCAATCTTATCCTTTTTATCGTCGTTACATAAAGAATAAAATATACAAAAATAAAATAAAAATAAAAAAATAGAAAATTGCTGTTTGTTTGTGTTCTTCTTCCATATAGATACGTCTTCCGGTTTTCTTGATCGTCGTCTTATTTTTATTTTTAATATTATTTTTTTTTTTTGATAAAACACACAGAAAAGAAATGTTTTCATCTCTCCAAAGAATACAATACACTAAAGCTCACACAAAATATAGTATTTTATAATTTATGGATGTCTGGAAGACAGCGCAAACATAATATAAGAATAGTATGAGGCTTTCAATTTTATTCTTTTCTTACGTTATAACATTTTGTTCGTATAATCTTTTCGTACTATCGCTGGTTCCCACCCGATGGTCCGCGGAACTCTAATCTAAACTAGAATAATGCGAGTTAGTTAATGCAATATTTAAATAAATAGCACTTCTATAAAAGTCACTATCTGCGCCTCAACTTACACGAAACTAAACTAAATAAAATGTCAAATTTGCTTGCTTTCAGGGCACAGTATATATTATGAAAAGTCATCGAAAAGTAATCTCGTAAATCTACTTTTCAGGGGCGTAAATCGATTTTGTAACAACACTATTTTCGATAGACATTGTTGTCTCTTTTTTCACTTACGTGTTTTATATTGCGATCTCAGTATGACAGACTAAATTTACACACTATCTCTTTTTTCTTGTTTCGATAGCTATCGAAAATTAAGAAAGTTGGCGATACTTTATCGAATGAATTTATAAAAATAGAACCTATAGCAGGCCGTGGTGACCAGGGATGGGCGAAGTAGACTACGCCGTATAATCTACGCGGTTGTTGACACGTAAAACATTACTTAGGTTACTTGGCAAGGTTAATGGTCAACGCGTCGACCATTATGGCAATGTCAACAACCTATACGATATTTTAGCGCCCTAACGCACATATGTTGTTGATTTGTGAGTTAATGTAATGTTTGCTACACATCAATATAACTTTGGCTTGTTAGATTTTTTTATAGTAAACGACTTGTAGAATGATCCGATTTATTAAATAAAATATTTTGTTACTTGTGAATTCCTTGTCTTTTTCACACTAATGGAATTTTGTTTCTATCACCCTCTCAGTAAAATTAGTAAACTCAGTAAAAAAATTCCATCGAATTCACGCTTAAACTTGCACGGAATCGTGTCAATGAATGAGGGGTTATATATACGTTGCAAATCACATATAATTCTGTTAACAAATTTATCTAACTTGTTGGTGCCTATATATAGCAGGACCATAGCCACGATCTGGTAATGTACCATTTTTCACCTGCCAACTGTTTCAAATTCACGTACGTTTTGTCATCCATCAAAACACATCCACTGAATTTTGTTAAGACTTGGTCATAGGGCAGTGTGGCTTGGTTTTAAGCTGATAAGTTCTGGTTAGCTGGACGGATGAATGTTTATTCGGAAACTATTAAGGATATTTTGGAAAACAATAAAGCAGATGAAATCAAAAATTTTATTAAAACTGAAATTTCAATCAAAATTGATACAGCAACGCGGCTTGGGAGGAGCATAATTGAACTAAACACTCAGTTTATTCGCAATGGAAAAATTACACTTCGGACCTTAGGCATCCACTCGTTTGACATAAAATTCAGCTAAACTTTTTTAGGGACATCCGACATCGGGAAAAAAACATGTTAAAAGCGGTGAAACTGCTAAAAAACGAATTGGATATTCCTGAGGTGGATCAAGACGAAAATAGTAATAGTAATTCCGACCTTTGACAAGACAATGAAAAGGAAGGGCTAAAAATGCTTACTATAAATACTTACATTCAAATGTGAATGTTTAGGAGTTTTGTTTCAATTATTGAGCCAGTCAAAATGTTGACCCCACAATTACAAAATAACCAAATGAATCTCGGTGATTTTTATGTGCTTTGGAAAAACGTATTAAGCCAGAGAATAATTTTATTAATAATGAATTGTTAAATGCCGCAATATATACCTAGATGCCAGATTTCACTTAATATTTAGCAACGGCAATACAATCAACGATCAGAAACAAATTATTCATACAATTAAATTTTGAAAAATCTGCAAATGGGAAGATAGTGCTATTCCAATAGCAAAATAATCGGAAAGTGAATCAGACATGGTCGAACTGGTTTTAAAATATAAAGAGCACAGGAGTTTGCGCTTTATAAAACAATTACACGAGTTCCTAAGGTAACCAATCTTTAATGGAGTGTAATGTAGTGGTCCCTGTTACAACAGTAAGTATTGAACAGGCATTTTCTTCACTGAAATAAAACCTGAATCCAAACTCGAACCATAAATTGTAGAAATATAATAATTTAAGAACCTTCTAATCTAACTTAACTTTCTTAGAAGGTAACTAGATCAAAGAGTATAAAATGTGCACGTTAAGTTTTCTATATAAGAAAAACTAGCTACCTAATACGAGTATGACCATTCTTTTTGAAACAAAAAGCATTGAACGGAAATTTAAAAAATTGTCACACCCGTATGCATTGATCCTAACGATATTTGGTTAACGTAGTTTAGAATTAATTTAGAGACGTTGACTATACGTTGTCGACGTTGTCTACGGGTTGTCGACACGTCGACGTGGAAAATATTAGATGAAACGCCCATCCCAGCGTACAAATTTGTACTTGTTATTTAAAGAGACCAAACGTCTATCGAATATCGAAAATGATGATGTTACAAAATGCCGCCCCAGATGATACGCTAAAATGCGTCGATGAAACATTAGCCGAAGCTTCTTTATATTAGTTAGTTCAGCCGATTGAGGCACACAGCATTAACAACCTTGAATCTTTAAGATACACGTTCCATAAATTTAAAAGAGACAATTTAAAATATTGATATCGAAAAACTGGAGAAACCAACCAAAAATATCCATTTATGTCTTTTAGTATACAGATGACGTTAACACAATCATAAGATTGCATTGCTAAAATATATTGCGTAATAGATAGTTAACCGTTGTTAAGCTATATATCAGCTGAAGATTCAACTTGAGTACATAAATAGCATAACTGCCCGAGCTTTCTTATGATGCCACACACCACAAATCGATCACACTTTGCATACATTTTAGTATTTTACCAAAATTTGACCCAATTTTTAGAACTGTACTTTCTGAAATTTCATTAAGTAATTTATTATTACTCTATTGGGAATTTGGGATTCGAACGCGGTACCTCCCGATCCAAACGCCACTGCTTTAACCACTGTGATATTTGCTCGGTGAAAATTAACTCTATTCCACAATAAAATTTTCACCAGAAATGTTCCATTCCAATGTAAAAATGTTATAGTTAGAAATCAAAAAATGTCACAAACGTCTATTCCAAAATTTGGCGCGAATATTTTTTGTCATATTTTGACATCAGATGAAAAATCAGTTTGTTGCGATTACCATTCAAAGTGGTTGGTATCAGCTGAGCTTAAGTTCAATAAAATAAAAATGTACAATGCTTTAGATGTATCTAACATTTTTTATAAAAATAAATCAAAGCTGGAACAGGATTCGTTGATACTAAAAAATTACAAACATTCTGGGAGTGACAAAGGGTCGGATACATAACGTCTGCAAGAAATATTTTGAAACGGGTACGTTCCAACTGAAAGGCGGCGATGGGAAACTCAATAGCAATTAAGGAAAACACCTTGCTGTTATTAAATTTATCAAAAAATATAGGATAATTGAGATACATTACTGTCACAGTAAAATATCGAAACGGTAGTATTTATCAGCTGATTTGTCAATAAATAAAATGTGGAGACAATTTACTCCACACACTGATATGTGTTCAACGTGCAATCAATTCAAAGAACAATTAAAAACGTGAAAAATTCCTTCAGTAAAAGCAGGATTTTACCATAAGATAAAATTAAGAATCCATAAATTTAGGAGCAAAGATTTTTCCGAGCTTTTAAACGAAAAAGATGTGGAATTAATGACAATTAGTTTTGGTTGTCAAAAAATATGCCGTTGCTTAAACTAGCTGAACCACCGTATTTGAATCGGGCGCTTTATCTATATTTATTCGGAATGGTGGTAGGTGACATTATTTAACTACGAGTTTTTGCCAAAATCGAAAAAAAAGTTAAATTGAGAGAAACCATCGTAGTGGCCAACGAGTATTTAGATATTCATAAAGAACATAGAACAATTATGAATCTGGGTAGTGATGAGTGCTCTGTTATTGATTTCAAATCAGAAGTTGCTAAATTTATAAAACCGCCATCTAGATGGCCTTTTATAAATCGGGCATTGGATCTGCTAACTCTAAATAATAATAATGAACAGTTTTAAAGGCCATTACTGGTCCCTTACTGAGTCAACTATTAGGCTCCAACGGTTTCGATCCTGAGCATGGTCTTCATACTGTCTAAGACAATCTGAAGAGGCCAAGTCGTTATCTCCATCGTGGAGCCATCGTCGCCTGCAGCGACTTCTGCGCCTACCATATGGTGGCTCTCCTTTCAGAGATCGCTGCACAATTCCATCTCTCGTACTCATCCGTCAGCGGCCAACTTTCACATCCCAACATAACAATGGGCCTGATCAACGCTTTGTAAAGCTTCAGCTTCACGGCACTTGATAAGTATTTAGATTTTAGCAGTGGCCTTGGAGGATACAAAGAACGACTGCCAGCTGCCACCCGCACTTTAATATCTTCACCCACACCGTCATCGTGAGTGATAAGAGGACGCAAGTCTAAATAATGGAGTCAAATTAAAGGAAGCTCAATTGAATTTTAAACAAGCTTTTTAATTTTTAAAAAACGAGTCCAAGCGTTACTTGTTTGGTCGATCGTTGCCTTTTTGCGGTGATAAACTCAATTAATTTGATTTTGATATTTGCTATATCGTCAAAAAGGTCATTGTTAGCAGTACCCAAAGCATACTCTTTAATAGTGTCGAAACTTCTCAGAATGTCGGAAAGAGAAGGTATAGTTTGATTTTGCGACTACTCGATGATTTCTTCATCCGTAGAGGAATTGTGTGTTTCGCAATGTGAACTGAGGTTAACTATTTCATCTTGATGTATGTCCTGAATTTCTGTTGCAAGATCCACGTTTATAAATTTCATAGCCTGATATAAGTTTCCTTAACATAAATTTCCATTAAACTTTGAATTTCAGTTACATCGTATTCAATTATTGTAGCGCTTAAAATAGCGTCAGTTGAAAAGAAACCACAGTTTGTAAAACATTTCTGGATTGTTTCGTTTTTTATAGCCCTCACAGATCCTTGCCGAAATGTTATTCCGTCCAAAACACTGATACTTTTGGCGAGATCTGAAACTTTATCAACGGTATCCAATCTTATTAACATATGCTTTGATATAAGTTTGCGGTAGTTTATTTTCAGAGTTTGAATTTGTCTGCGTTATCCAATGGTTGAAGGACAGACGTTGGATTGGGTGCAAAATACACAAGCTTTATGTTTGTCAAAAATATTTCCGGGGGCATATCGCATTGTCGAGAAAAAGAAGAATGTGATGGTTTTGTTTTTCCATCTTTAAATTTAACTCGACAAGGTATTGCTCAAATACATGACTGGTCATCCACGCTTTAGCATTGGCATAATATATAACGGGTAATTTTTCTTTATCCAACTTCTTAAAGCAATGGGGATTCTTGCTTTTACCAATGACTAATGGTTTGTGTATTTCCCCGTTACCGAACAATGTTAACATCACTGTCAATCGTTCCTTAGAAAACTTACCCTTAGAACATGTCTCACCTTTGAGAGTTAATGTTCTATTTGGCAACATTTTGTAGAACAGTCCCGACTCGTCACAATTGGCTTTATTTCTAGGTTCATAGCCTTGGCACAAAATTTTTAATTTTTCCTTCCTGTCGGTTTGCCTCCCCACAACAAATTTTAAAAGAAATTTGATATCTAAGAAAATACAAATTTATTAGCTTTTTCTAAAACAAGCAAGCCGTCCATTGGAAGCCTTGAAATCATTTAAACATAATTTTTTTGCAATGTTTAACACCATTTCCTGAAGCATAGGTCCCGATACAGGTACATTTGTTGCCCTAGCTGCGCAAGAATATTCAAAAAGGGCTTTGTTTAATTTGGCGTATTCGGTATCCCGTCGTTTCATAAACATCTTCATAAACATCGACATTTTCATTAGCAGCGCATTATTTTTCGATAATCTCCTCTTTATTTTTAATAACGTTATAAATTTGGGTTTTCCCACATTTAAGGAATTCACAAATTTGAGTCACTGTTTTATTGTTATTTGTCAATTTTATAACTATAGATATTTTTCTTGTAAATTTAAATTGACAATTTTCAGCGTTTTCTTTCACAAACCCTTAAATTTACGTTCTTTTTTTCACAAACACGAAGTTGGTATATTTTCGTTCACCACAAGCATGAAGTTGGCTATAATTCCGGGTTTTACGAGTTTTCTACAAGAAATATTGTTCCAAGCAATTAGTTCCGTTCGTGTCTCAGAGATTCCGCCATAATCGGTAAAAAAATGTTAAATATTATTGGATCAAGTCAGTATTTTTGATTATTTTCCGTTTTTCGAAAGTTTCCGCGAAAATCAGGTGCCGCCTTTGTCAGGTTTCACTGTAAATTTTTTTTATTTATTTTATGTTATAAAACCAGAAATACAAAATATTGATCCAACAATTTGAATTTTAAATAAATTCTGAATTGTGAACAAAAATATGGCAATTCGTAATTAAATTCTTAAATGTTTGGATCTGAATAAGACTAATTCTGAAATTTTCTCAATTCAATTCTGGACCATACTTTAACAATTTCAGAAATCAAGACAAAGTTTTTCAAAAGTTAAAATTTGGTAATCGTGACCAATGATCCTCGTAAATATTGAAATTGTGGAATTAAATTTGGAATTTGTATCAAATTTGTGTCACTATTTTCAGCTTAGGATAGTTACCAAAAGATTATTTGCAGTAACTCTTTTCACAACACTCTGTGTTGGTTTCAAACCTGCACACATCAAATTTTCTGTCGAAAATGACCTATTGTGTTCAGATCAGGGATGGGTGAGGTATATTACGCCATGTAATCTATACGCGATTGTCGACACGTAGAGTATTACGTAACCTCAAGAAAATGACGTGTTTATGGATCTTAGTATGGTACTTTTCTGCTGTATGTCCATAATAGGTTTCTTTTTTGCTGTGATTCGAATTTTACTTGAAAAGTCTTTTTTTGCCTCAATCTACTGTTTTGGATTTCGACGTTTGTTATAAAGAGGAAAAATGAAGAATGAAATATGATTGCCTCGGATTTTAAAGTTGTTCGTTATACGTAATAACGAGGTTCCCAAAAAGAAATCATTTTACCTAGATTTTAATAGTTCTCGGGGTTCCGGACTTCTATATAAGTATATCTTTTAACAAAACTTTTTTACAACCAGATTTATCCGATTGCGCGGTGGTCACGGGGTAATGAATTAAAAGTGATCGTTAAAAATTGTAGGTATATACATAATTGTTTATCATTCACTTAAGGCGATGCTTTCAAATCACAGATATTGGCCTGAAACACTTGGCAAACTTTTGTGTTGCTCCGCGTCAATTAAGTGTATCTCATTGTTCGAATAAATAACCTATTTTGGACTTTATGAATTAGATAAAGTAGGTGCTACTTTAAGATATTCATCGATCGCCAAATGCGATACAATATCGAATGCTGGCTTTAAAGTTATTGCTAGAAAATGCTTTAAGTTACACTATTTAAATGTAATAGGGCGAAAAAAGCCTAAATTATTTTTATTTTTATTTTAGGACAGATTTCGGACAAATTTCAAGGGAACTAATTTGAGTGGTTTACTTTACATTTTAACTTCCCTAGTTGTAAAATAATGTCAGAAATTTAAGAAAATGTATAACAGATAAAACTAATTTTTGTAATCCTACATTTCTGGAGCTAGATTATGAAAATATTTTAATTTAAAATTTTTCTAATATACTCGTAACCTATTTTGAAAACAAATTAAAATGCATTGAAAGAGACTACAAAACCGTCACCGCCCGAATTTCATTAAACCTAATTAAATCTGGCCACCATAGTTTAGAACTATATAGTTCACTAAATCACTCTATCAATCGTCTATATTATCGATGTTTTCTACGAATATTCTACGTTGTCTACGATATCTACATTATCTACGAGTTGTCGATACGTCGACGTATAAAATAATAGATGACGCGTGAATGCGCATCCCTGATTCAGATGAGTGGAATACGGTTCGTATTTTTTTCAAAGTTCTTGCAATGTTTCTTGGATGAGTACTTTTTGTCAAATCTATTTTTTTTTTTCGTGAATCCCAAATGTTCCCCTAACTTAGTAAAGGTTAAGAAACACTGCATTTTAAATTCGTACAATAAAATTTAATACATCCATAATATATATATGTATATATAAGAAATATAAAATTGAATTGGAATCGAAGAATCAAAAAGGTAGATTGAAATAATAAATTTTAGTTTTACTTCCAATATAGCAACGGTAATCAATAAATAATTTATTTAATTTAATCAATATATACGGAGAGCGATTATTTTTTGTGTGTTTTGCAGTTAGACATTCAGTCGACTACTTTGTATGCTGCATATACATACGTACATATGTACATACATATATAAAGAAAATGTTAAACATAGATGCGGAAATATTTCACGGTACATGTTACGTTTAAAGTTTGACCTCAGGTATTTAATGAAACAATGATTATGAATACATAATTAAATTTGTAATTATGTATAATTAATTATATACAATATTTTCTAAATTGAACGCAACAATATTCCACGAAAAATAAAAGTTGTTCGTTCGCTTCTATAAAATATATTTGTACATACTCGTATATACCATCTAGAACGTAGACGAAGAAAAGTTATTTCTTTCAACATATGTACGAGTATATATGTACATAAATTTTCAAAACACATCTTATTTTTTGATGAATGCTTATTTAATTAAATAATTTGAGGTGGAAGTAATGTGGAAATTCATTGAAATATGAGTAACATTTTTTTGCTTATCTATATATATATATATGTACATACATACATACAAACATACATATATATGATTATGTTACTATAAATAATTGAAGCTTAATTGAACATTACGCCAGTATACCGCACAGTAAACTTAATTATTTTTGAATCGATCTTCCCAGGTATGTCGTATATAAAATATAAATGTATAGATGGAAAATTTTAAATAGATGCGAATATAATGTTGTAATACGTGGTATGTATGTATTCTGTACGTCTTACATATATTTAAAGTGTTCAATTTGTTATTTCAGTTTAATTCGCTTCACATAAAATATATATTTTTAAATTGTTAAATTATCTGTTGAAGACGTCATTGTCTAAATATATATCACCTCCTCTGATGGTATTCTTACACAGATTTAGCGAAATCATCGAGTTTTGGGAAGTTGTTTCAATTATTCTGAGTAAATATTAGCGGCTTATGTGTGTTAAACCAAAATCCGTAAATTCAATTGTTGATGGGTAAAGTGTGTTGCTAGCATTCACAGGACAACTAAAAATGGTTTAGTGGAAATATTTTAAATACAAAAATGCAGTAATAATAAAAAAAAATTAATTTCTTAAAATCAAATTTAAGTCGAATTTTTCAAGTTCTTATATACTCGTAGTAAAACACACGAAAAATTGTGTTGCACCAGACCTAGACGCTTTTCCGTGTATTTTACCATATGTGAGTGCTTGGCAAGGTCGACTAAATTTGGTATCAAAAATTTTTTTTCCTTTGCTCGATTCAAAATTTTAGTAAACAGTGCAAAGCATTCACATAGTAAAACCAACGAGTTGCATCAGTCCTACATAATTTTTCGTGTGTATTACTATATAAGTATATACTTGGAAAGGCCGATTAAAATTTGGGTGACCCCGTTTTGATAAATAATTTATCCTTATGTCCATCTTAGGAATAATCTTGGTTTTACCATATACGTTCTACACAATTCATTATTTTATTATCATCGTGATATTCCACTTTCTTGACGAAAAGAAAAATTGGTAGTAAGTCCGCTGGGGTTTGAGGCAGCGATCTATGCATTTGTACTTGCGGTGGCTGCGACTTGAGTTGCTAATTTGTGTTTTCTTGTTGGTTTGTAATTTTTTAGGTAGATTTCTGAAATGATATACCAATTGGTACAGAGCAGTCGTTTTGTGGTTTTTCGTTCTCATTTGTTTGGTGTATTTGGTTTGAATGGACGTTTGGTATCTGAGTGTATCAACCCGTTTTCGGCGGCAATCCTACAACTGACTGTATCTACTGTAATTTTCCGTGTGTTGGGAATATTTTGAAAATTGAGTTGTATAGTTTTCTTGTGGTTTGTGTCTTCATCTTGTTTGAATTGGTCTTTCAGGCTGTCGGTATTTGTTGGGGGTTATTGTTGTAGCTGGTTTGCATTCTGCGTAATTTATTCAGACATTCTCCGAATGAATGTCCATTTGCAATTTTTCACCCCCTTGAAGTTATCTCAGGATTTTATCCCAGGATTTTTTAAAAATACGTCTGACAATACAATCGTAAATAATCCATCCAAATAGATATTTAATTTATACAGTGGGTTCAGCTTAGGATTTTTTTACATTTTTACTATCCCAGACTTTTACGTCAACACAAAAATATACAGTTGGTACCAAAATACTCATCCCAAACTTTTTTAATATGTAAAACTTATATGATTGAAAATAAATGTTCTGGGCAAGTCGTTTAAAGGACAGCTAATTTCTCTTTGCGCTTAAGTTAAAGACGCTGTCAGTAACCATGACCTCTGCTTTGATAATTTTGTGACCGTTGGAATATAAATAAATGTGGCGCGTTTGCCAACTTTTCCAAGAAAGCTAGAACCGACAACAACGTTTGGCCAAGCTTTTGTATAGACCCGACTATTTTCTCATAGCGAATGAGTTTCAGACCTACCTGGTTGGCCACCACAGTGCCAGCGTTGATTTTTTTTTTACCGTGGAATTTTCCACAATATAAAAAAGTGTGGCGCCTTTGCCAACTTTTCAAAGCAAACTAAAATCGAAAAAAACTCGTTTGACCAAGATTTAAAAGGTCGAATTTTTTCGCATACCGGTTGAGTTTGGGACTCTTTTTGAACCATTCGCACAACAACGTTGGTACCATGCGTATGACAGGGCGTTGCTAGTTGCATATTATTCCGTCAAACATTTTCGTTACCTCTTGAAGGGTCTATATTCCTTATTCACCCCACACGTACAATGACATCTCAATTTTATCATGTCTGTTAACGACGTATATACGACACATGTCTGTTAATGCTAGGTTTTGAGTGAAGTTTACCCGTAGATTCAGGTGAAGCAAGACAATAAAAAGCAAATACTACAAGTCTCTCTTTCTCCCGTCGAAAGAGGAAAGTACCCACTTTTAACTGAATATTAACATTAAGGTTAATTTGAATGACGTGCACAGTGTGTGTGGTAAATAAATTTGCCAAAAGAACTCCGCCACTACATCCGTTATTGGTTATCAGAGGAAACTGCAGTCCACGGGTAACATCAGTCTACCCAGAAAGTCATAAATATTACAAAAGATTAAGAGCTTTTTAAAATAGTTTACCGTAAGCTCTTTGACCAATCATGTGGTATTTGAGGACAGACGCTAATTGTAGCGCTGATTTGTCGAAAATCAAAATTTTATTAAAACGAACTTTTGACTAAAAATGTTCGAATGTATAAATGTTCGAATAACCGATGCAAGCTGTGTCATATAAAGCTCACCTCAGAGCTTTAAAGAAGTAGAAAATTTTACACAAAATTAAAGCTTATTCGCCCATTATAAAACTATTGGTATTCGCTCTAATAAGCTTTAAGTTAAACTAAAGATAATCCGCATTAGTTATAACCTAAATAATTTTTAAAAGCTCCATAATTTCCTTAAAATAAATAGATCTTGAAACTTAATTTTCTTCGAGCTTAAGATTTTGCTTTTGAAAGAGCTTTGTAATTTAAAATTTACAAAGCTTTTTCAAAAGCAAAAGCTTGGCCCCGAAGGAAATTAAGCTTCATTTCTATTTATGTTAAGAAAATTTTGGGGCATTACTGGTAAAGACCAATAATTTTATAATGAGCAAATGAGCTTTAATTTGTATTGAAGACCTGCTTATTCTTTAAAGCTCTGATGTGAGCTTTAGGTGACACAAAAATGCTCGTTTAGAGTGCTAGTGTTTCTTAACCAGTTCGATTAATATGTCAAAATAATTAATGATGTCGGCATGTGTCTGAAAGCTCGTTTCTTCAGCTGGCAATGAAAAATCTAATTTAAGAAAGGAGTTTAATTTTTTCAGTTTCAATGAGTTTTTCGAAATTTATTTTTATTATTGTGATTCGCACGTATACGAAATTCTAGAAATTGGTGGAAGTACATACTATTCGTAAATTTTTCCTCGTGTTCATTTTCAGTCGGAAACCTTTCCGAATTTATTTAACGATAATAGGAAAATTTCCATCGATTTCTAGAAAAAGGCCAAGATTAAATAATTTGAAAAAATGTTTAAAAGACACGTGACTCTTGGCGTAAGCGCCTAAAAAAGGCAGTTCTGGTAATTCAATTCTCAATTTTTCAAACTAATATACTCGCAAAGGAATCTTTCGCCACTACAGCTACAAATTTATTTTTTTACTATTGTGCTTCTCACATTTGTCACAGAAGTCATTTTTTGGGATAAAGAAGCCCAATTTAAATTGCATGTGGAGTATGTATCTTTATACGTCTGTTCCGTTGCAGTACATACTTTTTTCCAAGTAAGGATGTGTCCTAAAAATCGTTTGGTTGGTTGAATCACGACAATAATTACAATTTATCGATGCAAATTCGTTGATATGATTGCAATATTATCCCATTTGTTTTGTAATAGTTTATTTTTTGTGTGTTCAGCTGGAAATTCCAACTATTGAGCTGTCCAAAGTTATCAAAGTTTACCTTCACGCAGCAAATCATTTCTTCGGCATTCATTGGCCGTATTCAAGGTCTGCATCAGACTACTAAAATGGTGAATCTATGGAATAAAGTGTTACAAAAAATAAGCAGAAAATACTCAAAATTTGAAAAGAATCAAAATTTTCATTGTTGGTAGAAATTTCACGTAATGTGATTATCGCGAATCGTGATTTTCAGAATGGATATCTCTCCCAGATTTTGGGAGAATATATGTTTATGTGTAGGATAAAATTGGGCTCAAAGTGTGACCCATGGTTACTCAGTGATAGGACATGTTTTCCCAGTTCAGGTCCAGCACGTTAATGCATTGTTCAAAGGGCGGTAAGGTGCAGTCTTTGTGTTTCCATCATTAATTGCGTTTTGTTGGCCATCTCTATGCTAACGGTGATATTTTTTTAACCATTGGAATTTCCGCAATATAAATAAATAATTAAAAAAGTCTGGTATGAGTATTTTGATACCAACTGTAAACTGTTTAAATTATGGATTAGTTTTTCGTGTAAATGTTTTAACACATCATGCGTGATTGGCTTCTGATCTCTCAAAATCAATTGTATCCAGTTAAAATTGTCATT
Organism: Tipula unca; assembly: GCA_951394425.1. NCBI lineage: Eukaryota > Metazoa > Arthropoda > Insecta > Diptera > Tipulidae > Tipula > Tipula unca. The sequence goes on from OX596380.1 coordinate 191,306,810, forward strand.
TCATCATGAAAAGACTTAAAGTTTTGGTGAGTGGCCAACTAAGAACATTCAAAAATCCATTTTTTACCATTTTTCTAATTTTTGGGTAAATGGGTTCGTTAATAAACAAAATTACGTGATAAGCAGCAACAGGCAATGCAAGAAATGCCAATGCATCTAGAAAAAAACAATGTTTGGTGCAGTTTATTGGGCAGTTCAAAATGCATGAACTAAATCTCGTCGATGTGTGGTTTTAGTAAGACAGCGTCATATGATAAGAATATACATGGACTTCTTGTGAAATTAGTTCGGTGAGCAATTCATCTCACGTTTAGGTCTAGTGAATTGATCACCAAGATCGTGCGATTTGACAATTCTTCACTATATTTGATGGGGTACGTGACGTTTCTCGTCTATCCCAATAAACCAACAACAATTGCAGTATTGGAAGACAACATTAAATGTATCATTAGCGAGATACCAGTCGAAATGCTTAACAAAAGTGGTGCAAAATTGTAGATCCCGCATGGACCACTAAAAACGTGACCAACATTTACATGAAATAATCTTTAACAAGTAAATGGCAAACATTGATTCAAATAAAAATTTTATACAATTTTGCCATTCTACTGTGTTTTTTTAAATTATAAACCAAATGCTTAAAAAATCAGTTTGTTGGTATCCTTGGTATTCGTTCTGTGCCTTCCTTTTCATTGTCTTATATGGTTTTAAACGTCTTGTAGTCTTTTACCTGTCATCGGTTTATCGGATTATTTCACTGAAGACTTGCTTGGTTCTCAGCCTGTTATACAAATGTTCCGATACACTTCGCCGGATTTAATGATGTTTAGGTTGGATCAGTTTCGTCACCACCGCATTCTGACACAAAGCTTACTACGCGTTGTTGTATTTATTGTCCGTCTTATTTTGTCCGAAAAAAATTGCCATAAATACGTGTTAAAATTCATCTATTGGAGGATTTATACCTACCTTATACAAATTATTGTATCATCCTAAAAATTTTTGATTTTGATGTCATCTGCATATATACGTCCATTTTAACTTGGTAACGGTACTTATTGAATAAATCTCCATACTAATTTCAACTTATACCTTCCATATAACTCTTTCAGTCAATATTAAATAACAGACAAGTTTGGATATTTAAGAACTCAACAAAACTGCTTCATTATACAGGTTTCGTAAGAAACTTCTGGAATAGTATGCATTTATGTTCAGTACAATTTCTAAAACTAAAAATAAGTTAAAACTACAATTGCCAATTTAATTCTACATTATGTTAAGCGTGGCAACAAGCATTTCCTATTAGTGTTTACACTTTTATTATTTTTTCAGGGAATTTTGGGTCACTCCTAGGATTTTTCGGTCCAGCTGTAAGATTTAGTGTTTTTTCTAGATTTTAAACTTAACTTCGAACTAAATACGAAAATTTAAGATTTCCGATTGGCCGAACAACAACGTAATTGGCATTCAAATTTTACAAAATTAGAATATTAAATAGAATCATGAATAAACTTATCAACTTTTTAGAAAAGCCGCACATTCGCAAAATTATTAGGTAGTTTTCAGTTAGGTGCTTTATTTATCCAAAACGAGGTATTAAAATTCCAAGAATCAACGATATGACTGCTCAATGCTTTACTGCATGCATAGGTATCCTCCAGTCCTCTTTTTACATTTAATTTTTATTTTTATTTTTATTTAGTAGGGATTTTAAAGCTGCCAGAATTTTTCTCTGACTGTTTGATGACAAACCGCCAATCTAAAACCACTGTGCCATTCCGTCTCACAAATACGCGTTAATAAGTATATACGCATATCTCATTTAAGGTGTACAATTTTTGGGTCTCGCACAAAAATTACATTTCAAATGACCAGAACAAAACATCAATTACGCAATATACACAACAAAAAAACACCACCCCAAAAAATTAGATATCGAAAAAAATAAAAAATAAAAATCACTCAAATTAATTAGTATTTACGTCCACCGCACCATAAAATCGCACCCATAATGATTGAAATCTTTTTAATTTTTGTTGTCGTTGCGTGCTCAACTCCTCATCAACATGAAAATGACATTCACCTTTTTTTTATGTTCTTCTGTTTTTTAATTTTTAAATAATTCCATTTTCTTCATTTTTCTATAATATAATACGAGAGCCCATTTCTTAAAATAAAATTAAAAATTTTACGGAAAAAAATTCGGAAACAAGTAAAACAGGAAACTTTATTTATTAATTAAATAAAAATTAAAATGACAATACCATTCATAACAGCAGCAGCAGCAACAACAACGACAGTGGCATAAGGCCCACACACACACATCTACACACAAGACAAAATCTGTTCAGTTCGATGTACAAAAAAAATAAAAAATCAAACTTTGTGTTTTCGCAGCGTCTATAATAGAAAACCAAGATACAAAGGGAAAACGCTATTTTAGCTTTTCGGTTCTGTATATTCATGCCTTCTTCGTCTGTTTTTAATTAAAGAAAAAAAAGTTTTGTTATTTATTTAAAAGAAAAAAGCTAACTTCTTAAAATTTACTTTTTTTTCGTTTCCTTAAATAAAATTAAAAATGCGATTTAAATGTGAAAGGAGGTCGAAAGTTTAAATCAGGAAAATACCAGAAAATACGACGTATACGTACAAGTATATAAACAAAAGCTCAAAGTTCGAAATCTTAACATATAATGGGAAATCGAAAATTTTTGCATATTTTTAAAATTCATGATAATTTTTCATTTATCAGCACATTTTTATCACATATATACGTAAATACATAAAATATATCGAAATTTAAAAAATTTTTAAAACAATTTTATTGTTTGTAGTTTTTATTTTTGTGAGATTTTAGATAATTTCTGTTATTTTTTTCTAAATCCGGAAAAACAGTCAACATACATGAATAAATTGTGCACACACAGAAAATAAAATAAAATAAAATGTTGCAAAGCTGTTTCCTGTTTCTCTAATGCAACCAGATTGGAAAACAAAACTTTTTCATTACAGTAGTTTTTGGGTAAAATATTTTTTTATTTTTGTTAAATAACACAAAAATATTATGAATTTGTTGTATGTATTAGAAATAAACCGAATAAAAAATTTATTTTGGAAATTTTTAAAAGGGACGTTTCATGTGGTCACAAAATAATTATGGTTTTTGTGGTTACAAACTATGTATATAAGTACTATATAGTATATAGCATAAATAATTTCCAATTGAAGCGTTTTGTTTGAAAAAAAAATTACCACTCCATAAATGGGGCACAGAAACGAGGTTAACATATTGTTTTAATTCTATTCACTTGTTTGAACTTTTTAAGATAGACAAATTTACAATTTATGAAGTCAACAACACCAATCTATACACCGAAAGAAAAAACCATGCTAAATTGTACGTAAAATAACATTTTCGGTTTACGAAATTCGTCCAACAATGAAAATTACGATTTGCTGACATTGCCAATGTTAACTTTCCAGATTTTCAACATTTACCAATGTTGAAACAACAGTAAACAATACGGTTGTTTACCATTTGCACTATATCAATTTGTTAGCATTTTTATTGATACATTAACAGTAAAATGGTGGTTTGGACATTGCGAAATATTGATATTTTTTAAACTTAAGCAATGCTGATTGAACAATAAAAAGGTTACTTTGTCATCTCCGTAAAACGAAATTATTGACATTATTACCGTCGTATTAACAATAAAAATGTTGTTTTGGACACTGTAATTTGTTGACCGAAAAATGAATTAAAAATGTTATTATGTTAACGATATTGTTAAATAAAGTTAACATTTTTAATACTGATTTTATGTGTATCTGGTTGGGATTTATAGTATAAATAAAAAAAGTTTTTAATTAATTTATTTTTAATAATTGGTTTTATTTAAAAAAAAATCATTAAAACATTAATTTCAGTTTACAAAAATTCTTATTGTAATAAACTATTATAATAAATTATACTAAAAATATTTAATTCGTAATAATTTCAGACCAAAAAAATCATATAGATGCATTGGAGGTCCACAGAAACTATTAATATGATAAATTTCAAAAGAATCTAATTCATCCTTAATCCGATATGACTGATAGTGTTCTAAAAATTTAATTAAATTTAATTTTTTGACAATTACAAAAAAATAATCATTTTTAGTGTCCAATATAAATGATTCAATTTTAAAAAATTTCATTGGCTGTTGATCTATAGCTAGTATATAACCATTTTTATATACTGTTCCCCTATATTCAACTGAATTAGCTACATTACAATTATTTAAATCTAAAGACATGTTACATTTCTTATTAATTTTGTTATAAAACCCAAGTTTAGTTATATCTATTTGGACATATTTATCACAATTCATGTTTTTTGGAAAAAAATGTATCACTCTTTATCTAATAAAAATTTAGAAAATTTTAACGGAATTTTCATGCTCAATGAATATGCGATATTTATGCGTGAAGCTATATTTCTTGCATAAATTTTTGCTTCTCGGTGCTTTGATTCAAAGCGATATGTCCATAAATATTTCACAGGACCACTTTTTCGTATAATCATAGGATAATGGAGAAGGAAATGGAATTTTGGTTTTAAATTTTGGTTAAACAATTGTTGATACTGCCTATTATGTCGCTCTATTAAATTTTGTAGATTTATTAACATATTTTCATCAAATTTTGATTTCATTAAAATATCTATTATTTTTAATAATGTGATAAAAAAACTCCAAACAATATCACCAGTTGGAATTAAGTCACCAATAATTAAAGGTAAGAAGGCTTTCAACAAACCTAAATTGTGGCATCGATGAATAAGGTAACATTAATTCTTTAATGCTGTCTGTGATACAAAGCGTAATAGTTGATACACTATTTTGCACGTCTGTTACATCTTTTCTAGTGAAATGTAGATCTATCAACAATTTACAACATTTTTTATTTATGTTATTTTTTAAATCATCAATATTAATATTAAAAGAGACGTTAATTGGCGAATGCAATAATTCATGTTCAATAGGATTTGCTATCAAATTATTTTGTGATAATTCATTTAAATTTAAAATTGGTATATTTCCTGATCGTGAGTTTAGTTCATTTTCACTAGAGTTATGATCAGTTTGAATTTGATTACTATTTATATTGATTTTATGAGTTTTCATATGTTTTCTAAAACTACTACTATTTGTAAAGTTTTGTACACATTTTTGGTGAGTACATTTATATATACTATTAGAACTATAATTATGAATTATTCTATAGTGTGCCATTAGGTTTGACAATGTTTCAATCTCTTTTTTACATTCATAACATATCATTTTGATTATTTTTTAAAATTAAATAAAATTCTGCTAGAGCTGAGCTTTTTTTGTCATTTTCAGTCGTAATTTCATAGATATAATTTTGAATCCATTGCCAAACCAATTCCGACTCTTTAGGATAAACCAAATTGAATACCTGAAAGCACTTAAAGCATATATCAAGTGCTGTTAAAAATGAATTACATTTTAATGTAAATTTATCCAAAACAATATAAAACTCTTTAATACATGTAGGGGACGGTCCTACTACTAAAATAAATGGCTGAATTGTCGTTTTACTTGATGATGCTTCATTTTGCTTCTCAAACTTGAATCGTTCTAGGTCATTAATAGCATATAGATGAGTAATCATACTATTCACTGCGTCCTTAATACTCGTTCTTTTATGATGATGACGTAAAGTTGGTCGTAAAATACAGTTAAGTGCAGCTATTTGTATATAATTGGCAGTATATTTATTATAAGTATGAAGTTTGAAGTCTACCTTTACCGAATTTGTTTATAATAATATCATTATACAACAATTTATAATGTTTATCTTTCAGCTTATCTAGAAATATTGGCCGTAGTTCACATAATAAATTATCCCACTTTCGAAACAAAGTTAGCTGAGATTTCGGATATTCCACACCAAAATCATAATCTATCTAAAAGTAGAAAGGATTAAGTTTATGAAAAATATTTTATTACTTAACCATTTAATAATGAAGTTGATTCAATGTAAATTTTCCTTTCTATTACTATGGTGTTTGACACAAATTATAAACAACTCCTAAATTTGTGTATAAATTGAAAATTACTAAATATGAATTGAAAATTTTTAAGCAACCATTACACGATCAATATTGATGTCATTATAATATCAGAAAATTTAGATTCATATATGTGAATACAGACCGTATAAAGTTTGCTTTAAAAAACTGGAGCCCTACTATAACTTTCGATACTTTTACGATTTTTGACGACGGTCGTTTTCCTATAGTAGGCAAAGGAAGAAAAAGGAAAACAATATTATAAATTTACTATTGTTTACCTATTTCTTCCTTTGCCTACTATAGGAAAACGACCGTCGTCGAAAGTCATAGTAGGGCCCCTGTTTTGACAACTGAGTTAAAACATATTACCTCGTATTGTAAAATTTTTAGATTAAATTTTAAACAAAATATTTTTAACATATTCACAAAGGCACTGACATTAAATAGAGAAAATGAGCCCATAATTTTTACTTCATAAAACTGTGTAATATGTATAATTATGTCATATAAAATTTTAAAATATTTTAATTAAAGTATACTTACAAATGTATCTCCAATAGAACTTTTGAAATATGGCCATTCGCGCAAAATGTTAAATAATGGTGTGTTATTTTTTAAAATTTCTTTTCGTAGTAAATTATATGATCTAGCCCAAATGTCACGAGCTGAGTTGTCTTTTTCTGACACGAGTTGAATTTTATTTTTCAAAATTTCCATTTCTTCAGTATTTATCTCGTTGTCAACTTCAATGGATGCCATTTCTTGTGAGCCAGCATTTTTATGATCCTCTTTTTCAATATTATTACCCTTTATTTTCATCTGTTTAGAGTTTACTTCCACATCAATTGTGCATTTTGATTTTCTATTTAATCTTACAAATTTGTTAAAAAGTCTCCCCGATGGATTTCTGGTTTTATTCCGTGGTATATAATAAATGTCTAAATTTTCGTTAGGGAAAATATTTATTATACTCTCTGCTAATTGATTCATTTTTTTTGGATCTGGCACTTTATATGTTTTAAGGATAGGATCATAAAAGTGCTCAACTATACAAGAAATGATATCATCTCGTTTTTTCTCATCTAGCATTCCATGTTCAGCGTAATATTGGATAATATTACGACCCATGTCACTGGATTGAAGTATTTCACGAACGGACTAAAATAAAATATTATATAGTTATAATTTCCATCCAAATAAATCGATAATATACGAGTATACCAAGAATTATACTTACTATTCCTAACGAACTTTTTGATGAGATCTGCATGGGTGAATTCATGCTTGGAGATTCAGGTTTAAAAAACTCACGACATTTATCAAACCACTCACATACACCACTATCGTTTACGGTGCTGCCCTGCGAAATTCCCTGGAAAATTTAAACTTAATAAATTCAGAATTCAGATAATTATAAGGGAATCGTTTTTAAAATTCTATAATCGAAATGTTATCGTAACAATTCAGTTGGACAGTTACCTGTGATTTTTTAAAGAAAAACAAATTTTCACGTAGTCGTGCTCTCAACCCAATATTTTCACGACCAGGGAACATCTCTCCAATATCGCTTTGATTTAAATATTGGACATCGGCATATTTTACACCACATTCTATACAAATAATATATTAAATTTAATTTAAATAGAATAATTTTTAATTGAAACAGGCTAACATAATATGAAACTGCAAATAACTTGGTTTGAAAATTATTTTATGATCTTAAAAAGCATTAACACAACAGATAAATCAAAAAATTATATTCACCGTGAAAGCAAACAAAATGTGTTTCCATCCCCCATGATTTTAATAGTTCTAGTAGGCCATCATCGTCAAAAAGGGTAATGAAAGGTGTATCGGGTGCTTCTTCCAAATGTATGTGCGTTGTAGCCAAATTATCATCACTACTTATGAAATTATCATCACTATTTATATCATTGTGGATTTCTGCTAAATCTATCGATTTAGTTAACACGTTCATTTTTATATACACTTATAGTCACAAAAAATATTGCATTATATTTAATATCACAAATTAAAACTAACTATACACTAAATTTTTTTTACCTATTATACGTCTTCGCACTAAAATATTTGGATACGTTTTGAAAAAAATGTGATTCTGCATATTCTACCGTTATAGAAAAAAAAAAACACAAAATATCAATGAGTATATACAAAATGTTACGATTTGTTAATAAAATGACACAGAACACGACAAATTATTATCATAATAAGTATGAATTAAGAATAACTGTTGTTGCAACCAATATTATGATTTTGCACAGAAGTAACATTGTACATCAACATTGAAATGTTACAAACTTGTCAACATTATCAAACACAAAATGAATGCAATTTGAATTTCTTAGTCGAATTGTTTGAAAACGATGCTAATTTATACATATTAATTACAATACAGCTTTTTTGCATATAAACTGTTTAAAAAAATGTCAAATTTAAGCGACAATTTAATGATTATAATTTATATACGGATTGTTGATTTAAAGTCAACAGTGATTTCTTTCGGTGTATAAACTTTGAATACACGACAGAATTAAAAAAACATTTTTAGTTGCAAAAAATCGGATGCGAATAGATCGCTTTGGCCAAATTATGAAGCGATTAGTAAACGAGTAATAAAGTGTGTACTGTGTTCATTCTTTCGCTAAACATCAAATCAACACCTGGTTTGGACAGCATTTCTTGTTTATTCGCTGCCTTTCAATATGGGTTTAGGAAAAACAAAAAGACACAAACAGACGGTTGTCTTACTTGAACCAAGTAATCAAGCAAATTGATAAAGGATTAAAATTATCAGTACTCTTTATAGATCTCACAAAGGCCTGTGACAACGTGAACATGCATGGGTACGCTCTTAACAAGCCATATTATTGTGACTTCAGAGACACATAGTATGACTAAATCACTAGTTATGTCTTACGAGATATAACAATTTAATTTTTTAAAACTCAGGAATTTATTCCTGAGTATTTTATTTCTTTTATAAATTTTTTATTTTTAATTTTTATTACAATATTTATTCTCCGATCTTATCGGTGTAAAAGTTACAATAGAAAAAACCGTCTAATGTATATTTGTTATTTCTTTATATAGTATATATTTCCGTAGTCAGCGTTTATAGTTGATGTTGACTTTTATCGCTGAGTTGGTGTTTCCCACAATTTAAATGGTTGGGTCGTTGTATCTATGGAATGTGTTGTTTTTGTCTATGCGATTTTCATCTATGGGAATTGACTTGATATTTGATGTGCGGTATGATGTTGTTGTATCAATGGAATATGACTCGCGATATGATGTTGTTGTATCAATGAAATATGACTTGCGATATGATGTTGTATCTATAGTGTTGTTGTATCAATGCGATCAATGTGGTTGTTGGTTGTTGTATCTGTGGGATATGACTCACTAATTAAGCATTCAAATTGCCAACTAATGTGGGTGTCGCTGGGTTCTAGTTTCATTACGGCCTTCATTATTTTTATTACATATTCATGGTATATTTTGATGATCTTCCACTTCTTTTGCTGATGATTTTTCATCTAGTCCCAGTTTATAAGACAACCTCATATCTTTTCTGAAAGCTCAAAATAATGTCTTAAACCAGGGGAGAGAAAACTCTTGTCATCTTTGATGATCACATTTGGTGTTGCCGCCGACGAAAATTGTTGCTTCGCGTCTTCGTCGGGAGGTGTAACGCTCGGCGGTATGCGGTTTCGCTTGATTTGTGGCGTCAACATTGCCGGCCGACCTAAAGGATTTTATCCTTTAGTTGACGATATTGTCGTTGAACGGTAGTAGGCACAGTTTACCACTGGTCTCGTAAGCGTCGTGTTTTGGCATTTAAGAGTTACTGTACGTTATTGCCCATTTCGATGAGGGGCAATTTTCGTTCTTGAGTAGTAGTGGCCGATAGCAAAATTGGTGCGGTTTTAAGCAATTTGGGTCGCTATTGCAGTCGGGAGAGGTATTCCGTTGACCAAATTCTCCAAAAATGCTGGAACATCTGCTGCAATAATTGATGACTGGTAGTTGAACGATGGCGAAAGCATATCAGGCATTTGTGGACATGCGCCTTTACTAGCCGGATCTTCTGCACGGGTCGAATTCAAAGATTGAGTAACCAATATAGCTCTGGCATGGTGATAAAGTTGATGTGTTGTCTAGGTTAACGAGGCGAAGCCGGAGGAAACGTCAACAATTTTTCGAGGGTCAAACAACATGTGAGCAATTGATAGAGTTCGTCATGGCACGATGCGATGATAGAACACGCGGAAATCCCTGATCTGATTTTGCGTTCCTGTAGCAATCGTTGATGTTGTATGCCGTCAGCCCTTGAAATCTTCCGACAACCATTTAGGACCATTCCACCAGAAGTGGAAGTTGATGAGTGTCTACATAAAACCAATCGTTCGTCTTCAAAAATGTCTTCCATCGCTTTGGAGGGCTACGAAGCCATCCAAGAACGACCTGCGAGTCGATCGATGCAAATAGTCGAACTTCTTTGATGCTGAGTGACTGAACGACCTTGTACATCAGTTTTGGGAGCATCACACTGGCACACAGCTCTAGGTGCAGAAGGGTGATGCTTTTCAGTCGGGCAACCTTTGTCTTCGACGCTACAATGGTGATCTTGAATGTCCCGGCTGCCGACTTGGTGCGAGCGTACATCACCGCGCCATATGCCTTCATGGAAGCATCGCTGAACCCGTGTATTTGAAGATCATTTTGAGTTGTTGATTTGATTTCAGGTGATTTCAGGTTTTTTCGATAAGCTAGCCATCGTTGAATTATTAATTTTAGAAAATCATCGTCCCACAATAGTCTGAGGACCCACAACTCTTGGAAGAGTATTTTTACTATGACGGCGGTGGGAGCCAGCTTGACGCTTCTGAAAGGATGATCCTTTTGGTCGGCATCCTTGTGTCTGAGGAGATATCGATCTTGAACCCGAAATAATCTGCTGAAGGCGCCCAGAGTAACCCTGGCACCGCTCCCATATGGTTCAGCTCTAGATATGCCCTCATGAAGTCTCGACATTCTTCTCGTAAGGGTGCATTTCTGGAGCATCGATGTTCCATGTGTTTCAGGCGGACGATTGCACCTTCTCGTGATGATCCTAGTGGTGATGGTTGGTCGATGAATGGGTGTATCTGTACGATGTATCTGCCATCATCATTTCGAGCATGAGTCAACATGAAATGCTTTTCACAGTTTATTTCGTCTGCAGTGGGTTCGCGTAATAAAGGAATATCTTCAATCATCCCAAAATGATTTTAGTGTGTTGTCAATACTGCTGTAGTTTTCGATGATTGTTGCCGAACTAAATGATTCGTCCGGTCGATTTTTTCCCAGTTTGGTTTCACATGCAAATGGGGAACCATTGGATATGGTTCGTTGCATGCGCCAATGTTGAGCGTTCCAAGGAAGTCGGCACCAAGCAACAAGTCGATTTTGCCGGGACGATGGTAATGAGGATTGGCGAGTTTTAGCTTCTCCAAATGTGGCCATGTTCAAGGTATGTTGTTGGTTATCTTCATCTACTCCATCAGCATCTCAGTGACTTTATCTGGATGTAATGGTGTCTGAACAGTTTCGTGTGGATTTTAATTACTGCAAATTCTGCAATTCTGTTTGTTTACATAACCATTTAACCAAAAATGAGCTTCATCACTGAATACAATTTTTCGATGAAAATGTTCACCAAGGCCTCAGTTCTTGAACCAGGTGAATTTTTATAAGAATGTAAACCCAAATCTTTTCTTAAAATTCTCCATGTGGTTGTTTGAGAAAGATTTAATTGTTGAGATCGACTTGGAACCGATAAATTTGAATGTTCTGTTACACTTGCTGCCTCGTCGTACTGGTACTGTTGTATCTTGTGAAGAAAACTTTCAAATCACTTTCAAATTTATCTACAATACGACAAATAGTTAGTCGATTAACTGAATAATATCGTTCATGAATTCTTCTAAAATTTCTCATGAACTAATTTTGATAAAACAATTTAACAATTTCTAAATGTTGTTGAAGCATGTATCTTTCCATGATTAAATGGCATAGCCCACTGAACACAAATGACATAAGAAATGTCAAAATAATACGCACTATTGCCATTATAACCATTTTAAATTGTATCATTGCTAATGGAAAACCCTTTATATGATATTCAACAAAATTCAAACCTGCCAGCAATTTTAAATATCAAATATTGGCGACTGTCAGGCACATAAAATTGAAAGCGGAATCATTCAAGACGCCATGCTTCTGACTAACTTCAAAAAAATTAAACAGTACCCTACACTTCAACAAGAGCGAGAATGCACTCCCAGAAAATCATTCCGATTTGGGCATGATTTTTAAAATTAGACCAGTGGTTGATACTCTCTAATCGATGATTAGAAAAGTTTCTCCAGAACAACACTTGTCGGATGATGAGCAATTATGTGCTACAAAGGCGAGACATTTCATGAAACAATATATCTTGTCAAAGCCCCACAAATGGGGCTCTAAATTCCCGAAAATCAAAACTATATATATAAGGATTCGACAATAATTTTTCAACAATCCCCACTCGTTTGGAAAGTTATCCATTGGGAGATTCGTTTGTTTAAGTATACAGTTCGCTAAAATTCGATTGTCTAATTACAAGCTAATTATAATGAGTTTAGTCATAAATAGTGCACCAAACAGCAACTCTTTTCGAATGCATCTGTACACTGAGGACGTTTCAACAGTGAACGAGAATCATCGAATATAAGTATAGAAATTATTTTCGCTACGCCGAGAGGGAAACCTGCTTGAAATCTTGCCAATTTTTTACCTAATATTGGAAGTAATGTTTGATCCTAGGGAAAGCCTGCTTTATGCAAAGGTTTTGCATGATAAGTTTAGTGGTAACCATCCTATAAAGAGAGAGATTCGATAATTCTCGCGCTCTCCGAAAGTAGGCTCCATTTGATATAGATATCCTGATGTCAGAATTCGGCAACAAAATGCGAAAATCGAAACTGTCTGTTGACCGAATGCTTTGTTATGTAATCAAGTTTAAATTCCATTAAGATGGTCAACATAGAAATTATTAATACTGGCTTCTGCTGCGATTGAATAACTGCGGGCTTTATATTTCGCCAACGGTTGTGATGTCCGCATTGCTAATATTCATTCTAATGTGTGCTTAAAAACAATTCAGAATTCTCATTTATGACTTCAGCTTTCGTCATAATATGACTTAAGACACTTCTTAAGCTAAAGAGGCTAATTCTTTCCAAACCAAGCATAATGTAATCTGGCATTAAGTATGTTCCTTTACCGCTTTTAAACCATTGAGTTTCTTGGGAAGCGACGTGTTTATATCGATACTCTATAAAGTATTTGTGACAAGGCGTTCAAAACGCGCCTGTATTATCTTAATGACAACACGTTCCAATAGCAATTGCATTTAACTGAAACGATTTTTAACCCTTCTACCTCTCCAGTCAAATAGAACTATTCAAGATAAAAGAACTGCAAGCCCAGTTTTTGATTCTTATGCGAGACATTGGCTTTGCGTAAAAGTTTTTAAAACCAAATTATACTTCTTGGTTGGCTTACCATAGTTCAGATTTACCTGCTGCGAATGGGACATCTTAAGATGATACATTTGGTACAGAACTATAAGAAACAGAGATAAGGTATAGAAACAACAATCCTTTGGTAAAGCATCCTCTTTCGTTTTGCAATCCTAAAAGATTGACGCATTTTGGTTCAAGTATTGCAACTTAAATACCTTTACAAACCAATAGACGCAGACGCATAATTCCCTACATTCCAAATTGCTTTGCGGATTTGAACGGTTGACAGGATTCCTCTCACAAGACTACTATAACAGCTATATTGCTATTCGTGGTTCAAGGTCTAGATTTTGTGTTTATATAGTCTACATTTAGTGTTTATATGGCTGAACTTGAACACGATGTTAGAATGGTAATTGGTAACTTTAATGCTACAGCTGGTAGAAATCAGGCCGACTTTTGTGAATACATAGGTTTTTACTCCCGACACGAACTGCAGCCGATAATGACGAGAGAAAGATGTACTTTGCAATTGCCCACGAGCTAAGAGCAGCAGGCACACTCTTCCTACACAAACAGATACATTTACATACATCCACCCTCGCAAAATTCCCCGCTGCCAAATTGACCACCTGTTATTTATAAAAGGATGGGCAGAATATGTGAGAACTTATTGGTCAACAACCAAACACGTAGGGATCGATCATCATTGAAAGTAATGTCTGACGAATGAAAAGTGGCCGCGGTGTGCCCCTATCTTCAAGAAGGGAGACCGCTTGAAGTGTGAAAATTATGGAGGTAAAGCGCTCCTTCGACGAGTTACTGTCCTACATTATATTGGATAGAATCACCAGGATTTAATCCAAATCGATCAGTAACTGATCAGGTCTTTTCGCTGCGAATGATTTTATGTAAATATTACGAGACTTCGATCACCGTACGTCAGGTGTTCCTGGATTTTCTGCAGGCCTATGACTCGATCAATCAAGAAATTTTGTGGTCTGCCCTGGAAAACCTAGGAATGCCAACAATATTGGTACGATTGAGCAGGCTATCGAGAATTTTTGCAGTTAAATCGGTTGTTCGGTACGGAGATGCTCTGTCCCCGATACTCTTTAATCTCATGTTGGACTACATCTTTCGTAAAACTGAAACACCGCTAAGCGCTAAGCAACATCTTATATCGCCAGTTCAACCAGGTGCCTGCAGATGCATGATTGAACCAAATAGCAATGGAGTGAAGGAAATACTTGATCAGCTTGTAGGGTTTTCAGCTGCTGTTGGACTCCAGATTAATAGGTTCCAAACAAACTACATGATCTCTGGTTATAAGGGCTCCTTACATTTTAGAGAAAAACCTATACGTGTGATTTATGGCTGAAAATGCAAGGTAGATGGGACATACCGAGCTCTGTACAATATTGAGATCAAGTGCAACAAAACCCAATATTCAATATCAACAGGGTTAATGACAATATTTTAGCATTAAATATATGACGGAAGATGCCTTAACTCATCATATATATGTGTGTATACAACAATAACCATATATAAATAAGACACGAACATTTTCGAACATCACGAAGAAAATACTGACGAACATTCTGTAACGTCCTCGAGGGTGACGACACCAGCAGCCCAGCAATAATAGGCATATAACTTCAAAAAATAAATGCCATGGCAGGAGCTAAGCAACAACAAGCGCCAATGCCAACCAAACAACAACAAAATGACTGAGCAACTTTAAATTCAAGAGCATACATACTGAGCGGTAAAGAGCGGCAAATCAAATAAAGACTTATTTTGTGCGATAAAATCCAGTGCACACAGTTAATAGATACGACAAGAAGCAAGGTACGATAAAACACTTTTTGTGAAAAATCATAATAACTATATGGGTTGTGTTGACTATTTAGACAGTATACTATTGGTCGCTATAAAATTAGACTTTGGTAAAAAAAAAATGGTATCACGGCATTTTCTACCATTTAATCAATTTAAGGCCATGTGTAAAGCTGGAGCTCCTAAAAGAACCTGAAAACAAAAGGAAAACGCCAAACATATAGTGCCATGAGAAAATTTCGCGCGGATGACACCAGTCATCGGCCGGAATCGATTCAAAAATTTCTAATGTACAAACTACAGAATTGTGCATTGCTCTACTTTTATGAAATGTAAATTTTATTGAAATATGATTTTGGTCATAAATAAATCTGCTAATGACAACTAATTAAATTACTGCATGCAATCTATCTATATACAGGACCGATAATTATGACCACTTTGGCACATGGCATATAGTTTAAATGAACTGTTTAAAGCAGCTTTAACTTTTACAGTTAAAAAAGTTAATTCAGCCGAACAAAAGAATCCTTATATATTATGCATTATGGGGAATATTAATGCGATTATTGTCCGAAAATAGAAAATAAATGGAAAAATTGAAAAACATTTCTTGGAACACGACAACAACATAATTTATTTATGCTGTATCCTGTATGTGAAAGATTTTATATTATTCCTTTTTCGTCTTGTTGTTCATGCGATGTTCTTGGTACATGTACATCGAAGAATATTAAGATTTTCCTTTTTAGGAATTAAAAATTACAACAAAAAATTTAAAATTTATTAAACTACAAAAGATTAATTAATTTCTATATAAACAACCGACTATCACCCACACACACATAAAGAAAAAAATCTTGAAGGAAATCTAATTATCCCAATATATGAAAGAACACAAAATAAATTATACAAATTTTGAAAATCATCGACCTGAAATTTTAAATATAAATACAAACATTTTTTTTTTTGTATTACAACAACACCCCGAATAGGGGTGGAATAAAAACTAGTATAAGATATAATAAATTTGTGGATGGTGATTGGAGAAGTTTAAAAAAACAAGTTTTTTTTAGAATTTTAATTAAATTAAATAACATAAAATAAAATTTAAAAACAAAAAATATTTCTCGTATTTATTTATTTCAATTAGTATTTTATTTCTATATAATTTCAAATTAAATGAATATAATACATAAAAAAAAAATTAAAAATAAATTTTTTCTTGTACACAAAAAATTAAAACACAAAAAAAAGGTTAACAAATGGAAAATAAATTTTCACTATACATATACATACATACTTATACCTACTACTTTGTCAAGTTCGTGGAAATAAATTTTTTTTTATCTAGTATTTAAAATATTTATAATTAATTTTGTATTGTTTATTATTCAATTAGAAATTTAAATAATTTGAATTGAAAACGAAAAAGTATGTATACATTTAAAATAAAAAAATTCGCAAATATTTTATTGAAATTAATTTAATTAATTTAAATTTTTTGGGGAACATTTATTTTTCGAAATTTTGTGGAATATTTTTATGTTTTAAAATTTTACAAATTATTATAGATGTCCATTCGTGGTTCCCCGACATCAATCTAGTTTAATTTACTTGAGGAGCAACACAACACCGATCGTTCTTCTGCGGTTTCATCAAGGAAAGAAAATCAATGGAGCCGTCATAATGGCCACTCATATTTAGATTGCGGCAATAATATAATTGAAGCAAGGAAAGTCACTATGCATTTTTTTTTGAACCAACGAATTAAATTATTTCACAAAAAAAGAAGCACTTTGGTCCCTACTTCCGGAATACATTTACGATTGCTGAGGCCCTATTCCTGAATACAAATTCGAATAATTGTAATACGAGTTCGGTTTCATACGTTGCGAAATTTCTTTTTATTCCGCAATACGAGTTCGGCCCAAATTTTGAAAATAATTTCAGAATCAAATTAATTAAATATATTTTTCATTATTAAGTTTACATATTTTGTCTTACATATTCTAGACTAGGTTAGGTTAGGTAAAGGTGGCCGTCCTAAAGGAATAGCATAGACACAAAGTTGGTCCATAGCTGCACCACATTCGAGTTTCCACCTCTTCACTCGCTAAACGATCCTTAGCTTACAAAGAAGCGTTTAAAGTCCCGGATCTCGATCTTACTAAGATCCGTGAGGTTGTTCAAAGGGGAAGTTCCCATAAATTTTGTTCTGTTGTACGCTAGACTAGGACAGGTGCAGAGCAGATTTCAGACATTTTCCTCCTCCGTAGGCTGACCCGTTATAGCTCCCACGACCATGCCACGTCCAGTCCAGGCCAGATCTGCCTGGTTATTAAAAGCGAACTGGCGTTAGACCATCTGACGTTCGTTTCTTTTATATGGCTTCTTCCTGAAGCAGCAGTTTACATGAAGTAAGCGGTATCTTTATATCCCGCCTGTTTTGGGTTATTAGGCGTGCTGTACCCTTACGGACCAACTCATCTGCCATTACATTCCCTGCGATGTTGAAATGCCCTGGCACCCACGTTGAACTGATCCGCCATCTCATTTAAAGATGCCAGACAGTTCTGGGCTACCTTCGACGTCAGGGAGTATGGATTGTAGCGTTTTAATAGCAGCCAGGCTGTCCGTAAAAATGCAAATATCTCTCGTAGATATTACATTATACTTCAACCAGTCCATGACTTCCATTATCGCGATTAGTCCAGCTTGAAAAACACTGCAAAAGTCGGGAAGACAAAAAGAGAGGTTAACCCCTAGTGCCTCACAGAATACCCCGCATCCAACCCCTCTATCCCTTTTCGAGTCATCCGTGAAGAAGCTTATCGCCTCATTGTCCAACGTCATCCGCGTAAGCAACGACCTGACGTTGCTAAAAGCCCCATCTATATACAAGAAGATTACCATTGAATATTCCTTATATTCAAGTGATTTCTCAATCGGACCTATAAGGGAGTGGAGAGCTGTTTCCACCGATCGTCCCTTACAGTATGCGTGTTGAGATCCCGACAGCTCGCCCGGCTTGATTGAGTCTCTAATGTGAGCCTCTATTAGTCTTTCCAGTGTTTTTAACAGAAAAGAAGATAAGCTTATAGGCCTAAAGTCTTTGGGATAGCAGTGAGAGCTTTTTCCCGCCTTATGTATAAATATTACTTTTACTTCAGTCCACTTTCTAGGAATGTGACAAAGTTCTAGGCTGCCTTTGAAGATAACTGCCAGCTAGAGTAGGGTTAAGTCAATAATTCGCTGGATATCCGCAGGGATAATGCCATCAGGTCCTGGCGACTTGTATGGCTTAAAACTGTTTATGCCCATAGGATTTTCCGCCTTTTTACTATATGACTTACGGAGTCTATACCCCTATTCCTATTTATTATGGGTCTCTCCGGAGCTAGTACCGAGTACTCTGGCAAATGCGTTTCTAGTAATAGCTCCAGGGATTCCTCACTCCATATAGTCCATGAACCATCCGGTCGTTGTAGATAACCCGGGATGGAAGGACTAGAACATAGTACTTTGCGTAGCCTGGCCGCCTCCGAGGACTCCTGTATATTGCCACAGTAGAGCTTCCAGGCCCTCGTTTTGGCTGCTCTCAGCTCGTACTAATACGTTTTGAGGACTTTCTTATAACAGTCCCAATCTGCAGCAGCATTTGTGTTCCTTGCTTTCTTGAACAGTCTCCTGCATTTCATACGAGTACCTTGGAGTTCTCTCGACCACCAGATTTACCCAAGGGCCTACTGATAGGACATGCACCTAACATAGCCTTGCTTAAAGCATCAGATAGCTTGGTTACTAGAATATCAAACTCCTGTGTAGATGCAGGAAGGTTTGGAACCGATACCGGTAATAAGTTACCCAGAATGGTTCTGAAACAATCACAATCAGTTTTCCTCCTATTTCTGAAGGGTGGTTTGCTATAGTGGGTTTTGTATCCACTTCGTATTGGAGATAACAATGGTCAGAAAAGGAATGGTCTTCGGACACTTTCCCGTTCAATACCCTCTCCTTAATAAAATCCGAGACCAGTGTGATGTCCAACACTTCCTGTCTATTTTTATTAATAAAGGTTGGCATACACCCGATATTACATATTTTTAGGTTAGTACTTAAAATAAAATCAAGGAGTAACTCACCTCGCCTGTTTATATCTGTACTTCCCCAGATTGAGTGATGCGCATTAGCATCGCTGCCCATGATGACTCCTACCTTTCGTTTTCGAGCCTCCATCATTGCACTGCCCAACATACCGTATATGTGGTATATTTTCCTCCTCGTATGGTAGGTAGGCCGATATTAGCCAGAGATTTTGCCCATCTATCTCGATGTTAGCCACAACTACATCTCCACTACGCCTCCAGATTTTGTCAAAGCACCCACGGATTCATTGTCGATGATAATGACGGCCGATCTGCTTCCGCCTTTACCTCTTCTAACCTAACAATCCTCCAGGTAGCCGTTGGCAGATTCATATTGCTGATTTTCAACATATCCAAGATCTCCCTTGGATAAATAGGCTCCGCAAGTATCCAGGCTCGCGCCCTTGGCCTGCAGGGAATTTCTTCCCTCGTCACCACTTCTAATTTGGCCTCCGGCCAGACTCGCCCAGGCTGCCGATCGCCTTTTTATGGAGGGTCACCGATCTTTCATCGGCACAGGCAGTCAGTTTGACGTGATCCCGTTGCCACCCTCCGTCTCGGCAGGACGTAGCTGGTCCTGGGTTCTAACTCATAATGTTTAGGAAATGGCGGCTAAGGCCTTCTCCACCTTCCTCCAGTTAGGGGCCGCAATGCTCCCATCTTCTTGAGCCCTGTCAACGACTGCCATGAGCAGGTGCTCCTTTAGGACCTCGTTAAAGGGCCTGGTAACATTATCTGGAACCCGCTTCTTTTTAGCCTCCGTAGGCGGTTCATCATCAGATGAACAGCCTTTTGTAAAACCGCCGTTTCGGCTGTGAGATCTCGGAACCCTCTTGCTTTGGCTCAGTTGAACTTTGGTTTCGAGGGGCCCATTTGGTCTTATGCCCCTTTTTGAACTTTGGAGACCGGGTCTAAAGGCCGATGTCTCCACAACACTGGTTTCCGGTTTTTTAAGAGCACCGGTCTCTTTTGATTTTAATTTATCTGCCATAATAGGTCCCACGAGTAGCGGAGAAAGGAGGTCCACCTGTGCAGAGATCCGCAATACACAGGTAAGGCTACATGATCCTGAGGGCGTCAAGTATCCGGGTACACCGTTAGAGGCTGGGCTAGTTTTTAGAATGTACACCACGGGGAGGTAACACGCACACTTGTGGAAGCTGCAAGATACGGAGCTGGCAACAAGTACCAACTTGATTCCCCCAAGACAGCTTCACACCAGACCATCCTACATATTCTAAATAAAATACTAAATATTTCAATTAACTTTAAATACTGCAAATCGTCTTGGTGGTAAATTTGGTCTGAGCCTTTTGTAAAACCTTTTCAAAACCAAGCATTGGTGACGAAGTTTGATCTCAAGTCGAGCTAGTTAGGAAAACGTATGATGGAAATCTGAATAAAATCTTGCTTCTAAAATTAAGATTATAGAACTTATTTTAAAAAATACTTATCTTAATTTTGAATAAAGATGTTCACAAGTTTGGAACTGAGTTGGTTATTTTTAGTATATAGATACGCAAAAAAAGGTTGTGTTATGACATACACAACAAAATGAAAACTACTCGTACATATATGCTACTGTCATGTACAGTGGAAAAATATTTGATCGATCTTTGACGCGTATTCATTTTCGTTTTGTACAACATTATCGTATCGAGCAACGATACGTATCTCATTCAGGAATTAAAACCCAGAGTACACAGAAATGTATGAACAAAATTTCATTTGAGCAACAATACATTTTATATACGTATATAATGGGGGATTGGGGTAGTGTATGACCTAGCGGTAATTTATAAAAATATGATACTGTACTAAACTGGAAAATTTTTGAGAACTCAGCCACTGGCCAAATGTACTGTGTTATTGTTCGTCGGCCGCCCTCGACAGCACAGTAAGTAGCGTCCTTGCTTTGTTATTCGAGGGTCTCGAGTTCGATTCCCGGTGGTGACCACAAAAAAAAAAAAAAAAAAAAACACGGTTGGGTGTTTTTAATGTGTAAGTATATGTGCTTGTCCGGGTATTGCACCGTGGGCCCATGTGGCATTGAGTGCTGGAATAATCCGCCCAACTTTAATTTTTTATTGTTCGTCGAGACTCTTGTCATCAATATACTTGGAATTCTTATTGGAGATGTCTATAACGTTAAAGATCCACGTGGAATCAATTGAAAACTTATTTTCTATACTCACTTTCCACACTATATGACCATTATGCTTATTGCTGGACATTTCAATATCAACATACTGTATGGAATCTAACAATGTTACTGATAAGTTCAAAAGTGCTTTAGATTCTCAAAACCTTCTGTATATATTTCAGCCTACTTATTATTCCGGCTTTCATTAGAGTGCGTCAGTCGTTGCTCCATAAACTAATTCAACTTAACTTACCATAGTGTATCTCAATTAGCACGAATATCTAATTCCACTTTTTAAAGTAGGTATGAATATACAAATTAACTAATCTAAGTGCTCAACTTTAAATTGTGTTTTTTTCTCTGGAATAGAAGTAATTGATGACAAAGTGGCTATTTCATTGTATCAGTCACAAATTGAAGTAGCAATAATCTATCGATATAAATAATCGTAAGGGGGGTTATCAACTTTTGGCTTGTGAGCCCTCAAAACCTCCAATACTGCACTCATGAATTCACTCGTTACCTGAGAATCCGAGTGTATAGTTATTACCAACATCGGCATCATGAATCCAAATGTCTCGACCACTGGATAGAAGGTTAGCCGATACAAGCGAGAGGCAAATCGCCAATCAATTGTGTTCAGGGTTGACCAGAATTCCGTCGAACATATTACTGGATTCGGAGCGTCGCTATGCAATACGTATTTGAGAGGATATGTTTCAGGGTTATGTCAGGGCCGTAGGATTTTATTTTATTATTACATTTTAACCAGTTTACAGCTGATCATGATGACGTCCATTCTCGAATATAAATAGATCAACCTATTGAAGATTTTTGTCTAATCCAATAACTGTATTTTATTGATGGTGCGGTTTCTGGGTTAAACTCGAAGTTTAGCAGAATTGTTAGTAAGTTCACCGTCTGTAAAACCAGAGCGTGCATTTCTATTTCTATTGATATTAATGCATCAGCCTATTTACCTTATGATTCCAACTCGCGCCCTCCTTCAGAGGATCTGGTGAATCTTATAATGGGGTACATGGTCAACAAACTACCTCTCGTGATTGGTTGCGATGTTAATGCTCATCATACCATTTGGGGTAGTTCGAATACCAATAGAGGATCTTTACTGTTCAATTTTATTTATTCTTCTGAGTTAGAGAGGCGATTGACGCGTTTTAGTTTATTGATTTAGGTAAGGATATTATTATCTGCACGGAGAGTAAAGCGTGCTTAATACCCTTAATAATCGTTTCACTGTGTCCAAACTGGTCAAAGATTGTAAACACTACATTAATCTCCTTGCTTTAATAGGAAAGTAAGGTTCATGTGGCGTTGTAGAAAATGAGGTTGCTGACTTTAAACTTTTACAGTTTGCTAAAGCTCCAGTGCAGTTAGAATTAATCGTCTAGATTTGCACCTTGGGCCCATTGTGGCCTTGAGTGCGAAGGCTCAATATGTTCCAACCATTTTAATAAAAAAAATAAACGTAAATTGAATTTGAATTGATTTGATTTGAACGGCGAATTTACAAATTTGGAAAATACGTTTTAAAATTGTTTTTGAACTGTGTTTATGGTAGATTCTGCTTATCTATTAATTGGATTGTTGTCGCCATAACTGGTTGGGTTGTGTTCACGAACTAAAAACTATAATGATTCCGCAAAGTGCTGCTTGAAACATTAATAGAGTTGAATGAGCACATTTTATATTCCTTGCACCTTATAGAATAAGGTGGCATGGTATGATCATAATTCCAGCCAGTTTTATTCTACAGAAATATTAGGAATTGTTTTTGTATCGAAAGCATATTATATTGATTTGCACAGCGTATATATATATATATATATAGGGGTTCCAAACAATGACAGCATATTCCACTTGAGATCTTACATAAGAAGAATGTAATGTGAATGTTCGTATTGTAGTAGTGTATAGTTTTCCTTGGTCCATCGCTTGACAAAGCACAACATGGAGTTACCTTTAGCAATACAATTATCTATATGACGGTATACTAACGTTTTCGACCAATGTGACGCCTAGAACAATAACTTCGCGTACTTTACGAACTTCTGTGTCATTTATTTTATTTGCTTTAAATATATTGGGTTTCTTTTACGACATAATTTTAGATTTCTTAATATTCAAGTTCAATAAATTGTGCACATACCACTCAGTAAGTCTATTGAGGCCGTCTTGCAGTTGGTCAGCATCATTCTCATGTTTAACTGTGTGAAAAATTTTTATGTCATCGGCAAATTTGAACCCATTAATAAATCCGCAGTTGAAAAATAAAATGCAAGTAGACTTCTAGCGCCTTATGATGGCAGATAGAATCATGCCTTACTAAAATTTGAATAAACCACGTAAACTTGATGATGTTTTTTTTGTCTCGTTTATCACTTTACTAGTAAATTCGATAAGATTGGCAGATGTAGATCTTCCCGGCATGAACCCGTGTTTATAGATAGAGGTTACAACCTATCAATGTTGATTTAAAAGCATTGCATACAATTAGCTCAAATATTTTTGTAATTCATGAAGATATAGATATTCCCCTGTTCGTGAGATATCATGCCGCTTTCCTGATTTAACGATACTAATATGTAAATTTTTCCATTTTTCGGAAAACACGGCAGCGGTTAGAGATTGATTGAACGGCTTGCAGAACAAATTTATCAAGATGCTCATAAATATTTTTAATATAGAAGAGGGTATATCATCCCATAAAATGTGTCTGCAATTAACATTTCACTTCAATTTACTGCTTCTAAAGAAACTTACAAACCGGTGTAATTTGCTTTCTTAAAGTTCTATTTTAATTGATTCACGTGTTCTGACTTTTTTAGCTTGCAGTACTTTTTATCCAATACGCAATGTATAAAAATTTGTGGTTACCTAAACTATCATTTACGGCTAAAGGGTTGCCAAGTGATTCAATTACGTTAATCACCCTCAGTGGTGAAGACAAGATCCTAACCTTTCCAAATTAAGATTGAAACCAGGTATGGAGTCAACGAATAAAGATTCTGCTCTTTAATTTTTATGTTACATGGAAAAATGCAATTCAATTCCATGTCAGAATTCCAGATGATATTTGGACGATTGAAGTCACCAAGTATACAAGAACTAAATCAGATGAATTTGATATTTTCATGCTGGCATAGCTGTCACTATTTGATTGAGGGTAAAAATATGTAAATTAATCGATATCGATTTGTCTATTTTGATCTTCAAACAGATCTGCTCGAGTCTTGATAGAACTATGTATAATGTTACAGGGCTTTCCAGAACATTTATACTGGGTCATCATTTTATAGTTATATGCAAGATTTTGTTGAAATTCATCTCCTCCTTAATATAATGAGCGAAAATTTTAGGTTTGAGATCAGCAAGACATTCCTTAGTGACACATCAGACGAGAACACATTGGACACCAATAACAATGTTTATGGGGCGAAATTAAAAGCTGACGCATCAGGATGGTGGTCGAATAGTGGAATTATATATAGAAAAGGGAATTATATGGAAAAGTTCGATTCTGAAATTGAGGTAACGGCCTTGGATTAATTAAGTGGCCGTTACGAGTATTCGAAATTCCAAAATTTGAATCCGATATTTTCGGGGACGAGTTCTTTTACAATATATAATCCTAATTTAAACACTTTGATTTTATTGTCGTGAGATTTTTGGTACCTTAATTTAGTTATTAATTAATTAATTTAATTAATCATTTTCGTCAATATAAAGTATGAGGAACCCCAATCGGTAGAAGATCTTTTACCAAATTGGAGTAATTAGAGTTTATAACAAATAATAAAATTATTCCATACACAGCCAGGATCAATAAACTTGAGGTACGAAATAACCCGATAATCTTACACATTTTTGCTAAGACTTGGTAGACGATTTGATACTATACGGGGTAAAAATTAGTTTGCTGAAGAAAAAATTTCTAACAAAAAATGTTGTTGTGATATCATCACATTCGTTCAAAATTGACTAATACATCGCAGACATGATATTACAAACAGCAAAAATAAAATCATTTGCACCAGCCCCTAAGTGATCAATATTTCATCCTCGCATGGTGTATATGTTCTGATATAAATACATACATATGTTATTTTTAGATTTCTATGTATCTAATATATTCGCATATGTACTATATTGTGTGTTATACGCTACAACACCCTAGCAAATGATTCTAATAAATAAATTCGTTCTGTATATTTCGGTATAGGTACTATTGCTTTATCACAGCTCATATATGGA
The DNA here is from genome assembly GCA_951394425.1 of Tipula unca. Taxonomy (NCBI): domain Eukaryota; kingdom Metazoa; phylum Arthropoda; class Insecta; order Diptera; family Tipulidae; genus Tipula; species Tipula unca. The sequence continues at coordinate 191,332,877 of OX596380.1, forward strand.
ATTGATGTTGTTCCTTTTTGCCAATCCTAAAATAATATGTTTCAATCACGCATATATACCCACACAACCAATTTAATTAATTCAATGCTGAGATAAAATCGTTTCGTCATCAATACACCCACACACACACCAACTGCTGGGTAATAATTTGGAAAATAATACGCAACTACAAATGAAAATAATTTTTTTTGGTGTTCTTTGGCGAGCAAACAAATCAATTTGTATTTCAAAACCCGAAACAACATGGCATATAATTATCGTTCCAATAATTTGTATTTTCATTTTAGAAACGACGACCACGATTCATTGAACGATTTCCTCAGCAATTCCGATTAAGAATTTGTACAGCGTAACACAAATTTAAAAGAAGATGCTTTACGACCTATATATATAGTTCAATCGCTAGTCACCTTTATGTTTTTTTAATCAGTGTACAAACCATCTAGGACGCCCACTAACTAGTCTCGCTCCCGTAGTTCTGTTGATTTTGATGATTTCCCATTTACAGAGCAAGATTAAGTTCGGGATTTCTTGCTCCAATTTGATGTCAATAACGGTGCGGTCGTAATGGTGTTCTGACTCTATAGGAATTCTAGACTGTTTACAATTATCGGAATATTGCCATTCCCTTCGTCATAGTCAAGCTCTTTGAATCCATCGTATTCATCCCTTTGTTATTTTCCGGAGCTCTGGATAATCGATTATTAATATCAATACCAGAAGCTAATTTGTCATCAAGGACATGTAAGTCTCACATCAAGGAATATGACGTACCATGACTTTTCATATATTGACCAAATGTTACGAAATAAGGTGTAAACCCTGTCGAATTATATACAGCATTCCTCAGGGTACTGTTAATTTCATGAAGATGAGTATCCCATTGTTTATGGTCGTCATGTGGATAGGCACGTATGGCAGAAATGATAGTATGGTTAACCCTTTCAGATGCATTCGACTGTGGTGAATATTTAGGAGTAAACTGATGATATACTCGATATCTGGATAATAATTCACTCAACAGAACTGAATAAAATTGATTTCCATTGTCACTTCTAGTTAGGAATTCTGGAATACCGAAAACACTAAACACTCTATTTTTGAGGAAAGATACCACTTCTTCAACAGTAGCATTACTCATGGGTTCTAAAAGGACAAATTTTGTGTGTTGATCTAATACAAGGGAAATGTATGTATTACCACGAACCCTTCTCGGATAAGGACCACGAAAATCAACATATTATTTTTGAAATGGCCTAAATATTTCGTGATATTGACCCATTTTTGGTTGCGTGGTAAAATTGGTTGGCTTAATTTGTTTGCAAACGTCACAATTTTTAACATACATTTTTACATCGCGAGCCATAGTTGACCAGTAATACTGTCGTTGTACAAGATCAAGTGTTTTTGCAAAACCTAGATGTGCACTCAACGGCTGATTATGGACTTGTTGTAAAATATCGGGAACCAGACTTTCGGGTATAACCAGTTTCCACTGTGACAAATCACTAGTGTGGTCGAAACTTGCATTAGGCATGATGTACAGTATGCTGTAATTCTGCGGACGTATTCATCAGTTTTAACTTCGGCAGAGTCAAGATCAATGTGTAAAGGAATCATATTTAAAAAGTTATCAGAGAAGTGACTGGGTTTGGATAAAGCTTCTATATGAACTCTTGAAAGTGCATTAGGAACAACATTTTGAGTACCTTTACGGTATTCAATGTTAAAGTTGAATCCTTGGACTTGTAAATTCCATCTTGCTAAGCGGCCTGATAAGCCACGTTGATTCATCTACCACCGAAGGCTCGAGTGGTCGGTAATGATGGTAAATTTATAACCTTCCACAAATGGTCGAAAACGTTTCACACTTAATACAGCGGCTAGACACCCTAGTTCCGTCACACTGTATTTGCGTTGGGCTGGATTGAGTTTGTGCGAATAATACACTATGGGATGCTCTTTACCGTCGTCTGAAATTTGAAACAGTACACTATCGACACCACAGTTGAGATCCGGATTATTCAAAACTGGAGCAGATGTTAAGGCAGTTTTTAAAGTTTCAAATGATTTTTGCGCTTCCTCATTCAGTATACCAATCACATGACCGACGTATTTTGTTTTTTGAGAACAAACTTGTTCCACATTTATTGTTAGGTTCGCTTTCTTTAACAATTCAGATATATTGCTTAATAGAGAGAAATGTTCCTCGATCTCAACTGATACAACGAGCAAGTCGTCCAAATACACAAACACCCGATCATGTAACTGGTATGGAATTACTCTATGTATTAGTCTGCATATGGTTTGTGGAGCGTTACACAGGCCAAAAGGCAAAACAGTGAAATGGTAAAGAGGGCGACCCTGAACAGTAAAGGCTGATTTATCTTTAGACGCTCCCTCGAGATGGATTTGCCAATAGGCGTATTTTAAGTCGATGGACGATATGGATTTAGTGTGATTCAATCGACTTAGTAAACCCTCAATCAATGGTAGCGGATCTTTTACTATTCTCATTTATTTTTCGAACATCGAAACACAACCTTATTTTACCATTTCCTCTGCGCGTAACTGTAATGAGGAGAAGACCATTAGCTCTGGCTCTCTTCTATGACGCTCAACTCTAACATTCTATCCAATTCTGAATATATTTTAGCTTGTACAATTGGAGAAACCTAGTGGTATCGTTGTTTCACTGAGGTTGCGTTACCTACGTCGACCTAGTCCATTTCGGGTTGAGCAAGGGAATGTATCCACAATTGAGGCTAGTTTATTTTCGTACTCAGGAGATAATGTGTGGCGATTATCTGGTAAGGCAGTCGTTGGTTCCAAATTTAACTCATTTATTAGTGATGGAGCCAATCCGAATAAGTCCCAGAAGTCCATGCCAGGGTATAGTTGCTGCGTTTAACCAGGTGCAATATGCAATCTTAAATCTTTGACTTTCCCTTGATACGAGTATGCGTTGTTTCTGACCACTGGTGGTGTTGAGGAAAGATGAGAGGTGATTTACTTTTACGTCTGATTTTTCTAAACATTCTTCGGATCCTGCTCCCAATACACTGACGTTTGCACCGCTGTCTAGTAGTCCCATGTACGATTTTCCATCAATAGTTACTTCGGCATAAGGGCGTTTGTCTTCACTTAACTGGAATACGGATTCAGAAGTTATCTTCTTACTATTTCTTCTAAGCATCCAGTATCTCGAACTCCTATCGTTTTGGTTTAATCGCCATGGAGATGGTCTGAGTGGTTTGCTGACGATAGGTTTTGGTGGGTGTATGGTGATAACGTTGATCATCCTGACTATTAAAGCATTCTTTGAATGGATCTGTATGGTGAAGATGAAAAAACAGTGATGTGTAAATAGAATTGCTATGGTTTTGCTGGAAATTTGAGCTGTTCTCGAATGGATTGGTTGAGCGATGATGTAAATTGTTGAAAGTTTGTGGATTTGTCTTACCAGATTTTGTCTGCCTCCTGAGCAATTCAAGGCAAGAATCTGAGGACCAGTCAATCTCATTTCCCACCTTAAGTTTTCCGTATTAGGTGGATTACATATTTGACAATTTGGTTTGATGACGTTTGTCGCACCAAAACCATAACAATATCTAACAGTTGAATTTATTATAAATGAGTTGTGCATTTTTTGGTGTCCAGAAACATATTGCCAATTTTGTCCATTTTTTGTATTTGTGGTGTTTCCAGGCTGAAGGCTATATGGGTTAACGTACTTCGGTTGCCCGATAACACATATTTCGTGAAACGAATTTGTTTGCTCTAAAATTGGATCAATTGCCAAATTGAGTGTGAGAATTTTCAAACGATGAACTTGAATAAGTCGCTTCCGGATACGATATTTCAATTTAATGAAACGACGTGGATACATTTGATCAGCCGCTAATCTTCTCCAAGTGTCTTCTATGTCCACGCATTGATTTACCAAGTCCGCAACAGATTCAAGTCAACGGTTTGCTAGTTTATATTACAGAAAAGGGCTCATGTTGCGCCGTAATATGAAATCTAAATCTGCTTCTGATAAAGGTTGACGTAATGCAAGGTTGATTCTTGAATGAACATATACAAATCTCGAAAACTTTCTTTAGGCATTTGCTTCCTTGATGCGATGGTTTGTTTAATTTCCGCGTTGCTTCGGCGATCCTGGAACATAACCATCATTTCTTGTTTTAAATTCTCCCATTGAGCATTACTACTAATTTAACAGGGGAAACCCGATTATTCCACCCAAGACGTTCCACACGATAAAGAAATCGTTCAATCGGCTGACTTCCCGGTGATCCTGTGAAAATCCATTTGTGATTACCGATTATTATGTTTGATTATGCAGTTGTATTTCTTTTGACGTTGATGCTTCTCTAGGGGCTGGTCTAGTTTTTGGTCCATTGTCGTTCCTGGCATCGATATTGATACCAAATCTTTCGAAACTGGGCTTACTCTTTTCTCATTTAATATGACTGAAGGTCCCGGACCGTTGACGTTATGACTTCGTAAAGACTTTTAATTGTCTCGGATTGTTGTTTCATCAATGGTCGATTCTTCAAACTTTGGTTTCGTCTCTATACTTTTCCGACCGCTAGTAAACATTTATGATGTTTTTTCAGTATTTCACGCGGCATCTAGCGTACTTCAATGTAGTTATATCGGTCGAATAGTTATGTAAGAACATACGTATATGTATACTATGGATTGAACAAATTTAGATTTGAGAGGTTATGCTTAGTAAAAAATAGTATTTACGATTAAGCTACCTTTTGAAACAAGATCTAGAGATTTTATTACGTTCAAGCTTTTTACAGCTACTTCGAAATGGCTTCGTAGCAGTACCATCCACATATCGTTTATTCTGCAATTTGTATCTCCAATTGAGGTATTTTCCTCATCCTATATTATTTTTTGCCTTGTTAACTTAAATACTTCAAATAATTGAGTCATTCATTGACTTCCTTTCGTTGATTTGTTGTTTAATTTATCAATAAAATTGACTGGTTTCTCATATTATGAAGTCCTTGAAAAATTAAGTCCATAGCTTAAATTGTAAACTTAAGCCTTAATTATGCAAACAATGTGTTTCAAATGTTTTTCGAAAACACGGCGTCCACTCATGATTGCCCGCCGAAACTGGGAACCCGATTAAATAGAGTGTTTGTCCTTTGATTTTGTGAGCACACGAATGTGGCCACAAAATAATCAAAGTCACTCTGGAGTTATCTATATTAGTATCGCGGATAAAATGTTAATCAGTACTTTGGTAATATACGATGGAACATCGATATTTCGACGATTCAGTGCTCTTGAGACATAATCGATAGTTATCCCGAACACTATTTAGGTATAGGACAATTCTGAACTTCTTGTATTTTTGTCATATGAAAACAGATTCTGAAACAATGTCGTTTACAAATCATTTGAATGAATGAATAAAGCACACAAATTTAGCCCAGCAAGCAATGACCTATTATTATACGCAAATAAAACAAATCTGCCAAAAGATTTTTGCTAACCAAATATCCATTACTCAAAACCATATATGTACACAAAACAAATCTAAAATTAAAAAGCTCACATTTAACACTTTTCATTTTTTTTTTTTTGATACATTTGATTGCTGTTATAATTTTCCTCTTCTCCGTCGTCCTCGACATCTCGGGAGAGATATGTGTAATATTTATTTTCACATTTTAAATATTTTTCTTTAAATATATCTTAAATCTTATGTAAGAAGGCACACAACAACAAGAAAAACCATTTTTTTTTTATTCTTAGAAGATGGATGTTAATTCATATACATACATAAATCTTTAGGACAAAAGTGAATTTTTTTTATTTATTCTGCTCGGTGCTGTTTTCGCCCCTTCCTCCCCCCCAAAAAAAAGAAACAAAAATTTTTTTTGTTCTATGTGTGTGACGTATGTGTGTGTTTGTGTGTATTTGAGATAGACGAATTCTTCCCCCCGACCAAAAAGCACAAATAAATAGAAATTTAAAAAAAAAGTTGTGTTTTTGGGCGAAGTGAAGAAATGGTACTACAGTACACTCACATATTAAATGTGAGGCTGAGTATGGAATTGGTAAATGGGAAAATTGTTAGATGGTTATTTTTCTTCATACGTATTCACATGGTGATATATTGCCTTAAGGAATTTTAAGTTATATTTGTCTCTGTTTTCGTTTTTTTTTTTTTTTTTTTTATTCCAAAATGATAAATATTTTATAATTTTCCTTTTATATATGTACATAAACGAATATATCTGGATGTGTGTGTGTGTGTATATAACATAACATATGTATATATACATGTATGCAGAAAAGGAGATAAATTTTATTTTTCAGGAATTGATTTAGGAAAACGAACACAAAAAAAAAGAAGAAATTCGTTATTTTATTGTTTAAATATTATATGAATTTTAAGAATATTCTATTCTATATCATGTAGGATTCATATGGCAAAGTTATAATTTAGTTATAAAATATGTGATGATATATATATACCATCATACATATGTATACCGAAAAAGCTAAACCAAAATTTATATATGACGAAGAAAAAGAAAACACTCGACTACGGTTGAGAAATGAAATGAAAAACTTTTAAATCATTCTTTTTTGCACACACACACACATACACATACAGTACAGGAAAACTCAATTGTGTAACAAAGAAATTAAATTCTAGATTTTTTATTTTTTGGTTTTTTTTTCGAAATATAATTTGTTGGCTTCATTTACACATGTTTTTATATATCATTTATGCAAAAAGATAACACAAAGATATATCGTAAAGTCGTATACATACACTCATGTGTGTGCGCGTATATTATACATACACACATAAAAAATATGAATTTATTAGTCTTATGTACGTAATTTAATACGATTCGTATCACATAACTTTATGTTGTATAAATGTATATTTACGTAAACACACATCCTTATATATACGAGTATATACTACATATATATATATATATATATATATAGGGCACATTGGGAATAGGAATGTGAAATCAAATTGTCTTATTATGTGACAATGATCAATTTATAATATTCCAAATAAATTTAATCAAGCAGGAAAATGATTTGATTTGTTTTTTTCATTTTTCGGGGTATGTATGTATACGCGCAGAGCATTTAATCAAAAGTGCGAAGGTGTACGTTTTACATGTTACGTTTATGCATATCACGGTAACCCGAAAATTGCTAGAACAACAATTCATCGAAAACAATTCACAGAACAACATTTCATAGAAGCACAATTTCACGAATACACAATTCCTCGAATTTACAATTCACCGAAATCCCGTTATCAGGGAAAAATTCTGTATAGAAAAAAAGAATAAAAAAATTGAATGTTGATCGTGTTGATCATGTTGATCGTGTTGATCAACTTTCGATTTCAATTTTCTTGTATATAATAGAAGAATATTAAGTTAGGAATATGATGTAATCAATTCGGCAAATTATTTCGTTTGCTATATTTGTTTATAACAATATCGAATCATTCTTACGTCAATTGTTAAAGTGAAAGGACGCAAAATTTGTTTTTAAATTGCTTGTAAAAATTAAAGTTAAAATAAATTAAAAATTTAAATCAAAACTAAAATATAGTCCAATTTTATATTTAATATTCATTCATCATCACTTAGTTTTTATGTTTGTGTTATTTTTTAATAATAATTGGTACATCAGCTTTTATTTTATTAATTTTTTGGCGCCAAAGTTCAGTTGTGGCAAATTGTTTTTTGTTGTTTCTGGTTATTGAGAGCTAAAATGCCTGTGTTGATGTGTGTAACGTGTATACTAAAAATATTACATCGGAACGATTTCCGGGAATTAAATGTGGCAATTGTAATAAAGCGTTCCATATTAAATGTGGACGGGTTACGGATGAGCTTATGAAAAGCATAAATTCTGGTACTGCGACATGGCTATGTCCACCTTGTCGAAGTTCATCACAGCGATCGATAATTGATGACACAGTTCCTGTCTCTCCGACAATCCCTAATAATCCTACGCTGCACGATGTAATGTGTGTTCTAAACAGCCTGCAACAGAAACTTTCAGTATTGGAGTCATCTCAGCAGTACATCAGCAATACTATCGAGGAACTAGTAAACCGAGTGAATGTGATAACAAAAGAAAACCATGCCCTGAAAAAAAATTTAATTAAACTAGAGAGGTGTGTTGATGACCACGAAAACAAATTAAGCTGGTTGGAGGCGAAAAACGACATCACCAACCAAGCTGAAAATGCTAATAATATTGTTGTGTGTGGGTTACCCAGGGAAACGGACGACTTACCTGAAATATTTATTAAAGCCACTGACAAAATCGGACAACAAATCTCTCGTGATGAAATTATATCAATTGGGAAAATGAAACAACATATTGATGGATCAAATGCATTTAACATCGCTTTTATTATCAAATTAAAAACACCTGAGCTTAAACAATCAATACTGTAACAGATGCGATAGCAAGCTATCAGCTGTTACCGAATTTTTTTATATTATTCCCTCAGAGGCTTTGGAGCGGTCTTATCTGGCTAGCTAGTGCTCAGGGTATAGGGGTGGGGTTTTTCAAAGCATGGAGGAATCTTGCTAGACCGCAGGAATATGCGATACTATTAATCGGAGATGTAGTTGAAACAGGTGAGGACCAAGGACCAACTCACCTCTGTATCTAATTATCCCTCGAACTCATCCCACCACTGTTGCTTATTATCTCATCCTGAAAATTACACTAAAATGCGAAACAACAAAAAATAATAATCCCTCTTGAGAAAAAAAAAAGAAGAAAAGAAGAAAAATTTTTCTTATTTGATCAGCGAATCAGAGCCAATTAACAAATTGTATTTCATATAAATTCAGAAAAAAAAAAAAAAATACGTATGATCAATATAAAAATAAAATATAAAAAATCAAAAAAAAAAATCATTTAAAAATAAATGTCTTAACTAGATAAGTAAATGGAACCAACACCAAAAAAAAAAAACTTAATATTAAATAAATAGTAAAAAAAAATAGATATATAAAAATAATAAATAAAATTGACTTAAATTGTTGACGTATGTTGAATGATGACGTCGTTTTATTAAATTTTTTTTTTATTGTTTTTGTTTGTATTATTTTGTATCAAAAAAAAATTAATTTAAATAGGCATATATTTAATAAGGAGAGTCCACAAATATCGGAAAGATATTTCCATCACTATAACATATTTTATTTATTTATTTATTTTTATTTTAAATTTATATTTCCCGTACTATCGTATGACAACGTTTCTCGTTTTTACTTTTTCTTTTCATTGACAAACACTTTTTTTTTTTTTTTTTATATTCCGATTGGCTTTACAGTACTTCATTCAACTATGAATACGACGTGTACAGGTTTAAAATTCGGGTTCTTTAAATTTTAAATCCCACTATTATTATAGATTTTAATTATTATAATGAGTACACTTATGATGATTAGTGATTTAATTTATAGCACTATTGTAATTATTCATGTATTTACATATGTTCATGAGCACACTAGTATCACAGTTTGGTTTTGTTTATCGAATTTTCGAGAAAAAAAACGTGCTCCACTTTTTAACTGTAGTAAATTTGATTTTTGTTTTGTTAACCGTAATTTAGAAGAACTTTAACTTCGGTTCTATTTTTCTAAATATGCACTTTATAGTTTATTTATTTCACTTTTAGTTTTTAGAAACCACATTATACATACTTAATTAAATATATTATTTTTTTATAATTTTAAATTAACTTATATTTAATTTCTTTTAATATTTTTTTTTTTTTTTTTGTATTTTTATTTTAAATTTTCGAACCAAAGATTATTTAAAAAAAAATCTTTTCTTTTCTAATTTATTATCCGCACTGCAACTTGCTCACATCTCGTATAAAAAAAACTCTCAAGAAGAAAAAAAAATTAAAATTCTGACTGACCGCATGCCAAGCCAAAACTCCGAATTTATAGCCACCGAGGTAACGGGAATTACGAGTTTGTTTCAGAATCCATCTCTCGGTAGAGGAAAGTAACAAAATAATTATGTATTACGACCCTTTGTTGGAACGGTGGGTATTCAGCGTTACAATACTTACAAACTTTCGGAGGAAAAAATCACTATATCTGGATGAAATTGATAGTAAGTTCGACAAAACCCGAATTATTATGCTGCATCACTTCACAAAGTTCCAGGGCAAGCTCTATAAGGAGGCAAAACGAATTAAAGCGGAATTTAATTTTCGTTTTTTATGGTGCGCGAATAATAAAATTTTGCTTCGTAATTTACCTGATTCTGAAGTCCATCATATTTGGTCGTTCTGCGATCTTATCCGCCTGGAAAGGAAATTCGAACAGCCTGGCGAAATTGAAGACACATCACTATTTTCTCACACGGGATCATAATCAATATCTTCAAATAAATCAATATTATAGTATGTTCATTCATTTTATTTTTTATACACTCTTTTCATTCACATTTTTAATTATTTCAATTATTATTTTAACACTTATTTTGTATATTTTTTGTAACACTACTACATTTTTATTGTTTACTTTTATTATTTTGACATTTTGTGTCATTTTTTTTATTTTGTTATTTTGTAAAGTTAGTTACCATTCTCAAATATTATTATGGCAAGTAGAGGCGGAGTTACACTACCGTATTTTTTGCAATATAATTTGTAGTAAAAATCATTTATTAATAATTTTATTGTTTTATGGTAGTATAGTCAGTACTTTTTTATTGTATATTTTTCTTTTAATTTACTTGAAATCATGTTTTTGTTTCTATATACATACGTACGGGCATGGTTTGGGATTTTGTATATTTTTATTTTTTATTTTAAATTTTATGATGGATAATTTTAAATTTTGCTTGCAGAACATTCGGAGTATGAGAAAAAACTTTGACACATTTTTAACTAACATTGTTGCGATCAATTTGGATTTCGATGTTATATTTCTTACTGAAACTTAGATTTCAAGCGGTGAAATATCGGAGTATAGTGTAGATGGTTACTCATTTTTAGCTAACTGAAATGACCATTATAGATCTGGTGATGTGGCTGTCTTTATCAGATCCTCACTTAATTACGATGTGTGTTCAGTTAGTCTTTCGTCAGCGGACATTATGAAAATGTATATTCAGCTTGGGAATATTAAAATTTGTTTTATATTAATCTATATATTTAATTTTTGTGCATTTGACACGTTTTTGGTACAATTAACTGATGTTTTATATAGTGATAAATCTAAACATAAAATTCTTCTTGGTGACATTAATTTGGACTTATTGAAGGATTCGCGAGCTAAAGATGAATATTTACTATTGTGTTCGTCATTTGGGATGGATTCTCTTCTAAACAGTGTGACTAGACCCCAAGTTCAGGCACTTGTGTGGATCATGTATTTTCTGAAACCCATTGCCAACAATATTCAATTGAACTTACTAACTTAAATTTATATGTGACTGATCATACCACTGTTTATTTTAATTTAAAATTAGCCAATAAATCAAATAGTGGCCGTCGGTACGAACCGGGCTATCAGACAAGGATTAATTACACAGACCTTTGTGAGGCTCTGTGTACTAGTGATTGGAGGGATGTGTTTTCCTCGGATGATCCGAATGTTGCTTATTCCATTTTTATTGATAAATTTATTTTTATTATATTATAAATAAATGTAAATCTATTGTTAAGATTATAAGGAGCAACTTCAAACTCAAGCCTTGGATGAATGATTCATTATTAAAACTAATTAATTATCGAAATCGTCTATCCAAAAAATTATCGAAAAATCGAAATAATGAGGTGATAAAGAAAAAAATTGATAAACTTAATTCTAGAATTAAAACCTGGATCCCACTAAGGAAAGAATCTTATTTTAAAAATAAGTTGAATGCTGCAACCGATTTGAAATTAAAATGGAAAGTTGTTAATGATGTCCTGAATAATAAACAAAACATTAATAATATTTCTGAAATCGATGTTGGTAATAATACTATGATAACTGATTCTAAGGATATTGCTAACGTGTTTAATGACTACTTTATCAATATACCTAGTACTATTGTAAATAATAATTGTGAAAACATAGTTATTGCTGACGTCGATAAAAAAAAATGGTTTTGTCTAGGTTCAGTAATTCAAACTTTTTCTTTTATCCAATTAGCGAATCGGAAATTTTGTTAGCAGCCAGTGAATTGAAAAATTCTAGTTCTTGTGGAATGGATGGAATCTCGAGTTCACTAGTGAAAAAGGTTATTTTCAACATAACTTATATACTTGAATATATTTTCAATTTGTTTCTCGAAAAAGGTTTGTTCCCAGAAAATCTAAAAATAGGTATTGTAAAGCCCCTATTTAAAAAGGGCTCCCGTGCTGATCCAAACAATTATCGCCCTATTACCATATTGAATACATTTTCAAAGATTTTTGAAAAAATTATTAAAGGGCGTTTAATCAACTATTTAGATAGAATAAATTTTTTGGATAATAGACAGTTTGGTTTTAGACAAAATTTATCAACGGAAAAAGCGCTTATTTCTTTTCTAACTCCAGTCGATCAACATCTGAATAGCAATCGAAAAGTATCATCTCTATTCATAGATATTACTAAAGCGTTTGATACTGTCAATCATGAAATTTTGTTGGAGAAGTTAGCACATATAAGTATCAGAGGCTTGGCACTTTCCTTGTTTAAGTCATATCTTCATAATCGAGTTCAAACTGTGTGCGTTAATAAAATTCTTAGTGATATAAAAGTTGTTAACGTTGGAGTCCCACAAGGCTCGGTGTTAGGGCCCTTGCTTTTGGCGATGATGTGGCGTTGCTATACTCTAGCTTAGATATCAATTCATTAAATTGTGCCATTAAAGATGACATAAGATTACTAAAGAAATGGTTTCATGTTCATGAATTTGTTCTTAGCAGTAAGTCCAAATTGATGTATTTCAATGTGAGTGGTGCCATTCAGAATTCTAATCCATTGTTTTACCATTCACTTACATGTAATGAGTCCAACTGTAATACTCGTTGTGTTCCTATTGAATCGGTGATGACATTTAAATATTTGGGCCTTACTTTAGACTATCAGCTAAATTTTAAAGAGCACGTGGCCAACCTAAAACAGAAACTTAGACAAACTTTAAGATCATTTTATTATCTGAGAAATATCTGCAACCCGAAATTTTTAAGATGCCTCTATTACGCATTGTTTGATTCACATCTTCAATATGGTATAACTTGTTGGTGTGGTATTTACTTATCAAGCATCAAACCCTTGATGATCATTCAAAAAAGATTAGTAAGAATTATAAGTTACTCACAAAGAACCACACCATCGTTACCTTTGTTTGTGAATTTAAAAATTTTACCGTTGCGATATTTATACGTTTTCAAGGTTTTAAGGTTGTATTATTTGATGAGTGGCAATCGTCTAATGAATGTTCATAACACTGTATCATACTCGTTTCGTAGCAAATATAGAATCAAAATTCCTCAACCTAATAAAGAACATTTTAAGAAATTTTTCACATACACTGCTCCCAAGCATTTTAGTCAAATACCATCCAATATAATCAATGCAAAAACTTTTAATGAATTTTGTCATTTATTAAAAGATTGGCTATTTTCTTTGAATGATATTGAAATTTTATTTGAAACCTTAATTTAATTTATATTTTAATTTATAAAAATGTCTTATATAAAATGTCTCAGTTTTGTTATATTAACCGAATGGTTCTGCTAAGTTTTATATTTATTTTATATTATTATTTATTAGGATTTTGCCTTGTTGGTTGAATCTCACACACAATCAATGCTGGTATGTATTTAAAAACAAAAAACAAAAAAAAAAATATATTTTTTATTTATTAAATTTTTTTTGATTAATAACGGACTGTGTAATACCGTAACTGTACTACTTGATTTAAATTTTGATGTTTGAATCGTGACTCCATGGCATTTATTTTAAATAAGGAGTCACTAGTCTTAGCTATTTATAAATTTATTAATTTATTTATTTCGTATTTTAAAAAAAATTCTTTTTATTTTGGAATATATTTTGTATTGTATTAGAAATTTTTGTGCATAAAATAGCTATGTTAAAAAAAATAAAAAATAAAAAATAAAAATTGTTTTATATAATATTATTGATAATAATATTTTTGATAATAATATTCGATTTTTTTTAATTAAAAGTGAACCAGAATCTCAATAGAAAATAATCCCATAGTAAAATCAATTTTTTTGGCCAATTTTAAATGCGATGAATTGTTGTTCTAGCAATTTTCGTTTCCCATAGGAATTTTATATGAAAATTCTACAATTGATCGCATTCGCAATTTCTCGAATAATATATATCGGAATTTGTTGTGACGTATTCTAATCGATCAATTTATTCTTTCTTCTGGATTTGATCATCAAAAATTTATTTGTTTATAACAATATCGTATTGTTTTATAGGGTATTCTTAGTAGAAAACTATAAAAATTGAATTCTTTTCAAAATATTGATACATAAATTATTGAATTGTATCACTATTGTTGATAATTTATTAATTTTTTTATAAATAAATCAATTGTTTATAACAAATTCTAATTGTTTATAATTTTTATGGTCAATTTTTATAAACAAATATAGTGTTTTATTTAATATTTCCTTGAAATATTTATAAAAAAAAATAAAAATAAATTTGTCGCTTATTTACTATATTGTTAATAACAAATAAAATTTATAAACAAATTAATTGTTTATACATTTATTATAAATCCATTTTATTATCAACCATAAATTTTAAAATTTAAATTATTGCTGAAAATAGCTTTATAATTAATAATCCTCGCATTTATAGAAACCGCGTAGATCGAGGAATTACTCAATATGGTGGCTTACTACATAGGTTTTTGAAATATCATGTTTGTTTGATATCATTTTGGGATTGGTTTAATATTTAATTGAAAAAAAAATTATATTGTCTTCCTGTTCTTCCTTAGACGTTTTATAATTTTATACCAATTAGCACCTTGCTATAGGATGTCCTAAATATAGGATTGTATTATATAGTATATAGGTAAATTTTTATCTTATTAGCCAATAGTAATACACATTATGTAAAATTGGGATAGCGATAAATTATGTAGGAGTATTTGTATTATTTAGTTTTGTGTATAAGCGAAAAGTAAATAATGTAAACGAACGTTATATTTTTATATGCAAACAGGGTGACCTAATTTTTATAAAAATTTCAAACGGCTGATGTTCACTTCGTGCTTGAAATGTTTTTACTTTAGCTATTTTGTTTTATTCGTTACATGCGGTTTTTAATATTCTAATAATTTTCTTATGGAATTCGAATTGCTCAAATCTGAGAAAAACCGCGACATCCTTCTATATTAGAAGGTTTTCTATATTATAAAGAAAAGTTTTATAAAGATAAAACGTATTGGCGATGCACGCTGAACAAAACATTATTTTGTTGTGGCCGCGTGCTTACCCAGAATGGTTTGGCCGTTATTGTCCAAACTTATTCTGGGCATTTGCCAAACGCTGCTCAAAATGAGACTATTCGTTCATTAAACTCCCTCAAACAACTTGCCTCAGAGAGTACCCTACCCACCCGTGAAATTTTATCCCTTAATTCTGTAACTATTCCCGTAGCCGTTGCCCCTTGCATGCCATCAACTAGTTCGATGAGTAGAACTATTCAAAATATTCATAGCTGTAAAATGGCTCTACCCATATCAAGGCAAGAAATGGTTATTCCTGATATGTTTCAACTGACTAAACGCGGTGAAAAGTTTTTATTTTTTGACTCTGGCCCTATTCAACATCGAATTTTAATATTTACAACGGAACAAAATTTGAATTGTTTACAAAATACATTTGAATGGTACGTTGATGGAACATACAAGGTTGTTCCATTGATATTTCACCAGTTATTTACTATCCATGGAATATTAGAAAAGAAATCGATTCCTCTAGTATTTGCTCTTCTCCCGAATAAGTCGCAAGCCACCTACACTAGTGTTTTTGAGCAGCTTAAACATTTAAATCCTATCTCTATTATGAGTGATTTTGAGCAAGCTATTGTAAATTCGGCAAGACATGTGTTTCCTACTATAATACAACGGTTTTGTTTATTTAATTTCGGACAAAACATCTATCGTAAGATTACGTCCGAAGGACTTAAAGCAAATTACGATACAAATCCTGAGTTTGCTCTTCAATTGAAAATGCTTATAGCGTTAGCATTTGTACCAACTCATGATGTTATTAATGCATTTGAAGCGTTAAAAGCCTCTGGCGAAATACCATCTTGTGCTGCTAATATCGTAGCATATTTTGAGGAAACCTATGTTGGAGCGCTTGATAATCATATCACAGTGCCTCCATAGAGAAGGGATCCTCGATGTGCTATTCACGCATGGAATCATTTTGATTCCACGCAAAACAATGCGCCAAGAACCAATAATAATGTTGAAGGTTGGCATAATGCTTTAATGAAACTTGTGGGCTGTAATCATCCAGATATATGGAAGTTTTTAACGAAACTTCAATTGGAGCAATCCATGAATGAAATGGTCATCGAATAAATAAACGCTGGCAATGAAATGCCACCGCCAAAAAAGAAATATCGCGACTTGAATGTGCTGTTAAAGAAGATTGTCGCAAAATATTTTGCGACAAACGATAAAACCGCATATTTAAGAAACGTGGCGGTAAACATTTCATTGTAAACCTTTGATCAATTTCAGTCATTTCTAATAATTTATTGTAAATTAAGTAATGATTAGTTTATCTGATTATTCATTATATTTATTATAATGGGGAATTAGATTAATTTTGAACTATTTTACAATAGAAGCTTAGAGATGAATGAAAAAGATTAAGGCAGCGTTTATCTGTTCTTGCAGTTTCATTTTAAATTGCTCCCATATATTTGGATGTTGATGCTTTATGATTCAATAAATCATTATGTCTTTCTTCAATATTATTTTCTGGCACGTATTGTGTTGCGTTATTGCGTGGAGTATATTGTAGGTAATATTTTTTGTGAAGATTAGGTAAAATTAATTTTATTGAAATTCTCAAATTATATATGCTTACAATATATTGATATTGCAGAACAATTTGGTGTTTTTACGGAAATCAAAATACATTAATGACATCATTTATTGGAACGTGCTAAGTTATTCATTTTCAAGAAGAGTAACCTGAGGATTTGTGTTGTAGTTTGTTTTGAATCTCAACATGATTTAAACAAAATCGTTGTTTTATGTAGACAAATGCATTCTTGTTGTTTATTATAGCTTGTGATATAACATTTATTTTAGAGAAGATTTTTGTATAGGCTTATTTTTTGTTACCATAAATATTAGTGTGGATGGTTACCTCTTATATTGCAGAATAGTCGAGCTATTGGTATCGAAGTTTCTTTTACTTCTATAGATAGAACTTAACTGATGAAATATAATAGAACATTGTATATACATCAACGTTTCATTTAAATACATTTTGTAAATAATTAAATTTTTTTCGTGATGTAAATATTAAAATAATGACATTTTGAATAGTCCATTGGTCAATTATAAATTACTTTCCTGTGTTTAAAGTTTAAATTTTTTGAATAGATTTATGATGAATTAAGTTGAAGGTATGCTAGGCGGAACTGCTATGGAATTGTTACAGAAATTCATTATCCTATTCCTACACTCCTTTCTTCCTTTTCCCATCCTTATCCAACCCTCCAAGATCACAGCCTTGACGTGGCGGAGCGGCTTGCGTATAGCAATGACGGAGTTGGCAATGCCAGATAGGGTTACCCATACTGGAATGGCAGCTCTGGAGCTATCGGACTAATGCGATTAAATCCTATATTCTGCATTCTCTTTGTCAATTAATTATTTAATGTACTTTGTTTCATTTGAGGTTCATTGAATATGTTTCCCTCATGTCAGATTTCTGTTAAAATGAAAAGCTAACTACCTATGACTTTGGTTCTTTAAGACGTATGTAGTTAGATTACTTAATTTTCCGTAGGACTCGTGCGTTTGCCCAATATGAACGTTTACATGCTTTGATCTATTTCCGATTGTTCTTTTAACCACTCATCATCGGCCTTTGGAGCAGTTTGATAATTTTTTTGGGCAAATATTGCTACTATTACTTTGCTGGTAAAAGCTGTCAATCGGCTGTGTACAGTAATAATAACATTGGCCATAGTATGCCTGCACTCATGTTAAAAAATCCAGTAAAGTTGCTAAGTTTTGGTTAACCTGCTATCTACTTTGGTGATGATTTTTTTCGAGAACTACGTACAAATGTTTTGGAAGAACGCCTCTAATTGTATACTTCATTCCTTTGTGTAAATTTTTGTCAATGGCTTGTTCTATATTCAAGAAGATACCAAAACTGTTATTTTTTTTTGTATGTTTGTTCTGTGGTGCCCTGATTTAATAAGCCCTTCGCCTAGAGTTCAGGTTTCAATTTATTTAATAACTTTTTTTCAAATATACTTTTGAAATTGTTGGTAGCATGCTATTGTATGCCGGTATGACCAATTTAATGTTTCATCTGTACTTAGTTATCAAATATCTTCTTATTTTCGTCCAATTACCTTCCAATTTTCTTTTTGAGAACACCTTGGTTTGTTCTTCTCTCAAGGCTTCTCAGGGTTTTATAGATTTATTGACAAATTATAGTAATCTGTATAGTTCGAATATTTTAACATGCATAATTCCCTTTATTACACAGAAGTCTATTAAATTTAGTATTTTTTTGTTATCTGTAAAGGTCAGTCATGAAATAAAGGTCATGTGGGATGTTCGAATGATAAAGGATCCTAGTATATACTGTTTATCTATCGCTTCATATAGAGTTGTCTGTCTTCCGCCTATGTGTGTATTGAACTAGATATATTTCTGGATATATTTAGCGTTGTAATCACTAAAATCACCATAGGCTCAATTCACTGTAATCAATGAATGTTTTAAATTTCAATTATTCTTGCTAGCAGTTTGATTATTTTCTCAAATAAATTATGCCTTATTGGTTTAACAAGCGAGCAAAACGTTTCAGATAATTCGAGCCTATAATGATTTTATTTGTGCTAGTGGATAACACCAGCTGCTCATTAAATACTGACATATATCAATGTTATTATAGGATTAGTGTATAATTCACTTGCTGGCGATGGTTTGGCTTTTCCCACCCCCATTTTAATAAAATTAGCAGCGTTTGCAAATTTGAAACAGCTCCATAAAGAAAATATGTCTAATTTAGTTTAATTGATACCTTTCATATAAATAAAAAATTTCAATAATTAGGTAAAAGTCAACTAATTACGAATTACATTAGTTGTTTTAATTTGCCAGGCCACTACTCCCCCTGTGTCTATAATCTGGCTCCAACCGTTGCGATCCTGAGCTTAGTTTTCATACTGCCCTATACAATCTGAAGAAGCCAAATCGTTCTCTACACCGTGGGGCCATAGTCGCCTACCATATGTTGGCTCAGCGCTATACAATTTGTTCCGCATGCATTACGTGACCGAGCCTGTGTACTCCCTAAGTTTTTACATCTTGTTCAATATCGGGAATCTTCAACAGATCTCTGAACTTCTTCGCGCTTTGGTCTGTAAATCACACATTTCTTCGATTCTTCTCTCAATTGTAAGAAGAAGCCATCTATCTTGTACTCGTCCATCTGCGTCTAACCTTCACATCAACATGTTTGTGTTTGAAGCAAATAGAATTAAATTTCAAAGAAACCCAAAACATAAAATGTTGTAGACACAGAGGTTTCCATCCCGGCCCGGAATGGAGGTTGACCCAGGCCTGAAATTTGGGTGCAATCCGCGGTCATTCCTTTAAAGAAATTGTGCATACTGCGGTCGTTACTGAGTTGTTGTACTTTCAAAACCTCGGCCTTCAACCATTCTCGCTTCCTCCATTTATATGTTTAGCCGAGTTAGCAAAACGGTCTATTTTATCTTTGCGATTGTGAGGCATTGTTGCAATTTGTATTTTGTTGCTCGACTGAACAACGACACTTGCCATTAAACCATTCGTTCTTGGGTCTGACTTTTACTGTACCTTAGTTCCTGGGCAGTACTGACAACTGAACTATTGAGCAGAGTTCACACAGACAGACTGTGGTGGTGTTCTTGGAAAATATGTTCGTGTAATATAGATTTACGAGACATGCGAGTGCCTCTTAAGCCATAAGTTATTTCTAATAAGCAAAAATGAGCTTCGTCGCTGCACACAATTTTTCGGAAAAATCGGGTTTTTTGCCGTGGCCAACATTTACATGTTTACCGTTTCAAATCAAATCTATTAATCTATAGTTTCAACATCTATTCAAATCAGTTTCAAATATTTTTGTAATTATACTGCTTTTTTTTAAATTAATAAATCCATCCTTTATAATTTGCGAATCGTACTGAGTATCGTTCAGAGAATACGTTATCTCCTAGCTAAAGCCTGATGGACGAATGGGGATTAACAATTATTTGTTACCGCACTACTCAGCTAATAAACATACTAAAATGCTAAAAAAAGAAACAATTTTTCAAGCAAAATTTCCAATTATTTAGATTTCAAAAATTTGTTAATTTGGTAGATTTTAAAAATTTATTTCTAAACAGTTATTTTACCCCATACAGCTTTCCGAATTTTATCTCATTATTCTATAAAACCTGTTAGGGATAAGATTCCAATCATCGATCGTTATTAAATCCACTTCCTTGTTCGAACACAGCAAAATACAAATTTTTTAAAAATACAAATACATTAACATAACTACATTTTGGTTGATTTGTAAAAACTATGAAGCACCCTGTATTCAAATAGGAATGTAACGTTCGTTTTTATATTTTCCTCCTTCCTTTTAAAAGAACATGTCGTAAAATGTAGAGCCTGTGAAGTTTCTAACAAAAAATAACACGTATACGGTTCCAATTAGAAAAAAATTACGGAACGAAAATCCCATTGGAATCCAATTGAAATGAATATGTATTGGTAAATTCCGCCATGTTAAAATGAGAAATTCAAGAAAGTAAATTATTTCCCAAACAGATTTTTTCAATAATTATGGCAATACATTAATTATAAAAAAAAACGAAAAAACGAAACGAAAATTGTCACTAACTGGCATCGAATACGAAAATTTATAATTTTTTGTTAGCAACTATATATGTAGATGTTAACAAATCCAATAACAAGACACTCTCGGAGATTTGGGCAAAACACCGCTCCGCTATATATGTAGGTCTAATAAACCTATCGTAAGGGAACATTTCATAGAAGAAGACATTTCCAAACGGAGGATTTGAGATGAGTTTTCCAGCATTTTTGTGCGTATAGTTTAAGTTATTTCTAAAAATTTGTTATCATTTACACTAATTAACAAGGCACTCTTGGAGATTTGGGCAAGATTCCGCTATATAGGTCTAATAGGCCTATCGTTCGCATATCACAATAATGAAATTAATTGTGCATGTCAACGAGATATATATTTAATCTACACATAGTCTGTGTCGTAAAAAGGAGCTGTTTAACTTTCTCCGCCTATAACAACGAGTCAAAATTGTTTTTATAAATCAAACTAAAATCTATAAGTCTGCCCCATCGCATACTTAAATCACAGGAATTTCAAAATTCAGGAATTATAAAACAAACCAGAAGAATTAATGAAATTCATTTCATAATGGACAACGCGCAACGAAAAGCCAAAGAGTGTTCATGCAATTCTTTGATGAACTTAAGATATTCAATAAAAAAAAAACATTATAATTTAAGATAGTTACTGGTTTTCTTAACAAGACACTTGTCCTGTTTTGTAACCGAACAAGAAAAACACGGAAATTTCGCGGATTATCTCGAGCGTACCTTTTAGCCCAATTTAACACCACTTAATCAACGGGGTATACTGATTGAAAACCATACACCTATCCTAAGACAGGAAATCCCATTAACTAATGCTAAAGAAATGAAACAGGAAATAAACAACCGCTTGTAGTACTTAAAAAATAACCAGGACCTGATTTGATAACTGGAGAGACTATCAAACAACTACCTAATTCCTTCAGACTCGGTTATATTCCTTTATCTTTTAAATTTAGGGAAGTAATAATGATACCTAAACCAGGTGAGCCACCAAGTGAATTAACCTCGTACATGCCAATATATAACTTGTTCCAATTGTGTCAAAATTGTTTGAGAGACTATTATTAAAATGAATTAAACCAGAAATTGTAAAATCAGGAGCTGTTCCGTCCCATCAGTTTGAATTTACAGAGAAACACTCCACAATCGATGCACTGCAATTCTACCTGTTGGTGAAACAATCGGTGAAGTCACATTCAAACTACAAATAGCCATAAATAATATACAAGATTAGCTAGCTAAGTGGAGAATTAAAGAGAATGAATCGAAGTCTACTCACATTAACTTCACTAATAGATCTATAGAACCACTCCCTGTGACTCTCAATAATATTCCTGTGCCACTTGCAAATGTTGATGCAAAGTTAAAATGGAAAGTACACGTGAAACATAAAGCAGAAGACCTTCAATTAAAATATAGAAAAATGTACTGGTTAATTGGTAGAAACTCTCAGTTATCCATTCATAATAAATTTATGGTTTATAAAGAAGTGCTCAAGATGGAGTGGACATATGGTATTTGTGATCTCGGAATAGACGCAGTCGTAAGGGAAATAAAGAAGTATGCTCAAAACCACCATTGAGTGGCTCCATCTTCACCCTAACGTCGAAGCTGTAAGACTACTTCATCAAGAGGGTATCATAAGAAGACTCAAAAAACTAAAACCTTTTGAGTTACCTGAATAGACTGCGGTCTAGTGCAAAATCAACCAAATGCAAAATCAACCAAAACAACACTTTATGGAAAGATGCCATAGTCAAACGCTGCTAGTCTAAAACTAGGCCCGTGCCACCAATTTGTTGAACTATACATTTGCTGAGGATCTACTTGAAGCTCGTTCAATTTGCTATAAACGTTTTCCATCTAGCTGCTATGTCCGACCACCAATGTAATACTACCATAGAATCTGTGCAAGCATGGATATTCGTGTTGTTTACGTTGAACGTTGAATTACAATAGTTTACTAACTCGACCAGCAGCACAGCACCACATAGTTCCAAACTAGGCAAACTAATAATTTATCGATGAAGCGGAGATATACCACACAGCCTTAGGCGGCTTCCAAGGCATCACAGAATGCATGTGATTGTATTGTTGTTGACCCTCCGCAATTAAGAAAACATCTAGAAATTTGGATTTGTCGGAGATGCGGTAAATTGTAATAAATTTTACTCCATAGGCATAATATATTAATTATAGGCGCTTTTTCATCCTAATCTGTTTTTGTTAAGTTTTGTTTTGTTTTTAACCAGCCCAATGAATCATATAGTCGAGAACTTTCCGACAGCATTTTACGTTTTGCCCATATTTCATCTCCGCTTAGGCTGTTTATTTTGAATGTGAAAATGTGAGATTGCGGATACCACATAATTCCTAGGGTTTTGTACTCGGTTCGTCTTCAATCAGCTTTGGAATCTTTTCTGGATTATCTCCGGCTAACGACTTCAAGAAAACAGATGAATTTGATTTCCTCTCTCGCAAATCGATACCAACCGTGCCAAGGATTTTTATGATTTGAATTTTTAACGCTATGGCTCCTTCCACTGTCGCACTTCCGGTTAATAAGTCATCTATATAGAAATGATTCCGGATAACACTTGATACCTCTGAGTGTTCCTTTTCTAATAGCTAAGAATGGTGCACACGAGTTTCCATATGTCAGTGTTAAACATTTGTATACATTTTTTCAATATCTGCATTTATGGCGATTATGTGCCGATGAAATTTTAAAAGCGTTGTTGTTAAATCTGGCCCAATATGTAAAGACTCATTCAAGGATAATGTGGTACCTGTTTTACATGACGCGTCGAACACGACTCGCAGTTTTGTAGTTGTGCTCTGCTTATAAATTGCGTGATGTGGCATAAAATAACTTGCATTATGTTCTTGTGGTACCTCCGACCAAGGTACTCGAATCATGTGGCCCAGTTTAATATATTCCTCTATGAATGTTTGATATTCCTTGTGTTACTCAGCAGATCGCATAATTTTTGTTTCATTCCCTCTCATTCTTTCAGTTGCATTAGCTAACGATTCTCCTAGTTCAGGTGGCGATGTTTTAAATGGATATCTAATGACGAATCTTCCATCTGGAGCCCTGGTGGTATTGATTTGACATACGCTTTCACATGGGTCATCTGGTTCTGCTGGGGTGATCTTAGCTACTGGTTCTTCTAGTGTTCAATATTTTTTTAATGATTCCATTATATTTTCATTCATAATTCGAAATTCAATTTTGAATGTGTACTATAAGCCAACCGAATTTGGGTGAGTATAACATAGGTAAATTTGGTATAGTCTATTGTTGTTCTGATAGAATATCCATAAAGTGTTCAGCTCCAATTAATAGATCCACTGAGTTGGGTACATTAAAATATGGATCCGCCAGCTCCAGTTGCCATATTTCGTTATTTTCCAGAATGTTAATCATAGTTTATAGTAATATTGGTTTGCCCTCTCGTTTTTCCAGCAGGGCAAGCAGCTAGGTCGTATGTGAAAATTTGTGAATACTTTCGCTTTAGGCCTAAGCGTTGAACGCATGATTCCGATTTAAATGTTGCTTTGGGATCCGAAATCCAGTAACGCCCTTAATAGTAATTTCTGGGAGCTGTATGATTGAACGTATATCAAAGCTGTTGGTAACAATGTGTTGAGAGGTGTATGGTAGTCATGCCAAGATGTTGTGTGCATATTATTTGTTGATGTGTGTGATGACAACGTTGATAGTATAGAGTCCCCTTGTTTGTTGATTGATGAGTTCAATAACAGTGTTGATGTTTTCGTACTGGTCGATTCTTGATTGTAGATTTATTGATGGTAGCTCTTTATGCAGTAGCGAAAGATGTCACCTTGTCGCCAACATTGGGTTAGTACATGACCTTGACACAGACAGTTCATATAACTATTCTAACTTTCTATTAATTTTACACGGTTTTCGGTGCTCATATTTTTAAACAACGGACATTTATATAATAAATGATCTTTTTTACATGCAATCCAATTCCCGTAATTTCCGATGATTAGAGTGACTGTCACTCGTGACTTTGGATTAAAGTATCTAGTAACTAATTTGTCCCAAGCTTCCTGATAATTCTGCTCTGTAAACTTGATGAATCTGATTAGTGTGATAATGCATTGCAGGACCGCAGGTTGGACGTCCGCAGACAAGAAATACAAACCAAGTTGATTTAAATAGAACAAAAACCGAGGAAAATGATATTGAGATTATCAAAACTTGGAAATAAACCGAAAGTCAGAATCTGTGAAGAGAACGGGAGAAGTGTTGGTATTTTTGTATTGAATGTCAGGATTTGTTAAATTACACATTCATTGATCAAAATAAGGATTTGATAAAATTAACGAATTCAAAACATATTCAGAAAATTGAGTTTGATCCGAATTTATAATTTCAAAGAACTTATAAAATTGAAGAATTTTGTTAAAACATATATTTTATTGTTTACAACCTATCAGCTCATGAGACATTCAGTAAATTTTTTGTCCTTATTACATTGTCATGATTGCAGTATTTTTATCCATTAATAAAATTTCACTTGCAAATGATTATTATAAATTGATACTACAAATAAATTTAACTATTATTGATGCGATTCATTAGAGGTTTCAAAAATTAAAAATTAGGTAGATACTCTTATATGTAAGACCTATTTGGCAGATCAAAACTTTTGTCACGTTTTAATATCTCCCTCGTTGTGGTAGTGAAAGGTTTGTTCACCAGTTCATTTGAATGAATGTTATGATTGTTGAGAACTGTAGGTGTCTATGAATTATATCGTTTGACATGAATCATGGTGAGTCTACTATGATCCTTAGTTGTTTAGACTGGAACCGCTCAAGTATGCCCAAGTTCCAGTTGCTGCCCGATAAATTTTATTATTCTTTTATAAAGCAGTAGTTTATTTTCAATCGATAAACTTGATTTTCTGCATATGATTTCTTTTTGTCCATATATGATTATGCCAATTTAGCCGTTTGTCTGGTTGGCATGTGCCTCTTCGCATTTTAAATGTTACATGTTTGGATTCAGCTTCATTAACTTTCATTCGCCATTTTTTCACTTGAATTTTTAATTATTAAATTAAAACAGTTTTAAAGGCTATTACTGGCCCCTTACTGAGTCAACAATTCGGCTCCAGCGGTTTCGATCCCGAGTATGATCTTCATACTGTCTAAGACAATCTGAAGAGGCCAAGTCGTTCTCTACACCGTGGAGCCATCGTCGCCTGCAACGACCTCTGCGCCTACCATATGGTGGCTCTCCTTTCAGAGATCGCTGCACAATTCGTTCCAGATCAGCACGAAGAACGTGCCCGAGCCAGCGTACTCGCTAAAATCTTATTTCATGTACAATATCGGGGATCTTCATCAGATCTCTGATCTCGATATTGTACAGAGCTCGGTAGGTACCATCTATTCCGCGTTTTGGGCCGTAAATCACACGCATGACTTTTCTCTCAAATGTTAGGAGCCATCTCTCGTATTCATCCGTCAGCGTCCAACTTTCACATCCAAACATAACAACGGGCCTGATCAACGCTTTGTAAAGCTTCAGCTTCACGGCACTTGATAAGTGTTAAGATTTTAGCAGTGGCCTTAGAGGATACAAAGTATGACTGCCAGCTGCCAGCCGCATTTTAATATCCTCACCCACACTGTTATCGTGAGTGATAAGAGAACCCAAATATTTGAACCTCCTCACTCCGTCAAACGTGTGGTGGCCACTACTAAAATCTGGTGTGCCATTTTCCCTAAAACCAGAGATCAGGTATTTCGTTTTGGACTCATTGCTCTGAAGTCTAGCTGAAGCTGAAAACTCTACAAGCGGATCAAGTATTTCTTTCACTCCGTTGCTATTCAGTCCAATCACGCATATGTCATCTGCATATGCAAGCACCTGATTGGACTGGCGATATAAGATGTTACGCTGCGGTGTTTCAGTTTTACGAAAGATGTACTCCAACATGAGATTAAAGAGTATCGGGGACAGAGCATCTCCCTGCAGAACACCCGAGTTAACTACAAAACTTGTCGACAGCCTGTTCTCAACTTTAATACAGCATTGGGACTCCGTTACTGTCGTCCTACATAGTCGTACCAATTTTGTTGGCATTCCTAGGTATTCCAGGGCAGACCATAAACTCTCTCGATTGATCGAGTCATAGGCCTACCGGAAATCCAGGAACACCTGATGTACGAAGATGGATGTCTCATAATATTTAGATAGAATCATCCGCAGCGAAAAGACCTGATCGGTGACTTATCGATTCGGACGAAATCCTCCTTGATAGTCACCAACCAAACCCTCCGCTAGAGGAGTGATTCTATTCAATACAATGAATGACAGTAACTTGTATGCTGTGCAAAGGAGAGCTATACCGCGATAATTCTCACACTTCAAGCGGTCTCCCTTCTTGAAGATGGGGCATATCGCGGCCACTTTCCATTCGTCAGGCATAACTTCGGTTCGCCATACTAAGCGAATAAGGTCGAAAAGACAGTTCAACAAAGTATCCCCTCCGAATATCAAGAGCTCCGAATTAATGCATTCCACTCCAGGTGCACGGTTTCGTTTCAATCTCTGCATGGCTTTAGTGAATTCCTCATGGGATGGCTCCTCAGTGCAAATCTCCGCGGCCTGTATTAGAGGTGGCTCAACAACAGTCTGTGACGCATGACGGACATCAAGCAGGTCAGTAAAGTGTCCACTCCATGCGTCAAGTACTGCGTCGATGTTGACACAGAGGTTTCCTTCCCGGTCCCGAATGACGGTTGACATAGGCCTGAAAGTATGGTGCAGTCCAGTAATTCCTTTAAAGAAATCGCTCATTGCTGAGTTGTTGTACTTTCAGAACCTCGGCCTTCCACCATTCTCGCTTCTTCCGTCTACAAATCCGCTTAGCTGCCCTTCTTGCAAGAGCAGCCTTGTTTTTCCTCGCGATTGTGAGACGTTGTTGCACCTTCATTCTGGGCTATATTTTGTTGCTCAACTGCAAGACGACACTCGTCATCAAACTAATCATTCTTGGGTCTGACTTTCACTATACCTAAAGTCTGTTGAGCAGCACTGACAACCGAAGTTTTCAGTACCTCCCAGACAGAGTTCACGCAGTCAGACTGGTAATTAGCTTCATTAATGTTGTCGCTGACAAGATCCTGATATCGTTTTTTTTATCTTCATTTATCAGACCTTCACAATCGAAACGTACCATGCGTTTCGCTGTGTTCCTATGACTTGTACGAAAACTTCCATCGTAGCTTTGCAGCGACCAAATGATGATTGCTGCATACGTATTTGGTTGCTGACCGATAAGTTCTCACATCCTGCACAACCTGAGCCCGTCCTTTAGAAACTAACACATGGTCAATTTGGCTGCGGGAAGTTCCGCGAGGATGTGTCCATGTCTCAAGATGTATGTGTTTGTGAGGGAAGAATGTGCTTGGTACTCTAAGATCATGAGCAACCGCAAAGTACATCATTCTCTCACCATTATCGGTCGCAGCTTCATGTCGGGAGTACGGACCTATGTTTTCACACAAGTCGGTCTGATTTCTGCCAGCTCTAGCATTAAAGTCCCCAATCACCATTCTAACATCGGGTTCGGGTATAGATCCCATCAGGTCGTCCAAGTCATTGTAAAATGAGTCTTTATCTTGGGGCTGGCTGACTTCTGTGGGCGCATGTACACAAATTATCGACAGGTTAGCTAACTTCATGCGCAAGCGAAGCTTACACAATCGGTTATTGACTGCTTGGAAATCCAAAACAGCGTTCTTTACCTGCGGCCCAAGAAGAAATCCAGCTCCAAGATTTCCGAGGTCATCTCCACTGTAGAACAACGTATAGCCCTGGGACACATAGTCTCCACTTTTAGGCCAGCGAGTTTCTTGAAGAGCAACGAGTTCTAGCCGATACTCCTTCATGCACGTGATTAGGCCCTCTAACCCCTATGGTTTCCTTAGTGATTGTACGTTCCACGTGCCGATCCTAAATCTCGTGTCCGGGTACTTGAGCGGGGGTCCGATGTTGTTTTGGCGGTATCCATTTTTCTTTTTGTTGACTTTATAAACATTTTATTTTTTCACGGATGCGAGTCGTCAGCCCAGCGATCCAACCGTTTAGTCGCCTCCTACGACAAGCAAAGGATACTGTGGTGGTATTCTTGGGAAACATGTTCGTGCAATTTTGATTTACGAGACATGTGAGTGCCCCCCGACCACAGGGGCTTTATTATATTAACGTACACGAAATAAAAAAATGATTCGCAACAATTTTTAACCGGTAATCAAAATTTGATAAAAACTTTCAAATTTGTGCGAATTTTGTTTTTGAAAATTATAGAATTTGTAAAAATGTCCGAATTGAATAGAATACTTAACCAATTTAATAATTATTGCGGTTTCCAAATATAGAATTGCTAGCCGACCTTCTATACAAGCAAGAGAATCATCAGGACACTGTACTGGAGATCACATAGCCATCCTAAAATTCAAAAGTTCTCTCATGAGTTACTGGAACTTGGTAAATTGAAAATCAACGAAATGGCCTATATTTGAAACAGTAAACGTATACCAATATCTGGACGAGTAAAGTCGCTGGCTTAGTAATTTTACATAAATCTAATTTTTGAAAAGTATTTCAACATGAAAAGCTATTTAAAACTTTTCACGATCAGTGAACTGAATTACCAGCGTCCAAAGTAGCCGATCAGATTCTAAATGTTAAAATTCTCGTCACGGAAAAAACAAACTTTTTGAATCTGAACAAGATCAAGAGTATTGGTGGTCTTCGAAGTGGACGAAAATATGCAATGCGAGTTAAATCCTGATACATATAATCTTAGAATTCAAATTGATCTTGCAAGTGCAACCAATCATAATTTATCGTTATAGTAAAAATGTTAATCGAATGTTAAGGGGATATACTGTTTAGTTGTTAAGCTTGCAAACAATGTCTCACATTTAAGCTATTGTTTTTATTATTCACCATAATACTTGGACGGAAATATATTTTGGAAATTTTCTAATATTTTTTTGTATATACACAAACACACATTAGAATTATTTATGTACATACAGACAATCCCCACAGCGACCATATTGCGAATTAAAAGAAATATTTCATAAATTACTAAACATTACCATTATGCTATATAATGCAGTATTGACCAGCAAAATTTACCACATTAGTTTTTAACACAAAAATTATTTACTTCTTTTTTTTTTTTTTGGCCCAGCCCCCAATCCACTTTTATAGTTTAAGCCACATATTATAGCATTAACATAAAAAAAAATAGAAAAAATTTTCTAACAAAGCAAATCTCTAGTGATTTTCGAATTATATTGTTCTCTAAGCAGAATAAATTAAAATAAGCAGCACCACCAATTTTTTGTTTGTTTGGTTATTGTTGTGTTCTTGAGAAAATAATTAAATCCTTTGAAAATCGTTGCCTTCACGTCGTTATGCTAAAAACAAAAAAAAAATGTTTCTAGATTTTCAACATCCATACAAACAGTACATATATACATATATAAAAGAAACCCAGCTAAACCAACTCTGAAAATTATTAATAAATTTTCCAAAAAAAAAAATTTCCAAACGCAATACCAAAATGAAGTGAATCTAAAGTTTACTTTATTCTGTTTGCTTATTTTATTTTTACTCGACGACGACGTTGTTGCTTTATTTTTAGTCAAATATAAAAATCACACCCATGAGATTGGTGATATAGCAAGCGCACAAGACATGCCACACAGCTAAAACAATAATATATGTATACATAGCAATACATACACACCAACCAACCAACCAAAAAAAAAATCTTCTTCTAAGTTTACATTAAAACATGAAACTGGAATATTATCATAAAATTATTAAATATTAGGCGAGCTTTTATTATATAGAGCTTTTTGTGTATATACATACATATGTATATAGTTGCGTTGTACTTTATATAAAATTAATGAACGTAGAGGGTGCGTTAATTCTGGGAATAATAAGTTATGGCTTAGGGAATAAAAGCACAACATTAAATTATTTTCGTTGCGACAATCTCGTTTCACGCGCAGTATCAAAATATGGAGCAATACACGTTACGTGAGGTGAGGATGTATCCTATTTAAAAATATATAATCATATTTGTATAATAAAATGACACGCGATCGTCTTAAAGCATAGCACATAACTTCTAGTTTCCGTAGTTTATGCTAACTTTATAGTATTTAAGCTTTTACGAGTATATACATAAATTCAATTGCAATATTATACATTTAATTATTAATTGAAAACTTTATTATTATATTTTCTATTTCCAGCTAAAAGCTTTTCGTTCCTTTTTAATTAAGTTGATCCGAAAAGTTTGTTTCGTTCTTGGAAAAAAAAAACAAAAAAACAAATGCGAGCTTTTCTGTGCTTTAACAAAAAAAATGTAATTTTAAGTCAGTAGTAAGAAAAAAAGTTTGTTTTTTTTGTCGTTATATTTATATTTTAAATTTTAAAGGTTTTGTGAATATTTATGATTGTGCATTAATTTTGCAACGAAGGGAAATTCTAAATGTATACGTTAATGAATAAATAAATAAAATAAAATAAATAAATAAAAAGTTTTTTTTTGTACGGCTAAGTGTAAATATATAAATATAATAAATTTTAATTATTTTATTCAGGAGCATTTGTTAAATTAAAATAATTTTTTAGTTTGCATGATACTGTTTTAATTATAAGTTTGCTGTATATTTATACCTATATTGCTCTTACTCAAATTATGCTGTTTCAAGTCAAGAGCTTTTTATTTATTTGTATATACATATTCAAAATGAATTAATAAAAGTTTCTGTAGTCTTTAATATTTGAATTAATATTAATAAGTTTTAGTAAAACTTTTTCTAGTTTAAACAGGGTGCAATTTGCAATCGTTTTGAAAACTCAAAAAGTTTTAGAATTCTAATTAGCGTTAGGACTAAGAATACATGTAAAGATATTTAGTATTTATTTAGTAACTATAGCTATTTTGAAACAATTAAATAGACGTTTGTTTCAAAAATCATGTTAACTTTGTTTGAGAACGAAGCATGTCGATTTAATACTATACGTTGTGTATTAGGTCCATCATCCTTACTTCTATTTCAACCTGTTATACGAAAGACTCATAATAAAGCAAAATATTATTTTAAAAAAATTTAAATATTTTTGAGCCATTTTAAATTAAAATGAAAGTTTGTTTAGAGGAATTACAAGCAGGAAGTAATCATATTTAAAACGCTTGTTCCTATTTGCATGCTCCTGTAATCTATTAGAGGCATGAAAATTAAATAAATACAACCGCATATCTTAAATAACTCGATTTTGAGCATGACCCAATGATTGAGCAAAACCTGATGATTTTTGGCCAATTATTTATTCCGTGTATGTCAATACTCGAAATAAAGCAAAAAATTATTTTAAAAATATTTAAATATTTTTGAACCAATTTAAATTAAAATGAAAGTTTGCTTAGAAAAATTAGAAGCAGGAAGTAATGAAACTTATTGAAAATGCTTATTGTTGTGATTAATAAGATGATTATGTTTAACTTATGATTAGGAATGGTATCTCAACCAACATTCGTTGATACGAACGATAATTCAATTTTATGGTTATTAAGCGGGCTATGAAAAGTTAAAAACAATAATAGGCTTCATTTAGGAGACATAATAATAATATTGGCTTCAATATAAACATAATTACTATTATTTCTCCAAATTTGAATCATTGAAATTCCGCCTTATCCCAGAATTTCATACCGCAGGAAAATAAAATAACCTCTAACAACCATCCATCCCAGTCTTTTTAAAATTATATAATTTATATGTTTCATCATTTTAGTTATTACATTTATACCGTCCCAGGCATAATGGTGCCCAAATTGTATCGCTGTGAGAAAATAATCGTCCCTGCAAAAGCCCCGATTTTATTTTCCTTTGATAAAATTGCGAATAGATGACAGTATAACACCCATATTTGAAAAATAGCCGTCTCAATAGAAGTTTGTGTCAAGTGACTGTTTTTAATTTTTTACATTGAAATTTCACAATGACGAATATTTATTTATATCTTGCGACCTAGTGGCTGGTACAGTGGAGGTCAAAAGGGTCTCAAACTTTCAATGAAATGGTCAGAATATTTTTTTTTCTAAAGAAACCATAAATTTTATATATTACAAAAGTCTGGGTTGAGTATATTTTTGCCAACGGGATGATATATAAATGTAAAAAATCCTGAGATGAATCAACTGTATAAAGTTTATATTTTCAAAAGGTCTGGGATTGATTTTTTCACTCGTATTTGCTAGAAGTTATTTTAAATTTTCCTGGGATGACAGTGTGGGATAACATTAAGGCGGTATTTTTAATCTCAACTGGATGATTATCTCCGCCCATCATATACATAGCTTAAATTGGATTCACCCAAGTTCCATGAAACCACAACAGACCTTGACGGATTTTGTAAAAAATTCTGCAACAAAAATTTGTATAGGTGGTTGGATTCCAACGAGATCAAAACGAAAAGATTTTGTTGTTTATTGTTGTTGTAAAAAAATAATCTTTAATGCATTAGAACGTTTACTCATTAATTCTAGAGCGCAACATTGTTCGAGCGAGGAGATTGTTACTTGGCAATTATTTGGGAATCAAAGTGTCAATTAATCTTGGTGGTTTTTTGATAGCAAAATACAAAGTAAATGCAGAATCAAACGTTAACCACGAAACAAACATATAGTATGAAAACTACTATCCTACCAAAATCCGATAAATATGATGTATTGTTCTACAGCTAAAATACTGTTAAATATATCAAATGGAACATCGCCTAATAAAACCCATTTCTCGCAATCAACATATCCATAATTTACCTAAATTTATTGATCCCTCCCTTAAACATAAAATACACAGCATAAATTTAAAATAAAAAATGAATTCGCATATATAGGCATTTTCATTTACACTCGCAAACTCAATAACTCATATCTGTTTAACCTTGATTGCTAACTATTGCTTGAAAAAAAAAAAAAAATCCCAATACCAAAAGCACAACAACATCAACAAATTTTCTATAAACACAATAAAGAATATTTTGTTAAATTTAAATAAAATAAATTTAACGTGTATACAAACAAAAAAATTAAATAAAAAATTTGAAAATATTTTTTCCGCGAGGGTAGAATGGAAAAACAGAGAATACACAGAACAAAACAGCCAAGAGTAGCAAAAAAATATTTTTTTTTTGTGCGTTCATATCGTATAAAAATAAAATTCGCGGAAACGCATAAAAATAAAAAATCATAAAAATAAATAAGGAATATGATGGAAACGTGACTAAAGGAACAGATCGTGAATTGAAAATGGATTTTCTTATATTCATACATTTTTTTTGGCTGTGTGTATATGAACGATATTTTTGATGTTGTTGTTGGGAAATTTTTTTTTTATTGGTTTTTCATTTTTATGTTCTGGAAAATATTTTCTATAAACTCTTGGTCTTTCTTGCTCGTACAAACATATACTCATTTTCTTTATATGGGTATGCGAGGATGTATTATGTATGGAGGATTGATGTTATCAAGAATTACGTATATTTTCCTATTGTTGTTGCCTATACCATCATCCTCCCTTCAAATTCGTACACACAATAATGGTAAAAACGGAAAGGAAACACATACACACACAAAATGTGTGTATATCGGCGGAAAGAAAAACAGACTCAATCATAACAATAATTTATGTTGAAGTGGTTTTTCTACGTAATAGGAATATTTTTATTAAGGATAATAATAAGGATAAAAACGGATATGAATAAAATAAATATTTGTATCTTGATTTAAATTAAAATTAATGATAGAGTTATGATCGTGCGTTAACATTAATGATCTTTATGGTTCTATTAATTTGGTATTACACGCATTTTCCTAGATTTATCTGATAGATGAATCGCTGCGGTGTATAGTAGTAGGTACACCGACATACATATATTATATGTTTTATGGGTGATCATAAATTTTCGGTTTTGTGTGCAGATGTTAGATAATACATATATAGAAATGCGATATATTGTCTCAGTGTATATACAGTGCTTCGAACCACGTGGGATTAAGAAAACAAATTAAAATTGACATTTAACCCAATTTTCAATATCTGCGAGGACAGTATATATATATATATATATATATATATATATATATATATATATATATATATATATATATATATATATATATATATATATATATATATATATATGTATATATATATATATATATATATATATATATATATATATATATATATATATGTATATATATATATATATATATATATATATATATATATATATATATATATATATACCATTACCCTTTCCATATGTATCATATACATACATCTTCAAATGTATAATGAAAAAACTGTTTCAATTTAAAAAATAAAAAAAATTATATATGCTAAAACCAATACATTATTCCCAATCCAATATTGCTTCCGGATACGAAAATGAAATATAAAATGACGAAAAGAAGAAAATCAATTCACCCACCACCCCCAGCACCGCACACCACAACATATTAAAACGAAAAAAAAAAAATAATTTAAATCCAACTTGTTGACTTTGACAGAAATGTATCCCAACATTATCGATAGGCACATACATGAAAAACCATTAGAAATGACACATACTATGGAGCATGTACAATGTACACGATATGCTGTACTATATAATCATCCAACTATAACATATTATATATGTACTATACATAATAATATATCAAACCATATACGTATGTATAATACATAAAAAAAGAAAAAAAAAACATTGAAAACAATATCTAAAATTGAAATATAAGATTGATTACTCCAGAGTAATACAATTCATGAATCAATCAGTCGATTAAATTTAAACAGCAACAACAAGACCCCGCAGTACATTGACTTGATGTGGAGTATAAAAAAATTATACATATGTATGTATGTATGTTTGCATATAATACGTATATGTAAATGTATATACCAAGAGGGAGTAAAAATCTTGAAAGCGTAATAATGGAAAAAAGCACAGGGAAATGAGGTTTTCATTATTAATAATAAATATATTCGAGTTTATTTGGGATTTTCCGCAATTATACTTGTTTCAGTGTGCAGTATAAGTGTGTATATATGGATATATATAAAATTAGTGAAGCTATAAATGAACTTTCGTATATGGTTCGTATATGCGACAACACCAAACATCAAAAGTTCCATAAAACGAAACTTTTGAATGGTGTACACAAAAATGTACGCAACTACACTGCGAAAAGAATTTTGTTTACTATAAGAAAGTAGGCTTAACCACATAAAATATGATTTTGTTTTTTCCATGTTAACTATTTTTACTTTGTGTCTCGTCTCCAATGACAACGAGCATCAAAGTATGTATATTGGTTTGCTCGCTAGACTGAAATAAAATAATTCTGTTTTTAGTTGTTTTGGTTTTTCATTAAATTTTTTATTGGTTGTTTTCGTCGTTGTTTTCGAGTATTGTTTTCGACTTATCGTGGGGCAACAACAAAAACATAACTGATCGCTTTTCGGTTGTGGCATCCATATTTGTTGTGATGTAAAAGTGTTAATATGCAATTGAAAAATATTTGTGACACTGACAGATTGCATTTATAAACAAACAAATATCGATGTATCGAGAAGTTACATTTAGTTATTAAATAAAACTACCAAAAACAATTAAATAAATATATTTAAATCAATTTTTTTTATTAAATATATCAATTTAAAGTCATAATTGTAATAAATACAAAAAAAATTAAAAATATATTTAAACAATCGATAAGTTGTTTTTCGAAAACAACCAAAAAGATGTATGGGGGACATATTTCTGTTGTTTTCGAGTATTGTTTTGGGTACACTGTCAATGCACATATTCAATATTTTTACGGCGTAAACGATCAATTTTTCTATGGGAAAAACAACAACAAAAACTAAAACCGAAAAACAATACTCGAAAACAGCGACGAAAACAACCATGTAAATGAAGACTAATACTGTGTCCGAAACCTGTAATAAAAAAATCGTGAATTAATTATTTGACATTTACTTGAAAATACCTAACACACCCAAATTATTCGAGTTTATTACTATGATAATTTTTGACAGCTATCGAATAATTTGTGTACGCATGTGCAACGTATGATTTGCACATACATAATAATATTTTCTAAAATTATTAATACATATAATAATAATAACGTGACATTAAAAGGATTATCGGATCCATTATTTTAAGAGCAACATGAAAAATTCCATAGAGTGGGTGATCCTAAGAATTTCGAAATCATTAGTTAAACAGGTGAAGTTAAAGCTGGTACAGCTCGACGATATAGAGATATTGTAGTGAAATTGTTTAAAACAAATGAATAAAATAAACACAATTTAAAATTTATGTTATTTTGTTAAAAACGATATAGCTCTGTTGGAATTAATCCAACCAAACATACACGTTTCCCTTGAACAAAAAAATACTATTTTTGGTGCAAAAATCATATTGAATACCAACGTCTTGAAAAACTACTAGTTTTTATTACAAAAAAGAATGATTTAATTCAACAAAATATAAAAATGCAATAAAATATATACATCTAACCTTCAAATGATACAACTAAGCAAAGATCTAAATGAGCATTTATATCACCTTGTTGTAGTTGATTACAAACAGGGCAAACAGTTCAAAAATTTGACTCATCATTTGAATCTTTTGAATCATCCTCAATCACAGCGTTAATTTTAACTGGTTTATTTTTATAAAATGGTGATTTTTGTGGTACATTATATTTAACTGGTCTGACCTCGACTTTTATGCCCATACAGCTCTCGAGATGGATCGCTAAATCGTTACGTAATAGACGAACTTGGCATAATGAACAATGAATTATATTATTTTCCGTTAAGCATATCAAGTCAGTGTTTCGGGATGTTGACGTAGTTTGATATCGATTCAAAAGTATGTCCTCACCAAATAAATCGTCCATAACTTTTTTATCGATTAGTTCAGACGAATCATTTACAATCGTATTATCAAAATCACCATCGATTAACTCAGCGCTGAAATTATGTGCAGTTTTCTTTATGTCGTTTAATATCTCCTCTTGTCTTTCTTAGATCGTTTGGTCAGTGGGAGCTTTTATGTGCTGCGGCTCTCGACTTCTTCATCACTGTCCAATAATCCGACAGTTGGGTGTTTTTCTTCAATTAGGATTAAATCATCCTCACTGTTTTCTTCGACCAATCGAGGTGGTTTTGAATCTTGCACATCTTTCAAACCACTACTACCGTACCGTTTTGCCCACAGATCATGAACTGTATGATTAACATTTACATTCGGTTTAGCGGGTGGAATATCAGAAAGGTATCTACCTCGACCAGTAAATGGTTCAATTGATTTATTATTGAAATGTGAGGGATATTCGTCATCATTGATCGGTAAATCTTTAAATCCAACTACATTTTATAGATTACCGCTTGGTCGATGAGAACTACTTGGATTTGCATGTTGGTTGCCAAGATTTACTATCGGACTGACTTGATTTGTTGGAAAGAACTTCCTTATATCTGGAACATTATTTGCTTTGATCTCACCTTTTGGCATAGCAAACGTTCTGCGTTTAACTCTTCCTTTCTCATGTTCTCTCATTTTTTCAAAAGTTCCACTGCACGATTCATGGTGAGTTTTCCACCACGTATCGGTTGGACCTGGTGCTCGGTTATATGTGCGCTTAATTTTAGATTTACATTTTACTTAGATTTACTTGATCATAAAATGTGTGGTATACTGTAAAGTTCGTTCCTGCTGCTCGATTAATTCCTTCCATAATTTTTTTAAAATTGGGTCCATGTTCCACATTTCCTTCGCGGATTCCTCGAATAAACAAATATGCGTGTATCATTACGTGCTGTAACACAAATTGTAGAGGTTAGTTGATATAAGGACATTCAAAATCTAAAATATTCTACCAAAAGCGTTTCAATCAAATTTTTCCGTGATCTCAATTTTAAAAGTGGTTCACTTAATCGTATCGTGCACTGCATACCTAATGCAGTTTTTCATGAGTAACATATTTCCGCACAGTTGTACATGCGTTTACTCCATTCCAACGTTACACACTGTAGTTTCCCTTGAAAGAATTTTAAATCAAATGCACCAAACATCGTATGAATATCTGGCGTTGGATCGATTGTTTCCCAATATTTAAATCTGGTTTATGATTTCCCCCTGAGTAACAAGTGATGGAAAATTATTCTTAATCAGTGAAGGT
Organism: Tipula unca; assembly: GCA_951394425.1. Taxonomy (NCBI): domain Eukaryota; kingdom Metazoa; phylum Arthropoda; class Insecta; order Diptera; family Tipulidae; genus Tipula; species Tipula unca. The sequence goes on from OX596380.1 coordinate 191,372,425, forward strand.
CATACCCCAAAACTATATCCTAGGTTCGTATTCCAAAACATATCTCAATAAACATGTTAGAATTTTCATTTCAACTGAACATGTCGAATTACCTAATAATCGGTTAACAAATAATCTCAAAATTTATTTTTAAATTCTGTTCGAACAGATAAAGTTTCGGCATAATCATGAATTGGCCATATTCATGAATTGTATTCAAAAAATATTTAATCCCACTTTTTTTAAATCAAAATTCACTTAAAAATTATATTTCAATCGAACATGTGGAGTATCATTATAATCGGTCAAGGATTAGCCTAGTTACATTCAAGTTGGTCATTTTCCATAACAGAGTTAAGAAATAACATTGTTCCGTGGCCCAGTAGCCATCCAACATGTCGAATTTGATAATAATTTAATAACTAATTGCCGCGATGAATTACCATCACGCTTGGCGATGAATTGTTATCGCGTTGAATTGAATGCGATGAATTGCTTATTACCAAAACTTTTGCTGCATCGTGTTAGAGGCAAAAAATGTTTCAATTCGCTTGCCATCGTAACTCTTTTTGCAAATTTATCTCCGTTGTAGTGTTTATATTTAGCTGGAGCGCATTGTCACAGTATTTGGCAAGATACATATTTTAACCTGCTAACCTGTTGCAAATCCAATTTTACGTACGTTTCGTCGTCCATCAAAACACAATCACTAAATTTTGTCAAAACTTGTTTATCTGAACGATCTGGCTTTTTAATAACTCCATAGCACTCACAGCCTTCCTCAACTCAAATTCATTTTCGATTTTAAAAATGTCAATTTATGTTTAAAATACCATGAAGGTATACTATTCCGGGTGCTACGTGAAAAATTTTCTAGGGACATAAAGATCACGGTCTCTTATCTGGCAAAATTATGAATTTCAGAAGTAGGGAAATCTTCATGTAGTAAATGTAAAATTTGATCGGTGATCACAGTTGATGCATTCGAACTTAAAATCATTTTCACTAATATAGGAACCATTCGAACATATAGCTTGTCGGGATATACAACATTGAATTATTTTAATCCTATTGCGATATACTTATGAATGTATAGGTTCTAAATTGCAACATAAAATGAGTACATGAAAATAGTAGGCGAATTGCATATAGTTGGGCCACAGAATATCTGTGTTTTCTGAGAACATCAGACGTGTTCTTTTTTAAATTATTTGAAAAATAAACTACTATGTATTACTTGAAAAATATGTTCCCAAAAATCTTAAAATGAAAACAAACTTCTACAACAAACCACTCCTGAATGGACTATTGAATTTTCTAACCGGAAAATGTGGATACTACTACATACTACAACAAATACAGAAATAACAAAAAAATGGGGCCCATATCTCATGAGAACCATTTAGGAGTACTATACCCTGTAGAATGCATAAGCAAATGGCCTCGAACTCCAAATTGACTTTTTGCAGAATGGTTATATTAGAAACCCAGAAATTTTTTGGATTAAGTTGAACTTTTTTTAAAGTTTACGATCGATGAAAAGAATTGACAACCCGAAAAAGATGGCAACAAAGAAAGAAATTGATTGGTTTCATTTGAACTTTTCGTTAAATCCTTTGCACATTTTCAATTTTTCTGTACGGAAAACCGTTGACAACCCAGAGAAGAATCTGAGTTGAGAAACTTGAAAATTAAAATTACCTGGATTCAGTCGAAATTTTAACTAACTATTTCCTAATTAACAATTAAATTGAATTTTTGGCTTTTGAGTATCAAAACAATAACAATTCAGCTAATTTTGGTACAAAGCGATGGTATAATTAACCACACCAATAAATTGTTGAATTTGTCGAAAGGATGTAGTCAGTGGAAATTCCGATATAGTTTCAACTGTTTCCTCGGATGGAAATATTCCCTTAGGGGTAATTTTGTAACTTAACTAGTTAACAGCATTAACACCTAAAATGCATTTTGATGTGTTGATATTGATATGAAATCGGCAAGCCTTTTCAACAATGTTGCAAATGCGATTTGTGCCCTTCTTCTGATTTCAAAGCTACAAGAATATCAACTATGTATGCAAACACGAAATCCAGTCCTCTAACTATCTTGTTCATCTTCAGCTTTGCGTAAAAAGAATGGTAATTGCTGCCTTAGCAATATTTCCTGTAACAACAAGTACTAAATGATATGCCCTAACTGGGTGAATTTTAGGGAAATAGCACAACCAGTTAAGTTCATAGGGAAAAATAGGGAAAAAAATAAAACAACTGACTATAAGGTAGTTTAGTCGATTTTTACCAAACTTGCACCGACGTTTTTACTCTTCGAGTTCTTTAAAAAATGTTTACTATTAATACCGATTTTAACGACGCTTTGCAGACAATGCAGATTAAAAAGAAAATTTTTAAAAGCGTAGATTAAAATGCATTGAAGGCGCAATCAGCGATGGATATTTACGCGTAATCTATTATTTTCTAAGTCGGCGTGTTGACAACCCGTTAACCACGTCGACAACGTACACAACATGTAAACAATTCCTAGAGTGATTTTGTGAATTAATTCTAAACCACGGTGACCAAATTTCTTTAGGATAAATGCAAAACAACGATATAAATTGTTTTAAAATAGTATAAAGATGGTTTCAGAGTAGAAAGTGTTCAGATATACAGATCTTTGTCCGCTAAACGTGCCAGAGCAGTCTTATGACCAAGTTTTGACAACATTTAGTGGATGAGTTGTGATGGACAACAACAACAAGTTAATTTCTTGACTATGATGGAACTCGACATGTAAATGACCAACTTGAACGGAATTATAGGCTATCCTTGACCGATTATAATGAAACTCGACATGTTGGAAGGAAATGGGATTTTTAAGTGATTTTTGATTTGAAAAAAGTGGGATTAAAGGTTTGTTGAATACAATTCTTGAATATGGCCAACTAGAATAGAGCTAGCTCATTTCTCGGGCGATTATAACGGAATTTTAATTGTTCGATAGAAACAGGAGTTAAAAATGAATTTTGAGATTATTCGTTAACCGATTATGATGAACAAATGAACATTGTAACATAATCATCGATATTTAAGTTTTAGAATACGAATTAGAATAGTTTTAAGATGTGGCTTTCACTAATTAAGATTAAATTTCTACACTTATAAAAAAATGTTCATTCGTTTAATGTAACAAAATATGTCCTCTTTGTGAAAATTTGTCAAATTGGTGTAATATAATACATATTATCTGGAAGAGGTTTGTCTTCAATTCAAAACAATAAAAAACACATTTGTAAATTTGCCTTAAATTCTTTTACAGAAATAGCCTAGTTTCATTCCAATTAGCTATATTCCACAATATGATACAAACATAATTTTTTATTCTAGAATTTTATCCAATAATCCATTTAAATTAACATGTCGGATTTCATCAGAATCAATTAAGAAATAGCTCAGTTAAGTTTCAGTATATAGATGAGCCAGAACTTCACTCTAAAATCATTTTATAATCCCATTGCTGAGTTTCATCAAGATTGATCATCCCAAACTTTATCCAAAAATCAATTTAAAATCGCGTTTCCTTCCAGTGTGTTGAGATTTATCATAATTGATCAAGAAATAGCCTAAAGAGTCAACCAGGGAAAAAATAAGAACATAAAAAAAATAAGAATTTTAACGAAACCAATTGTTTTTCTTTTTTTTTGAAATTCAAACCATAGAAACATAATAATTCTTAAGTGACAGCAGTTTGTTTACATTTTGCATAACTAGTAATTTTTTGTGTATTACATTATATATTTAATATATTTAGAGTAATATGTAGAAAATAGCAGATACAATTATTATTATAGGTAATAAATAAAACTAATTAGTGTTTCAATCCATTAGTTTTCACATTGTACGTTTATATAATATTTAATATTGGATCGGGAGGTACCGGGTTCGTATCCCAACAGAGGCGGGATGCAAAAGGGATTTTTCATCTCCCGATTACGATCGGTGATTAAATTGAAAACATCTATGACCCTCTGTTGGAATGTAGAACTCATGGGCCGACCCATCTTTCATGTCACTGTACAGGGTGACATGGAGCTATGCAATGCGCAGATGGTATACTGTACTTGTGTGAATGGGATGAATGAATGGTTTGAATGAATGTTGTGTGAATGTAAGGTAAGGCTATGGACCAAAAGAGTGTCTATGCCAATACCTTTTTTAAAAAAAAAAAAAAAAATATTGTTACCTACATACAATATAATTGTAGGCTGAAATATATCGAAATTAGAGGGTGAGGTTCAAATACAATAAACCACCCATATTACCATAGTGAGAATTATTTAGTAAGTAATAAAGAACAGGTAGATTAAACTATTTCAATAGCATAACAGGATGGACTTTTCTTTAAAATACGTTTTTAACGCCCCTCGAAAATGCTTGGGTAATATGACGTCATCAAATAACCACACCAATAAAAGTATAAATAAACGATCGCAAAAAAAAAAGTTTAGAAATAATCTGATCCTGTTGATAATAAGTTTGTGAGTTTTTTATTTAACAAGTGTGTGATTTATTTTTATAAAAATTAAATCTTTGTGTAAAATTATTTGAATTCAAACATGAATCAGGAATTACAGTTATCCCAACGCAAAAAAGAAGAATAAAAGATCTTGTAGTGTGCGCGAAATTAACAGAACCAGAAATGTTCATGGTTACTTTAAGGTAACTTTTTTACCAATGAAGGAAGTGGATCCCGGCCAATTTTTTATTCATACAAAGATGAACAAAAATACATTCCAAATGCTGTTGGAACTAATTAGACCTCAAATGGAAACATCTGAGAGGATTCGTATAAATACTGAATGTCGTTTGGCATTAACTTTACTGTAAGTTAATAGTGTAATATAACGTGTGTAATAATGTATTAATTTAAAATTATTTTTATAGATATCTATCTCAAGGAAGTTCCATTCAAGCGTTAGCATGGAGTTGGAAAATGGGAAAAGAGACTGTTCGTCTCATAATTCTGGAAACATGCGAAGTAATCTGGACTGTCATTGGCCCTCTATATGTTTCTGAGCCAAACATTAAGGATTATGAGACAATTGAACAGGACTTCTGGGACATGTGGAACATGCCTAACTGCTTGGGGGCAATAGATGGCAAACATGTTGCTATACAGTGCCCACCTGCAACAGGCAGCCAATTTTTTAATTACAAAAAGTATTTTAGTATAGTCTTAATGGCTGCCTGTGACGCAAGGTACATCTTCACAAACATCGACGTTGGTGCATATGGATCACAAAGTGATGGAGGTAATTATTAATTCATTTAATATTGTATATTTGTTTTTAACATTTCTTGTTTTTATAGGCATTTTTAACATTTGCGATTTCGGTAAAAAAATATGTACAAATACATTAGAAGTACCTCCACCGAAAAATTTACCGGGAACGAATACAAAATTACCCCATTTTTTTGTTGGCGATGCAACATTCACTCTTATGAGAAATTTGATGAAGCCATACCCTGGAACAGCTTTACCAAAAGCTAAAGAGATTTTCAATAAAAGGTTATCAAGAGCCCGAAGAGTTATTGAAAATTCATTCGGAATATTGGTTAGTCGATGGAGAATTTTATTAACCACTCTAAACATGATGCCAGAGAACGCAGAAAAATGCCGTCTCAACAAGGAAAGCTCACAACTTTACGTCCCATTAAATTACGCGGATTGGGAAGATACCGACCATATGATGCGAGAAGGATTGTGGCGCGCCGAAATCAACCAATCTTTACAATCAATAGCTCCTTCACAACATGTACACATCTTAGGTGGTAAGACAGCATTGGAAATGAGGGATCAGCTTTGCTCATTTGTAAATAATGAAGGAAAGTTGGATTGGATGGATTAGATTATTAGGCTATTGATTAAAAGAAATTATCTTATTATTTAGTAGAAAACTATTATTTTTTTAATTCATTCCATTAATTAAATATAATAATAAAAATAGTATGTATATTTACATTGTAGAATATCACATTTTAAATTGCTAATTAAATCACTTTGGTTTATTAATGTTTATAAAATCTATCTTTGTCTTAATATTTTTTTTAATTAAATTCATTTATATTAATTTAATTCAATTTATCATTTATAATAATATAAATATTTTGATAAGACATTATCAAAATATTAATCAACATTTGTACATATCACATTTCAATAAAAAAGAAAAATTAATTCACATAAAAAATTAAATTCATATCATACAGGTACTTTAGTATTTAAATTCATTTAAAAAAAAATTCATTTTATAAAAAAAAAATCATTATATAAAATAACATTCATTATAAAAAGGAAAAATTCATTATATAAAAAAAAAATTCAAAATATTACCAAAATGGCTATTAAACTAAACCTTAACCTAATTAAAAATAAGTCTTTTATCAAATTTTTTAAAATTATTTATGAAAATAATCTTCGTTGTTATTTTGATCGTCCGTGGGTGTTGGCTGCGGTCTGGACGATATGATATATTGGATTGTCGGAGCCGAGTAAAGTCGCTCCTGCCTTACTTTCATTACGAATTCCATAATCTGCGACATTATGTAATCCTGGTCTTGGATTTCCAATGGCTCCATCAAACCAATTATAGTTTTCAGGAAATTGGTTGTTACCAATTTTCGGCCATTGGGTGTGGTAGTTGGTATGTTCTGCGACTCAATTGCTTGGGCCGCCAACTTTACCGCCTCACATGCCTCTTCAAATGAGTCCAGGATGCCCTCAAAATTTTCCGATTCCTCAGTAATAGGTGTAAATACATTTTTTCTGGTCCTACAAAATATCAATATTTGTATATATTTGAATTAATCATTTTTAAACAACAAAAACTTACCTTCTCGGCTGAATAAATTCTTTGAGAAAATTCATATTTTCAAAATATGGCCAATCTTCAAACGGTACCGCTTCGCTACCTGAAGGTAAATCCCGTTTTTTTAACTCTCTGCAGTACCTTTCCCGCAGCGTTTGCCATTTTTGACGACATAATTCCACTGTGAATACAAGACATGAAATCAATAAGACATGAGATTTTAAAAATCAAAATCAAATAAGATATGAAATTTAAAAAATTTTAAAATATGTACTTACTGGTTTGACCGGTGGTTTCCGCCACTTCCTTCCAGGCATTATCTTTTTCTGCATTTATCTTGAAATGTTTATGACTTTTGTCATAGATAACGCTGTGGCAGCGTACACTTTCAATTAAATAATCAATGAAATTTTGACTATTATTACTACTATCCATTCTAAAAATAATCGGTACCAATTAATAAATCATGACAAACATATTAAATAAAAACAGAAAAACCTACATTGTTGTTGTTGTTTTACCGGGAATATCCTGTGTTTATACTTCTATATATATATATATATATATATATATATATATATATATATATATATATATATATATATATATATATAGATATATATGCATATAATATGATATAAATGTATATATATGTACATATGAGTAAAAGTTCACAATTATTGCACTAATTTTCGGATAATTATTAATTAAAGTCTGCCAATAAAAAATAAATTGAAAATATTAGTATACTAGCACTGCAAAATGGCGAATTTGTTATTGTAACATTATTTTTATTTCTATTCAAAGATTTTACCTGCCAACGATAAAATTTCCACGAACTATTTATTTTTACGTTTAAAAAATATAAAATATTCACTAAAAATCACAAAATCACAGATATATCTGATAAAAATAAAATAAAATTATAGAAATATAATTGAATACTAAAAAAATAAATTTTAATGAGAAAATTAAAAATGACACCTACCGCATCAAAATACTATTCACGTTTGTTTACCAAAAAATATTTGTTTTTCTATTCCCTTTTTTATTTTTTCTTATGTTTGGGCGAAAAAATTCGCATTCCTAATTTTTTTTATGTGACAGCTGAAATTTAACGAGGTTTCGTTCAATTTTTTACGTTACGTTATTTTTTCCATGGGCGAATACACAGAAATGCCATTTATCGCATTCTTATTTTTTTTAACGTTATTTTCCTAATTTTTTTTATGTCATCCCTGGTTACCACTTAATCCTCATCTAGAAGTCAAAACATCAGAATTTTGAAATGGTAACGGTAAATTGCTTGCGATGAACTGCTTGGGATGAATTACTTGCGATGAATTGCTTGTGATAAACTGGTCTAGAACCAAAGTTTTGGCCTGAATAAGCTAGTTTACACTACTCTAAAACACACTCTATAGATGAAAAAGAAGAATGGCGGATGTGATGAGATTGCCGAAAATATGCGTTCTAAATGGAACAATTAATATTTCTGGCAAAGTCACATCAGAAATTGCGTAGAATCTCATGGTGACCATCAACATGTGCTTGACTTTACCGGTTATAACAAAATTTGAAATTTAAATCGTAAATTGTTGACATTGTCTTAATTGTTGACATTGACAAAAAATCTTGCCAAGTAATCTACGTACAATATTTTACGTGTCGACAACCGCGTAGTTTTCACGACTTCATCTACATCGCCCATCGCTGGGCGCAATTCTATAAACTTGTCGCCCTCTCCCATATCACATTGATCCTAATGATATTTGGTTACCGTAGTTATAAATTAATTTATAAAATCACTCTGTAGGAATTGTTTACATTATCGTCGTTGTTTACGTTGTCGGCACGTCGACACAGATAACGCAATAGATGATACGTAACTGCCCACCCCTGATTACAATACAAAATAATTAAAATGTATGTATTTGAATTATGTATTTCAGCTTAAAACAAATTTCACCTTCAATTTATGTCTTATGAAATATTTTGTTTCGCGTGGCACAAAAAGTTCTTAACACGTCACGTTTATCTCCCGCACATCATACATGGCTTAAAATTAAGTAACGCTTCCAGCAAAATTTATCATTAACAAGCAAACGTGAAATACAATATACATATACCGAAGCTTTTGTGATATCATTAATTTTAAATCAAAACAAACGGATTATTTCAATCTATATTTATGTATATGTACATGCATGTCTAGGGCATCCGTCTAATAATATACGTTACTAATTATAAATTTAACTATAATCACCACTAAATTTCATCATAATTACATCTAGCACCGCATAAATGTATTATATATAGTTTTAGGCTATATTCTAATTTAAGCTCTATTTTTTTTTAATTAAAATTTTAGAATAAAATATAATAACATGTGAAGTGTATGTATGTATAAATTACAATAATCAATGTGTTAATGTACCAAATCAAAATATATATACCTATACCAAATACCACCCACAACAAAAATCGATCGATACATATATTGCGCTATATAGAGATTTATGATTATTAAATGTGATAAAGCTTTTAAAAAGGTGGTCTACCTCAATACATATTCATATATACACACTGGGTGTATTATTTTGAATATATATATTTCGTGCCCGATATGTACATATATGATGGGGGGCATAGAGGGTGTAATTTATTAAATGGGTGCGAATGCAAATATTTTCCATGTGCACATAAATAATATTGTACACATTTTATAACGATCATTATGATTGACATAATAAAATTTAAATTATGAAAATACGTGAATTTTCATAATTTTACCAAAACAAAAAATCGAAATTATTTTAAATACAACATTTGGAAAAACTACTATCAAAATGTATACATACTCGTACACATTCTATAAAATAATGATAATAAAATCAACAGATTTTTTTTTTTTTTTTTTTGTATCAGTTTAGTAAACATTTTTTTTTTTTTTTGGGTTAGAAAAAAATAGAAAGCTCACATTAGAGACTAGATATGGAAAATTGAATATTCATATCATGGAAATGAAAAACGAACAGAACAAAAAATTGGTATATGTATGTATGCAAATATGTATATGTTGTTGTTCAGTGGAAAAATGCATAATGCATATATGCAGTGCATTGTTATGATTATTATAATTTTGCTCTGTATTTAAATGATAAGGGTGATAAGAGTATAATAGGAATAAAGAAACTGCATGTTTTGAGAAAAACTGAATTAAAATATGTATGCAAATATATATTATTTTAAAATTATAAAATTTGTGTATAGATATTGTATACGTATATATATCAAAGAACCGTCTCGCATATGTCATCGTTCCTAATAAATTATATACAAACTATACCATCCATTTTATTTCACTAAGGTCAATTATATGATATACCATATCAGTATAACATATGCCACAAATACTTTACATCAATTAGATTTTTATTATCTACGGTCATGCCATTTTCATTTTTATTTATTTCTTAAATTGTAATGATTTGTGTAACCTTTAAGAATATGATTCAGAACAATAAAATATCTAATCAATCATCATAATAATATAGACGGAGTTGAATATATTATATATATATATATATATATATATATATATATATATATATATATATATATATATATATATATATATATATATATATATATAAAAGAGTGGGGGCAAACGAATACAAATATAGAGATATTTATTTATAGAAACAGAAATAATAAAATAATAAAATTTGCAAAAAGCTTCTTTTTCGATCAATAAAATATCAAAATCAACAACACCAATAAATAGTAGCAGGAGCAACATTATTAAATGTTTCAATTGAAGCGTGTATATATGTATGTAGTAAGGAAATTTAGAATTCTTATACATATATGTACAACATTTGTTCTAATTGGTCAATTTACTAGAAAATCTATAAAATTTGAAAAACCCTGCGATCCGGTCTACTAACGTGCAGTTTAATTTGAAATTTCTGTTGAATTTCGATCATTTGGAATCCTTTATAATTTGATAAAATTTATCGAAATTTCAAGACGAGTTCACAATTTTACCGAAATTGGCGATTTTAATGCCAATTTTAAGTTCTTTGCACTTTTAAATCAAATTAATCTTGAATGAGATGAATTAATTAATTAAAGCAATTTTAAAGGCCATTACTGGCCCCTTACTGAGCCAACATGAGATTGAATAGTATCGGGGACAGGTCATCTTCCTGACGAACACCCGAGTTAACTACAAAAATTGTCGATAAGCTGTTCTCAACTTTAACACAGCATTGAAACTGCGTCACTGTCATCCTACATAGCCACACCAGTTTTGTTGACATTCCTAGGTATTCCAGGGCAGACCACAAACTCTCTCGATTAATCGACTCATAGGCCTGCCGGAAATCCAGGAACACCTGATGTACGGGGATGGATGTCTCATAATATTTAGATAGAATCATCCGCAGCGAAAAGACCTGATCGGTGACTGATCGATTCGGACGAAATCCTCCTTGATAGGTACCAGCCCTCCGCCAGAGGAGTGATTCTATCCAATACATTGTATGACAGTAACTTGTATGCTGTGCAAAGGAGTGCTATACCGCGATAATTCTCACACTTCAAGCGCTCTCCCTTCTTATCGGGCATATCGCGGCCATTTTCCATTCGTCAGGCATAACTTCGGTTCGCCATACTAATCGAATAAGGTCGAAAAGACAGTTCCACAAAGTATCCCCTCCGAAGTAGGTATTTCGGCGCTTTGTCGTGGGAAAATTTGTAATTTGACACCTGACCTTGAAATTTGACACCTTGAAATTTGATACCTGTGGGGAAAAAAAAAAAAAAAAAAATTGTAATTTGACACCTGTGGGAAAAAAAAGCAAAAAAAAGTGATATTTGATACTGCGGAAATAAAAATATTGAAATTCCATGAAAATCAATGACCCCGAAATTAACACAAGGTCATTGACTTTCAGGGAATTTGAATATTTTTATTTCCGCAGTATCAAATTTCACTTCCAAGAATTGTGACGTCATAGCATTATGGGAAAAAATCTGATGATGTGGGAAAGTATTAAAATTCTAAAAAAAAAAAAATTAAAAAAATTAAAAAATAAAAATATATCGATAAAAAAAAATAGGTACGAACTCGGTGCGGAGCGGCGGTATTATGAGGGTTGTACTTTTAGAATGTAGTAAAGTTTTTTAAAAATAAAAAATTGAAATTTAACACTATTGATATCTGAATAATATGATTTGTCGTTGTTCTTTCGTATGAACACGATCAAACATGAATTTTTGTTTCTGGAAAATATTAATGTATACATCATAACAACAACAACGAATCTGTTGGATGAAAATTGAACTAATATAATATATAATATAGATATCGCATACACAAAAAAATTTACATGTTTTCGGCATTGTATTGATGCGAATGAAATTCTATAAGTAGGAAAGATAAAGAAATATAATTATTTTTTTTTAATTGCGAGATGATGTCTGTCTATCTGACTACAACCTTGATTTTATTATTGAAATTTAACGATACTAAAAGGTTTAAAAATAAAAAGTGAAATTTAACACTATAGATATCAGAATATGATTTGTTATTGTTTTGTATGAACGTTTTGTTGTATATGGATATTAGAATATATTATGTTGCACACTCGCATAGATAAATATCGGAAGCAAGATTTTTTTGTTGTTGTTTCTGTTTTTCGTATATGCATATCGGATGGAATGAAATACAAACAAACAAATGATCAAACAAATAAATACATATACATGTATATTACCAGGCTGGACATTATCATACAGAATAAAGATGATCATACAAGAATTTTTAGTTACAATTTCTGATATAACTTAAAAACGATATCGTTTTGGAAATTACTTTAAACTGATATACATATGTATGTAAGATGCATTGTACAAGTGTATATTTAGCACGAATAAAAATTTATCTATAGATTATACATATATATATATATATATATATATATATATATATATATATATATATATATATATATATATATATATATATATATATACATATATAAATTGTACAAATTGAATTTAAAAAATTAATAAAAAAATAATTTAGATATAAAAATATTCTAAAACTAAAAAAATAATATCTAAAATATCTGTTGGGTGAAAATTGAAACAATACCTGGAAATATCGGCCAATGTGATCGTACAAAAGATGTATGTTCTGTATGAACACAATCAAACAAGAATGTTTTTTTTTTTTTGATATTAGATCCTAGAGATTTTTGTTGTAATTTCATTTTTGTGTTTTTAAAAAAAATATTAATGTACATATTATAACAACAACAAATCTGTTGGATGAAAATTGAAGTGATATAATATAGATATCACCTACACAAAATTTTTTATTTATTTATTTTCGTGTACATAGACGATATGTATTGAAATTCTCTATGTAGGAAAGATAAAAAATTAATTGTTTTTTAATTGTAAGATGATGTCTGTATCAGACTACAACCTTGATTTTTACTATGTATACTAATCCACATAGTTAGTGACCATAATTTATCAAAATTTATTTTTCCTATTAATTAGAAACATAATTACTAAGCATGAATTATAACAACAAATAATTTTTGGTTGTTGCTGTTGTAAATGGATGTTAGAATAAATTATGTTGCACATTCACACAGGTGAATATCGGAAGCAAGATTGTCGTTTATGTTTTTTGTATATGAATATCTAATGGAATGAAATAAAAATGAAATGAAAGCTGGACATTATCATTCAGAATAAACATGATCATACAAGAATTTTTAGTTACAATTTCTGATATAACTTAAAAAACGATATCGTTTAGGAAATTACATTGAACTGATATACATATTATGTATGTATGATGCATTGTGCACGAATAAAAATTTATCTATAGAATATACATATATACAAATATAAGTGTTTCGCGGGTTTTGGGTGAAAATTGAAATCATACAAAAGATGAATATGATTTATTGTTTTTGTATGAACACGATCAAACAAGAATTTTTCTATTAAAAATTGTACAAATTGAATTAAAAAAATTTATAAAAAAAATATATTCTAAAAACTATATTCTAAAAAAAAAAATAATTTAGAAAAAAAAATTATTATTATTTCAAAAATTACTTTCAATTAAAAAACCTTCACAAATTTAAATTAATTATTTTTCTATATTACATTACATAAAAAATGTAACATATAAAAATATGTAATATGAAATAATTTATTCTGTAAATATAATTATAATTTAATCCTTTTAGAAATTTTCCGCATATAATAACTTTTTTTATTTTAAAAAAATCTTAAAATGTGATATCATAACAACAATAAATCTGTTGGGTGAAAATCGAAACAATACCTGGAAATTTCGACAAATATGATCGTACAAAAGATGAATATGATTTGTGGTTTTGTATGAACACGATCAAACAGGACTTTTTCTGTTTTTAAAAAAAATTATACAAATAACCTTATGTATACCAACACACTTCTTTTTAAATATGGATTACTTTTAATATACTTTTACGAACGATTCTTAGTACAACTAAAAAGATAGTTACTGATCTAAATTTTTTATTAAATTTTTTTTTTATAATGTTTTTCTACTATTATGTACCGAAAATTTCTTCATATACATATATTAAAATTATACTTATAGAATAAATTATACTAATTTTTTAATTAAGATTACATATGGAAAGCATGTATTACAAATCGACGAATAATTTTCTAATTTTACAAATTTTTGTTTTAAATAATTAATTTTTTAATTTTTTTATAAATAAGTTTTATTTTATATAATTTGTTTTGTCCCTCGATAAATATTTTAATCATTTTCATTATAGTTAAAATAAAATAAAATATTGTGTGTGCGGAATTTTCTTTATTTTCTAAATTAATTTTTATTAACGTGAATTTGCAAATGTTAATTTAAACAAATTTTTTTTTTTTTAAATTGTTTTTCCACAAATCAATTTCAGTAAAGTATAGAAATAAATTTATGAAAACTTTATTATAAAACAACAATATAAAATTAAAAACTAATATTTTTAAGAAAAATAATCAAATAATAACAAAAACATAATATAATACTATTAATAATACCGAAACAAAAAAAATGAAACACATAAGTTAAGATTTAAGTTTATTATTTTTTTTTTATGTTTTTGTGTGTTGTTTTAAGATTATCTTAACTCTATCATTAATTCTATTTCTAATAGTTTTTAATATTGGTGGAGATACCTCAAAATAATCAGCAACATTTTGTGTATGTTTTACTTCATAGAATACATTCATTATAGCATGATCTTCCGGATTCGTAAAAATTGGGTCTTCTGAATAATATTTATACTCTGTTGCATCAAAAAATGATTTTTCTTCTTGTGTCAAATATGTTTCATTGATAGCAATTGTCGGATCATATTTCACATTATCAATTTCGGTCCATATATGTATAGGAGCAAGTACCAAATTATCGTATACCATCTTTCCATACATCATTTTAATACCAAAATTCTTTAAATGGTCAAAGAGCAATAAAGACGCAGGCAGACAGACTCCATACATTCCTTCCCGAATAAACTCTTCAGATATAATTTTCGAGACTAGGCATACAACTTGATGTTTATCGATTGACATTATGAAGAGAGTGTTATTTATTATTTTGATAAATATTTTTATTTTTTAAAAATCAGAACCAAATACTCTTAAGCGACCGATCTCTGTAAATGGTTGTTTCTAAATGAGTTTACTCATTATCTTCTCTTAAAAAATGTTTTTGTTTTTAAACGGGTGTTAAAATTTACAACTAGAAAAGTTTTCGAATTTGTACCGTATTTTTTTTTTTCATCCACGATACACTTTTTCAATAGGACACTTCTATTCGTATAACTTAAAATACACAACGAAAATAAGTTTACATACATGTTGGTGACCTAAATTTTTTGTTGTAATTCGTGATTAGTAATTATGTTTCTAATTAGTAGGAAAAATTAATTTTGAAAAATTTAGATCAGTAACTATCTTTTTAGTTGTACTAAGAATCGTTCGTAAAATTATATTAAAAGTAATCCATATTTAAAAAGAAGTGTGTTGGTATACATAAGGTTATTTGTATAATTTTTTTTAAAAACAGAAAAAGTCCTGTTTGATCGTGTTCATACAAAACCACAAATCATATTCATCTTTTGTACGATCATATTTGTCGAAATTTCCAGGTATTGTTTCGATTTTCACCCAACAGATTTATTGTTGTTATGATATCACATTTTAAGATTTTTTTAAAATAAAAAAAGTTATTATATGCGGAAAATTTCTAAAAGGAATAAATTATTTCATATTACATATTTTTATATGTTACATTTTTTATGTAATGTAATATAGAAAAATAATTAATTTAAATTTGTGAAGGTTTTTTAATTGAAAGTAATTTTTGAAATAATAATAATTTTTTTTTCTAAATTATTTTTTTTTTTAGAATATAGTTTTTAGAATATATTTTTTTTATAAATTTTTTTAATTCAATTTGTACAATTTTTAATAGAAAAATTCTTGTTTGATCGTGTTCATACAAAAACAATAAATCATATTCATCTTTTGTATGATTTCAATTTTCACCCAAAACCCGCGAAACACTTATATTTGTATATATGTATATTCTATAGATAAATTTTTATTCGTGCACAATGCATCATACATACATAATATGTATATCAGTTCAATGTAATTTCCTAAACGATATCGTTTTTTAAGTTATATCAGAAATTGTAACTAAAAATTCTTGTATGATCATGTTTATTCTGAATGATAATGTCCAGCTTTCATTTCATTTTTATTTCATTCCATTAGATATTCATATACAAAAAACATAAACGACCATCTTGCTTCCGATATTCACCTGTGTGAATGTGCAACATAATTTATTCTAACATCCATTTACAACAGCAACAACCAAAAATTATTTGTTGTTATAATTCATGCTTAGTAATTATGTTTCTAATTAATAGGAAAAATAAATTTTGATAAATTATGGTCACTAACTATGTGGATTAGTATACATAGTAAAAATCAAGGTTGTAGTCTGATACAGACATCATCTTACAATTAAAAAACAATTAATTTTTTATCTTTCCTACATAGAGAATTTCAATACATATCGTCTATGTACACGAAAATAAATAAATAAAAAATTTTGTGTAGGTGATATCTATATTATATCACTTCAATTTTCATCCAACAGATTTGTTGTTGTTATAATATGTACATTAATATTTTTTTTAAAAACACAAAAATGAAATTACAACAAAAATCTCTAGGATCTAATATCAAAAAAAAAAAAACATTCTTGTTTGATTGTGTTCATACAGAACATACATCTTTTGTACGATCACATTGGCCGATATTTCCAGGTATTGTTTCAATTTTCACCCAACAGATATTTTAGATATTATTTTTTTAGTTTTAGAATATTTTTATATCTATATATATATATATATATATATATATATATATATATATATATATATATATATATATATATATATATATATATATATGTATGTATATTCTATAGATAAATTTTTATTCGTGCTAAATATACACTTGTACAATGCATCTTACATACATATGTATATCAGTTTAAAGTAATTTCCAAAACGATATCGTTTTTAAGTTATATCAGAAATTGTAACTAAAAATTCTTGTATGATCATCTTTATTCTGTATTATAATGTCCAGCCTGGTAATATACATGTATATGTATTTATTTGTTTGATCATTTGTTTGTTTGTATTTCATTCCATCCGATATGCATATACGAAAAACAGAAACAACAACCAAAAAAATCTTGCTTCCGATATTTATCTATGCGAGTGTGCAACATAATATATTCTAATATCCATATACAACAAAACGTTCATACAAAACAATAACAAATCATATTCTGATATCTATAGTGTTAAATTTCACTTTTTATTTTTAAACCTTTTACTATCGTTAAATTTCAATAATAAAATCAAGGTTGCAGTCAGATAGACAGACATCATCTCGCAATTAAAAAAAAATAATTATATTTCTTTATCTTTCCTACTTATAGAATTTCATTCGCATCAATACAATGCCGAAAACATGTAAATTTTTTTGTGTATGCGATATCTATATTATATATTATATTAGTTCAATTTTCATCCAACAGATTCGTTGTTGTTGTTATGATGTATACATTAATATTTTCCAGAAACAAAAATTCATGTTTGATCGTGTTCATACGAAACAACAACGACAAATCATATTATTCAGATATCAATAGTGTTAAATTTCAATTTTTTATTTTTAAAAAACTTTACTACATTCTAAAAGTACAACCCTCATAATACCGCCGCTCCGCACCGAGTTCGTACCTATTTTTTTTTATCGATATATTTTTATTTTTTAATTTTTTTAATTTTTTTTTTTTTAGAATTTTAATACTTTCCCACATCATCAGATTTTTTCCCATAATGCTATGACGTCACAATTCTTGGAAGTGAAATTTGATACTGCGGAAATAAAAATATTCAAATTCCATGAAAGTCAATGACCTTGTGTTAATTTCGGGGTCATTGATTTTCATGGAATTTCAATATTTTTATTTCCGCAGTATCAAATTTCACTTTTTTTTTTTTTTTCCCACAGGTGTCAAATTACAATTTTTTTTTTTCCACAGGTGTCAAATTACAAATTTTTTTTTTTTTTTTTCCACAGGTATCAAATTTCAAGGTGTCAAATTTCAAGGTCAGTTGTAAAATTACAAATTTTCCCACGACAAAGCGCCGAAATACCTACTCTCCGAATATCAAGAGCTCCGAATTAATGCAGTCCACTCCAGGTGAAAGGTTTCGTTTCAATCTCTGCAAGGCTTTAGTGAATTCCTCATGGGATGGCTCCTCATTGCAAATCTCCGCAGTCTGTATTAGAGGTGGCTCAACAACAGTCTGTGACGCATGATGGACATCAAGCAGGTCAGTAATGTGTCTACTCCAAGCGTTAAGTACTGCGTCGATGTGTACACAGAGGTTTCCATCCCGGTCCCGAATGGCGATTGACGTAGGCCTGAAAGTATGGTGCAGCCCAGTAATTCCTTTCAAGAAATTACTCGAACTGCGCTCATTGCTGAGTTGTTGTACTTTCAGAACCTCGGCCTTCCACCATTCTCGCTTCTTCCGTCTACAAATCCACTTAGCTGCCTTTCTTGCAAGAGCAGCCTTGTTTTTCCCCGCGATTGTGATACGTTGTTGCACTTCATTCTGGGCTATATTTTGTTGCTCAACTGCAAGACGACACTCGTCATCAAACCAATCATTCTTGGGTCTGACTTTCACTATACCTAAACTCTGTTGAGCAGCACTGACAACCGAAGTTTTCAGTACCTCCCAGACAGAGTTCACGCAGTCAGACTGGTAATTAGCTTCATTAATGTTGTCGCTGACAAGATCCTGATATCGTTTCTTTTGATCTTCATTGATCAGACCTTCACAGTCGAAACGTTCCATGCGTTTCGATGTGTTCCCAGACTTGTACGAAAATTTCCATCGTAGCTTTGCAGCGACCAAATGATGATCGCTGCCTACATATTTGTTTGCTGACCGATAAGTTCTCACATCCTGCACAACCTGAGCCCATCCTTTAGAAATTAACACATGGTCAATTTGGCTGCGTAAAGTTCCGCGAGGATGTGTCCATGTCTCTAAATGTATGTGTTTGCGAGGGAAGAATGTGCTTGCTACTCTATGATCATGAGCAACCGCAAAGTACATCATTCTCTCACCATTATCGGTTGCAGTTTCGTGTCGGGAGTACGGACCTATGTGTTCACACAAGTCGGTCTGTTTTCTGCCAGCTCTAGCATTAAAGTCCCCAATTACCATTCTAACGTCGTGTTCGGGTATAGATCCCATCAGATCGTCCAAGTCATTGTAAAATGAGTCTTTATCTTGGGGCTGGCTGACTTCTGTGGGAGCATGTACACAAATTATGATGACAGGTTGGCTAACTTCATGCGCAAGCGAAGCTTACACAATCGGTTATTGACTGCTTGGAAATCCAAAACAGCGTTCTTTACCTGCGGCCCAAGAAGAAATCCTGCTCCAAGATTTCCTAGGTCATCTCCACTGTAGAAAAAACTATAGCCCTGGGACACATGGTATCCACTTTTAGGTCAGCGAGTTTCTCGAAGAGCAACGAGTTCCAGCCGATACTCCTTCATGCACATGATTATGCCCTCTAACGCTCCTGGTTTTCTTAGTGATTGCACGTTTCACGTGCCGATCCTAAATCTCGTATCCGGGTACTTGAGCAGGGGTCCGGTGTTGTTTTGGCGGTATCCATCTTTCTTTTTGTTGACTTTATAAACATTTTATTTTTTTTACGGATGCGGGTCGTCAGCCCAGCGATCCAACCGTTTAATCGCCTCCTACGATAAGCAAAGGATACTGTTGTGGTATTCTTGGGAACAAGTTCGTGAAATTTTGATTTACGAGACATGTGAGTGCCCCCCGACCACAGGGGCCGATTCATGTTGAAAGTTTTCAAAATTTGAATGGCAGCTTTTCGAATTTTTAAATCCAGTTTAAAATCCTTTTAAACGGTTGAAATCAAAGTATTTATGTCCAATGTGCCCTATAGGAACTATTTCTAGTTTGCTTTACAATTAAACTTTATTGAAAGTTTTAATTTTTTTCTAATTTTAACCACAATGTTGGGAGGATATTGAAGTTTTTTTTTCATGTTATGTTTTTTTCTGTTTATGCTATCATTTGTCAGCATAACTAACAATTCTTGTTATAGTTATTATAAAGAAGGCTAGCCTATCGCTTATAAATCATTTTGGTAAGAACTGTTTATTTATTCGGTACGCATAAAAAATAGGACATTTTGGCTATTTCTTTTATCTAAGGACAAAATTTAAAAAAATATTAAAACGCTTACAAGTAAACAGACACTTCTTATGATGAGGAGCGGGTCCTATTGAAGGCTTCTATAAAGTTGCAAGAGATTTGTTGAAATACTCCGTACCAGAATTTATAATGTTGCCTATTAAAAATAAATAAATCTCTATTAGTTCCAGAGCCCCTAAAATTACGGCGGTTTTACATCCGAAAAATAACAATTTAATATAGCAACATAGCAACAAAAAGAATTACTGAAAAAATTAACTTAGCCCGCAGAAAATGTGCATTTACTATATACTGTTAATTCGATTAATGCTTCAAAAAACCAATTATTCCTGCATTTGGCTACTCTACGGTGATGGTCCCTTGTGATACCACAGGATCTTACTTCCATTTTACTCCTAGTGGAAAAAGTCAGAGTAATATCTCGCGGTTTACAGTCATGTAAATACCTGTAGGGACTTAAATAAAATAATAATTTTATTTCAACTATACAATAAACATGTATGTACATATATATTTCATACATTAAATCAGAACAAATTAATTGTCCAATTTTACCTGCCTGCACCCTAACACATAACATTTTATTATAATCTATAACACACAAACATAAAATATTCCGAACAACATAATTAGCAATACAAGTATCAAGTTTGAGATGTACTCGTATAAATTGCAATTGTCATTGTAATTATTTGCCTCGTTTCATCTAGCGTTTCCAACGCAGTGAACGATCACCTAATTTAATGTTTATCCTTTTCATAAATATATGTATAAACAATAATGTTATTTAGTATGGGTTTTATTAACTTTTAGCGGAAATCATATTTCTTGTATTAAAAAAAAAAAAAAAAAATCAGAAGTCTTACTTCTAGTCGTTCAAGATAGAATTAATTCTATAAATTTAAAAATTTGTAAAATTTATTTACTATAAAAATAAAAATAATAAAATTATAAAAAAATAAATAGTTGGTGTTTAAAAGTTATTTTGGGGTCGACAACACCCACTACTATATACCCATATATCTATGCGTTCTGTGTGCTAAAGTTGCACATGACCACAGGGAGTCAAATCAAGTCACTTCCTCCTCTTTATTTATGCGTTTTCTGCAGAAGTCATTTGTTTCCAGACCTAGCTTCTTCTAATGTTCTCTAAACAGGTAGTTTGCTCTGTGGTATCCCTACGATCGTTTTTCTCATCATCTATCATTTTCTACATTGACGTGTCGACAACTCGTAGATAACGTCAACAACGAAGACAACGTCGATAATGTAGACAATTCCTAGAGTGGTTTTGTCAATTAGTTCAGAATATAATATAAAGAGTGACCAAATTTCTTTTGGAACAATGCGTTATTGAGGAAAGTTTTCTAGAATGTCCGTCAATACATTTAAATCTCTTTTCAAAATTTAAAACTAATCGTGCTCAAATACCATTAATTTTCTTCAGCGTCATGTTTATCGATAAAAAAATTATTAAATTGAGCCAAAGCAACAATATATAGCGCTATACAGAGTGGGGCCCTCTTTATAACGGTTGAACGGTATAGAACAGGTCGCAGAAAAATCGGAAAAACGGCTCAGTCACACAAAAACGTTATAACATACATTAAAAATAATCTGGGGAACTTTAACAATGATCGTGCCATAAAATTTAACACACCCCACACCATGGTAAAACGAATTCGAGTTCAGGAAGGTTATAAGTGCTACGGAGTTATTAAAAAGCCAAATCGTTCAGATAACGAACACTTGTTCATGTATATAAAAACCAACAACTTTCCTATTATTGTGGCAAGATTGTACTGTCCACCAAGACATTCTATAATCACCGGAAGTGAAAAGAACCAGGGTGGACGAATTGTTCAAGATTTGGTATTTTGTAGGTATTGAAAAAGTGGCCGAAATATCACAATGGATAATTTTTTTTACGACGTTATCGGTCCGTTTTTGATGTCGTGGGATTTTTCAGTTGTGGATACGTTAAAAAAATTAAAACATACATATATACCTTTGGAATGTTTGCGACCGAAAATCGAGAACCTTTGTCTTCCAAATTTGTATTTTCGGAAGTTGATAATGTTACCATATGTTCCTATGTTCCCAACAAAAACAGGAACATAATTATGTTGACAACTATACACTCCGATAGTAGTGTGAGTGCGCAGAATAATACATTTTTACAACAATAAGACCAAAGGAAGAGTTGACACCATGGATAAAATGTTGAAGGGCTATTCCACCAAACGTGACATATTGCGATGGCCAATGGCTTTAGCCATTTATCACCTAATTTATAAAATAAATAATCATTCGTTTGCTAAACGAATCAAATAGCTGCAAGAAATTTCTTCAGGATTTGGAAAGATCCCTAGCAATTTCTCGGCCACTCAATAACTCCAAATCAATGCCAATCAATCATCAATAACCAGTGAATGAACAAAAATGGAAACTGCAAATCAGTCGTCGCTTCCTGTTATTTATGTCGAGCAATGGCTCATAAACAGAAAGAAACCAGGAACAATTATTGTGTTTGCTAACGACCGATAAGCGATGATCACACGCAAACAATCTCAAATGGTTACAATCGTTCACTAAAGCTTTTTATATAATTGACTTTTTTATTACATTGAAATGTGAATATCAATTATTTCAAATAAGTATGAAGAATTCGAGTTAAAATTAATTGAGTTACCCATGTACCGTTTCAGAGCTTTCCGTAGGAAAAATATTTGAACTGAATATATTTTAAAAATTGGGTATGTTATTGGCATGAAACAGTGATTTCAAGATGTCACGGAATCTCACTTCTCTATACCTTCATATGATAACTAATAAATAAAAACATTGCAAAATAAAAAAGGCTGTACATAAGGAAAGGTCTGGGACATAAGGGGTAAAATGATTTTTTTTAAATTATTTTTTATATCAAGAGCGGAACTAGGAGTTGTGTTCAAATTTTCAAAATTATGATTTAAAAATTTAATAAAATTGTTGCCTAAATTAGGAAAATTTCTTAATTCTAAAGTTCAAATAACTCAGCAAAAGTGAAAAAATTGCGGATAATTTAAAATTTCTAGGAAGTTAGTTAGTTCTAAATTCTTAAAAATTTAGAAATAAAATCATAATTTCAGTTTTAATTCGGAATTTCCAAATGACAATTATGGATCTCATATTCCAGAGATTCGCAACATCTAAAACCCTAAAATCAATCTTGTACTTTCAAAAAAGTGATTTCAATATACTTAACGAACGGAAATCCTAATATTACTGCTGATTAAATAAAAATGATTCTTAAGTGCGACCTTTATTATAGATTTAATCAAATTTCTGATTTTCATGATTTTGAATAAAAAAATTTTTTCGGGATTACATTGGTGACCACTACCTTTGGTGACTGGTCATATTCGGTGTAATATCGAGGAACCAGAATTTCATATAATTGTCTTGTTGAGTCGTTTCAAAGAATATAATGGCTCGCTGGCACTTGACTACCAGCAGCCTGCTGGTGATTATTTATTTATACTTTACATACTTCAGAAAGATTGAAATCAAATTTTCCATACAAATTCAGTTAATTTATATAAAAATGATGCTTTAGGCTGAGTTATATTATAAAATATAAAATAGATCCATCTGTAGTTATATAACTTCCATTGTCATAATAAAATTGTATCTGGCATCAGTGATAACAAGTCGAGTATTACAATATATTGCATTATAATGATAATCAAAATCTTGATTTTTCGAAAATTACAATTTTCCATTTTCTTTTTCTTATTCTTCTTATTATTTTTATTTTATTCGAATTTTATTTCAAATAAAATAAAAAGGAATATATAAATCAATAATCATTATTTTACGGATAATATGATTCTAATCTATTGGAAAATAGATTATTATTCTTGAATTTATATATACGTTTAGTATTTTCGTCATTTCCCTTTTATCTCAATCATGAGCCAAAATAAAACAGAAACACAGTGAAAGTCATAATATATGTATGTATGTATATAACTATGTACCATAAACGAAAAGAAAATCAATTGAATTGTGTAAAACTAAGTCCCAAGAAAAAAGGAAAAAAAATGAAATTTTCTTTTTATTTTCCCTGATTTCGTTAAATGATGAAGAAATTGATTTGAACAAAGTAAAATCATATATATGTTTGCGTGTATGTATATAAAATAAAACATAAACTATCGAGTGATGTTAAAATAAGCTCATCGAAATATAAAATGTATTGAGCTTTTGTAGATGATGACATGTGATGGATTGTGGCGGTTATAACATTAAGATTATTCAGTTATGATTTATTTATCATACCCCGCATCTTCCATATAACCAATATAGTTTGGGCAATCGATATATATATATAATTATCTGTATATTAGTTCACTAATCAAACGTGACTTAACTCTTCATTACTAAAATTGTTTAAATCTAAAATTCAATTACTTTATTGTATTCAAAGTTTTACTTAATTTCCTGAAATAAGAATTTTGAATATTTATAGTTTAATTCTCCATCCTTCGAACATCACCATTAACCGAAAATTAAAATACCGAACTTTATAAATTAGGCTATTTCAAAATCAAGTATCTAGAATTAAAATCTAAATTCTCTCAATATTTTAAAAACATTATAGAGTTTTTCTGCCAACGTCTTAAAAGCGTCTTGTTTTAATACAGTTTTTGGGTATTAATGTTAGCCTTTTTCATACTACTTTAAAAATTGTGTGTGTGTTGCTATGCTACACTTTTAATCTTTGGTGTAAAAGTAGGTACTTTTAATACTAGGAGAAACATATTATAGTGAAGACCCAATAATATGTAAAATTTCTGCAGCGATAGTTTCCTCATTTTCTAAAGTATCATGAGCGTACTGTAGTACTGTAGCTGGTACTTAGTTCATCGGGTCGTAATATTTTTATAGCAGTACTTGTTTTATTTGTTGTGGAATCTTCTAAGTATCCCTTAGCTACAGTATTTCAACCACCATGCCTCTTAAGGTACGAGAGGTCACCGTCAGAATTTATTTTATTTATTTAAATCATTCAATACACATTTAAGTTTAACAACTTTTTTGTATGTGTTACACATAGTACAAAATTAAAGATAAATTAAAATATTTAAGCTTAACCTCAAACTAAAACAAAATACTAACACATTGTATTTATTTAACCTAATTCATAAAGATTATTAGCAATTTTTTCCTGAGGACACTAGACGAAGAACAGGCCTTGACATGAGCGGGGATAGAATTCCATAGGCGAACACCACGAACAAAAAATAACTTATTAAAACGATTAATTCTGTTGCGAGGCAATGTAATATTATTCAACCGGCTAGAAGACAAAGGTATAAATTTTTCTGATAAGTACTTCGGTTGTGATATCTTTAAAATAAAATGAATAGTTTTGAGAATTTGAATTTCAAAAAATTCCTCAAAAGAACAGCCTAAATTCAAATTCTTATAGCTGGATAGCTGGATAGATGCGGTCAAACTTCCTCAGATCAAACACATAACGAAACATGCGACGAAGTTTCTGGAAAACGAAGTCATCCATATACTATACAATGTACTATAGCACAAAATACGAAGTGAGGATGCAAATAAGCATTAAACATTTTCTTTCTAAATTTTGAATTCGCAAAAGCGGTACTGGTCCATAACTTCTGCAACAGAATGTTAATCTGCCAACGCCATTCGATGGCGCGCTGTCAACGTAAATACATATACATTTTGGCTCTGCTATTTTTTTTTTTTTTTTTTTTAAATAAAATAAATTAATTAATTAATAAATTTTTTCCGGAAGGAGTGAGCGAAGTAAATTGCTTCACTTGTAACAGAAAGTTTGCAAAAAATCAAGGTGGCTTCGAGTGTGATGGTTGCCATAAATATTACCATTGTGCTTGTAAGGAGATAAGAGGTAAGCACATTCGAAGGCTTGCAGCCATACCAACATGGTTTTGTTCAAATAATTGTGGGGCAAATTTATCTAACTACACCGATGGTAAAAGTACAAAATCACCTACTATTCAAAAAGGGAAAGAAAGCTTAGCGTCATTGTCACAACCAAACACCGACATAACCAAAAAATTGGATTTGATGATGGAAAATATTAGTGAACAAAACTTATCTGTCAAGTACTCAATAAATAATCTGGAAAAAGCCATGAGTGAAATAAAAGAATCTTAGGAGTTCTTATCGCGTCAATTTGACACCGCTTTGGCAGAGATAAAGGCTTTACAAGCGGAAAATATGAAACTGAATAATATGATTGTTGATCTTAAGGACCAACAACATATAAATATTTTGACAATGTCAAAATTGGAGGGTGAGATTGATGAGATTAAACAAGATAAAATACGCAATAATGTAATAATCACTGGGTTCCGGGATAAATCTTTTGTGCCGGAAGATGTCGTCAAACGAATTTTCGCAACACTTAATGCTGAGATAAAAGATTCGGATATAAAATACATAAAATTTATTAACACAAATCAAACACAAAATAATGAAAGCTCACAATCCTTGCGCAATAAAACGATCGTATCCAGTTTCATCGAAGTGGCGTTTACAAATTCATCAGCCAAAATACATCTTCAAGCTAAAATGAAAGAAAAAAAAACATTATTTACGAAAGAAGTTGGACTTAACTACCAAACCGACCATAGGATCTTTGTGCGTGATCAACTTACCAGTTTTCGTGCTAAATTAGTTCGTGAATCGATTGCTTTGAAAAATCGACTTCAGCTGAAATATGTGTGGGTTAATCAACAAAAAATACATATTCGGAAGGATGACAACAGCAAAATCTATAAAATCCACAACAAAGCCGACTTACTGGATCTGGAAAATAGAATGGTAAATGGTTAGCTGTTTACTTAATTCTTAAAATGTACTTTAAAAAATTTTTTTTTTTAATACTTATCTCAATATGAATTGTTTGGATGTTATTGACATTTGGCGAGATAGAAATAAATATGTTTCTGATTTTGACATATCTGTGAATGTCGATAATATAGATCTCTATAACATACTTTACATTAATATTCGAAGTTTACGATATAAATTAATAGATGTCGGGATATTAATTAATTCATTTATTTGTGATATAGATATAGTAGTATTAACTGAAACTTGGCTAAATAAAAATGAAAATTCAATTACCAATTTGGATAGTTTTCAATCATACCATTGCAATAGAGATAGCGGAAATTATGGTGGATGCAGTATATTTATTAAAAATCGATTACACTCAAATTTGATACACAGTGAATGTTATGAGGATAACAATTTCATGGTAGTGAAACTTAATGATCTCAAGTTAAATATTGTGGCGGTATATCGACCTCCTAATACTGATATCGATAACTTTCTAAATAAACTTAATGAAGTAGTTATAAAGTTCCCTCAAAGCCTAATAATTGGTGACTTTAATATTAACCTTCTCGTTAATGATAATATTACAACAACCTATAAACAAAATTTGATTTCTCATGGATTTTCCGTTGTTAATAAAATTTGTAAAGAATTTCCAACTAGGCAGTCTAATTCTGTTAGCACCATTATCGATCATGTATTAACTGACGTTTACGATTTAAAATTTGAATTATTTTTGGATGATACTTCATTGTCTGATCATAAAGCAATTTTGTTTAGATTTTTAAAGGATGTGGGAAAAGCTCATAATGAAAATTTTGAATGTAGGAGTGTAATTAGATATGATAAAATGGAAAAGAGTATTGATTGGTCTAGACTTAACGATATTACTACATTTGAAGAATTAACCAAGTATATTAAATGCATGATAAATCAAAATACAATCACAGTTTATGAAAAAAAAAAAAGATTAGACACCCTTGGGTAAACAAAGAGATAGTGGAAAATATGAAACAGAGAGAGATAGCGATTTTACAGATACAAAACGAAACATCCGGAAGACAGTTACATTTTATCGCAGTACAAGTTTTATGTCAATTTGGTACGTAATAAAATTACAGAAGCAAGGAACTTATATTACAACAAATTGTTTAGTAGTTGTTTGGGGAAACCAAAAGAGCTTTGGAGTCATTTAAACAAAGTTATATTTAATAAATCAAAAATGGTAAACGAACCAAAATTAAAAATTGGAAACGTAACGTTGTCGCAACCTGAAATGATTGCTGAACACTTTAATAACTATTTTATTAATATAACTTCAGATATTACTAAGCAAATGACTCATCCAAATGAAAAAGATTTTCAGGTCGTTTGTAATATAACAGATCCATTCACATTACATGAAACAAATCAAGAAGAAGTGGAAACTATTATAAACAGACTAAAACGCAATTCAGCTTGTGGGATTGATGGAATTTCGAATAAATTTCTAATGATGTTTAACAAAAAATTATCTCAGTGTATTTCGAACTTAATAAATAGATCGCTAGCCGCATCAAGATTTCCAGATGAATTAAAAATATCCAGAGTTATTCCTGTACCGAAATTACCAGGTTCGATTGACATAACAAATAATCGACCAATTTCAATTCCCACTTCATTTACAAAGATTTTTCAAGAAATTGTAAATTTACGAATTGACTCGTTCTTAACTAAAAATGGGATTATTAACAACAACCAATACGGATTTTGTCAACAATCTAATACATTAGCAGCTTGTTTAAATTTTACAGACTTCGTTAGTAAGGCCATAGACAAGCAAAAATATGTTTCTTGTATATTCTTGGATTTGTCAAAAGCCTTCGATTTGGTCAACCACAAAATTTTGCTATGGAAGCTAAAAAGACTGGGGATTGGAGAAGACGATATGTCTTTCTTCACCACATATTTTGAAAATCGTCAACAATTGGTAAACATAGGTCGCTATTACAGCAGTATAAAGAAAGTATCTCTAGGTATACCACAAGGATCAGTACTAGGACCAACTTTTTTCAAGATTTTTATAAATGAAGTTTTCTCCTTATCATTTAGAGGTAAAATTCAGTTATTTGCAGACGATATCATTGTTATGTACGAAAATATAACTCTCATAGAATTGTATGCAAACATGCAAGCTGATTTGGAAAAATTAGGAATATTTCTAGACCAACATAAATTAGTCTTGAATGGTTTGAAAACAAAATATATTATTTTTGACAACAAAATTATAGATCTCAACACAAAATTATTATATTATCTTAAATATAAAAATATTAAAATAAGAAGCCAAATCTTATAATTACTTAGGGCTGATTGTTGATTCCAAATTAAAATGGAATCTCCATGTGGAAAAGGTACAAAACAATATCCTACCTTACATATTTGCGTTGTACAGAACCAAAGCAGTGCTTCCAAAATCTGTATTAATCCAAATATACAACGCATACATTTTATCGCAATTGACTTACCTTAATCCTATTTGGAGTGGTGCGTCACTTTATTTAATTAACAAATTATATGTGCTTCAAAAACGGGCAATTAAAAATATCCTTAATTTACCCACCTTAACACCAACTGCAATTGTTTTCGAAAGTTTTCAGTCCTTGTGTCTACCGGATATTATAAAAAGAGAATTACTCATAATCGCATATAAAGTTATGAATCGGTTAATTAAAAATTCGTTTGGGCTTACTAAGTTTTCTGATGTGCACAGTTACGGAACAAGAAAGAATTCATTGTTCCGCACAGATTTTTTCTCTACTGGTTCATCAAATAATAATGTGATTTATAGATGTTTAAATCTTTTTAATACCTTACCATATGAATTACGCCATGAACCTAAGCTATCTGTAAGTCAAGATATCAGAATTTGTTTCGTCGTATAAATGAATTTAATGGATTCAATCAAGAATTAGCGATTAAAATGGATAAATATTTATTTCTATTTTATTATTATTATTATTATTGTTATTGCTTTATCATAAATGAAAGAGAATAAAATGAACTGTATATTTTATAAATTTATATTAAATTTATTTTACATTTAATAATCATATTTTATTAACTATGTATTTAAATTATAAATTATTAACTGAATTAATATTCTTATACTATATAATTCTATTCTATTTACCTATTTGTTTTTATGTTTTTTACTAATGTAGTTATGTAAACATGTAAAATGTAAACATAAAAGCAAATAAAATAATCTGGGAACAGTGAATTGTATAAATACCAATCATAAATGTATAATGTATGTATGTAATGTATGTAATAATAATAAAATAAAAAAAAAAAAAATCCAATAGATAGTTTCAGAGTTTCAGGGAAGGGTCTCCCCTGCAATCCTTATAGACCAGTCAGTATTCATAAAATAAAAACATTCTTGATATATCTGCGTATCTACCACTAACATAAAGCTGAACGTCGTCGGTATATCACATATATTCAATATTCAAAGTGCTTAACAGATTTCACAATATCATTGATATATAAAGTAAACAATACTGGCCCGAGCACAGAACCTTGGGGCATACCTGAATTTCTCATATGAATGTTTGGAAACGTATTATTGCATACTATGGTTTGTGATTGATCTGTGAGGTAAGAAGAAATTAGTTTCCTAGCTGTACTATAAAAATATTGTTGTTGTTGTTTTATTGCCAGACGGTTGTGGTCAATAGTATCGAAAGCTTTACTGAAGTCTAAAAGGCATAATAGCACACATTTTTTTAGCGTTAAGTTCTCTAAGAATATCGTCGGAGATTTTCAGAACAGCACTACTGGTACTGTGAAATTTCCTACAAGCTGATTGGTGTTTATCGATGAGATTATGTTTTTCAATAAACGTAGTTATTTCAACTTGTAAAATTTTTTCAAATACTTTCGATAGAGCGAGAATCTGACATGGTTTTAGGATGATTAGCTTTGTTTAGTGGAATGATTTTAGGATGTTTCCAAGAAAGAGGAAATTTGGATGTCATAATGATGTTATTGTAAATAAACAAAATTCGAGTTTCAATAATTGGTAAAAGAATCCTAATAGGGCGGAAAGAAATACTAAATGGCCAAAACAATTAAAAGAAGATTCTATTGGTGCTACATTAGTCGGTACTGGATAAGCAGTTTGTTTGTTTGACAGAAGACCGGTCATTACGATAACATCGAAAATCATTAATTGCTATTAAGCTGTTTGATACATCTTCCCTTATCCTACTTTCAGTCAGACAGATCACGTCCATAAACACCCCTTCCAACAATAAATTAAGCTCATCAACTTTATTCCTGACGCCATTGATGTTGTGCAAGCAAAAATGCAGTTAACGATATCTACGCCATTTTTATAATTCAGTGTAGCCTTAACCATTGAATACTGCACCCAAAGAGGCGAACTTTTCGTCGACAAATTGACAAAGTATGTCAATAGAACACTTTCTGAATATAATTCAGATTGTACATTTTTTTTCAGTATACCACTGCAAAACCCGCTTACCTGGGCACTCATAAATCCAACGTGATTTTGATGGCAATAGGTTTAACACAATTTCTTTTGCTGTTTGAACCACATCCGGTGGTAAATTTGATAAATCTTTTGTTTCTAATATTTTGTTCGCAAGAAAAGAATATTGTAATTATAGCTTTGCAGTTTGACGCGTACAGTAGTCAAACCAAACAAAAGTAATGATCTCCTTAGTTTCATAAAACATTTCAACAAAATTAGTTTCAATTTTGAAGTTTTAATTACATAATTTGTACTTACTCGTATAATTAGTTTCCAATGAGCTTTTCTTCGTTGGAGAAAAATTAGTATGGGTTATTCGTTTTAAAAGTGACTTTGTTTGATCCGCGATCTTTGTTTTTCCTCGGCTACGCTGCGCTTCGCCTCGAATGCAATTGTACATTTTGGTGACAATTGACCAGTGGGGTTTTAATGTTGACGATTAGATTGTGTTTGTAGCGGAAGAATTAGCTTTCGCCAAAAATTTGTTTTAGTGAATTTTATAATTAAATATATTGTGGTTTGAATGGCAAAATTGTTGTCAGTGTAAATAAATTTAACTCTTCTGGAGGTTTTTTAAATGCCATTTATTGTCGTCCACAATGTTGGATCAAAGCCATAGATTATGATTTATTCGTCTGGTTAGAAGCATACTTTGCTTTATTATATTTAGATACAAACTATGCTTTTCGGATGGTTTATTTTACCTCTTCACCATGGTCAGCTACAGCCATCCGATTTCAGTCATATGTTATGAGGTGAGCATTTAAAAAGCTTTGTAGCCTGGTCTGTACAGATCTTAAATTGTATTCATGTAAAATTCAACTGGCACTTCATAACTAAAATCGCAAGATTAACTGATTCAACAGATTTATCTATACCTGTTAATAATATGAGAGTGGCAGGTAAGCTCTGCATCATTTATAAAGAAGTTTCTTTCTAGAGATAACCGCTTGCATGGTTGTGAAGAGCACGGGCTTCTACTAGGTTGAACTTATCTGACTCTATTTGGAGCAATTATGCTTTATGTTCTTCTCAAGTAATATCGAGCTTTATCACTTTCATTGGCACCTTCCTTTTCCTTTGCGGATTCCACTCTAATGACAATCTGGTTATGTCGTTTTCGTTTTTCTCTATGTGCGTCCGCTTCATCTCCACTTGGGCTTTCTATCTTTTGTTTCAATATCTGATTGGAGCAAGTACTCGATTGCTTACCCGTATCGAGTGTCTACCTCTTTGTGTTGTTTTTCACAGAAATTTTTCATTTGTGATTGATGGTATGGCCACAAACATTTTATTCACCGCCTAAAGCTTTTCTAGTTTGTTAATTTTCAGTGTAATTTTCTTCGGTTTATTTCGAACTTAATTTCATGCACTAATGTACTTTCAACTGCTTGTTGACGAGTTCATGAGAAAGCATGTATGTCATCTGTGTAATCCAGGCTATTGTGCCGTTTTATTACAATAGTTGGTAGCTCTCAATGAAAGGAAAACTATGGAATATCAAAAATTATCCTTTGTGTGAGATTCGATATACCTATACACTATTTCAAATTGTGTAACTCATATTTTGCTCACGGTCATATTCAATGACCGAGGTGGTTTGTGAATTTTTATTTAGTATGGTAAAAAGGTTCACTCATATATTTCGATATATGTACATATTTATTTTTAGAGATGTTGGTAGACGTTAGGAATTTCACGCCGATACCGCTTTTGATCCTTACAACAAAAACAGTACAGCTTCTATACGGCCACCTATCTACGTGTGGTTGAGACAGATATTCGAAATTATACAAAGTTGTCGAATCCAAAGGAGTTAATATTTTAAACCTTAGAGCAGTTCTCTATATATGGAAATAAAATAAAGTATCATTGTATTCGCATCTTTCCGGATAGCAATAGACGCTTTAAGAGTAATTTATGTAATAAATGCCTTTTTTCCACTTTAATACGGCATTGAGACTGCGTCAATTTAATTAATACTCCTAGGCCTTCCAGGGCAGACCATAAACTCCCTCGATTGATCAAGATATAGGCCTGCCTGAAATTCAAGAACATCTGATGTACGGGAATGAATGTCTCAGTGACTGATCGATTTGGACGAAATGCTCTTTGATATAGTTACCAACCAAGCCCTCCACTAGAGCAAGGATTCTATACCGCGTGGGTGGTTCGACACCACGATAATTCTCACACTTTAAGCGGTCTCTTTTCTTGAAGATATGATATAGGCATATCGCGGCAACTTTCCATTCGCCAGTTATATAACTTCGTTCGATTATACCAATCGAATAAGGTCGAAAGGATATTTTCACATATAGTCTCCCCACCAAATATCAAAAGTTCCTCATTAATGCTCTACAACCCAGGTGAGTGGTTTCGTTTTAATTTCTGAATGACTTAAGTGAAATCCTCATGAAAGGGATCCTCAATACAAATCTCATAACTTATTTGAAATAAGTCGACTTATTCAATATGGCAAAGTGATGTAAGTCATTTGCCGGGCTAATTCAAATCGAGGCTTATTTCAATATATTTTTTTTTTCCTAAATATTTTATTTATGGTAACAATAATTTTTTTTTACCAAGTTACTTGTCATTTTTATACCGTTATTCCGAGATCTCTATGAAGGTCACCATTACGAGTATACCAAGGGGCGTTTACAATCCCTCTGAGAACTTTATTTTGGAATCGTTGAACTATCTGTTGATTGCTGGTTTTGGTGCATCACCATAGTTGAATACCATATGTCCAGACCGGATTGAGCACTTGTTTATAAAGCATAAGTTTATTATGCATGATTTGCATGTCGTACAGGTAGTGGTTATGTTGATCTATTAGTGGAGTTAATGTGAGTAGACTTCGATTCATTCACTTTAATTCTCCACTGAGCTAGCCGATCTTGTATATTATTTATGGCTATTTGTAGTTTGAATGTGAGATTACCGATTGGGTCACCAACAGCTAGAATTACACTGTCATCTGCAAACGTGACGGTAGTTGTATTGTAAACTGTAAGAAAAATAATGGCCCTTAGACACTCCTTGCGGGACTCCTGATTTAGCTTCCTTTATGCTCCTTCCTGTTTAACTCTAAAGTATCTTCATTTCAGGTATGGCTTTAGCAGTTCGCTCATATACTACACTCAAATGGCACAGTTTTCTTCAATTTAAATATTAAACCATCTATACAGACTTTGTCAAATGCCTGCGCTATGTTCAGAAATTAGGCTGAACAAATCTTTTCTTCTTCTAAGAAATTTTCCATTAAATCTGTTATTTTATGGACTTGATCGATTGTGGATTGTTTCTCTCTAAATCCAAACTGATGGGACGGAACAGCTCCTGATTTTACAATATCTGGTTTAATTCATTTTGATAATAGTCTGTCAAACAGTTTTGGCAATTAGAACAAGTTATATAGGCCTGTACGAGGTTAATTCACTTGTTGGCTTACCTGGGTTAGGTATTATTATTACTTCCACAAATTTCCAAGATAAAGGCACATAACGGAGTCTGAAGGAAGCATTATTCATGACCGATATTTTTTTAATAGCTTTATTAGGTAGTTGTTTGAGTATCTTTCCAGTTATCAAGTCATAACTTGGTGATTTTTTAAGTACTACATGGTTCTTTATTTCTCGTTTCACTTCTTTAGCATTAGGTAATGGGATTTCAACCGGATTGAGTCTGTCTCAGGATAGTTGTATTGTTTCAATCAGTATATCCCGTGTTGTTGAATTGGGCTGAACGGTACGCTCGAGACGATCCGCAATATTTGTGTATCTACGCTGCTTGCTGTATATCTTTGACAAGCTTTTCCGCCCCCTGTTCTATTGTTTCTTCTGATGGAAGTTGTGTGTTTAAAATGATGCTATTGTTTAGTTCATTCCTAAAATTTTTCCAATCAGTATATTTATTTGTTAATATTGGCTGTTTATCATTTGGAGTGGTCAGATGTGGAGTCGAATCCTTCCTGCACTTGTATATAATCAACCAGCATTTATCTTGTTATGAAGAAGTCAATTAGGTCTGGTGTTTTATTTTGATCGCTGGGCCAATAGGTTGATTTTCCAGTAGAATGCCAGTTGCAGTTGTATTTAATTATTGCTTGATGAAGCTTTTTCACCTAGCTGCTTGAAGAAGTGAGTATAAACATTATCTTTGATGTTATATCTAGGTGGGCAATATATTGCAGCTACCACTTTGTGGTTGTAGCTCGTACTTTCAATATAATGAGTGCATCAGCATATGTTACATTTGGTTTAGTTCTTGATAGCTTGTTTAATGTTTGGTGTGACCTTAACTTTGTTGATATTCTGGTTGAATCTGAGTTGATTTCTGGCCTGGTACTTATTGAAGTTTCCCTTGTTTTGTTGCGAATTTTTTGAAGCTCTTTTTTGCAGCACATCCAGCTAACATCTGGAGATTTATCAGTTAAGATTTTTTAAGTACTTCTATTTGCACTTTCATATGGATTATATCGCTGATTGCACAAAGGTAACATATATAAAGGAAGAGGTATAGTGTTACCTCTTAGCATCTGTGTAACTTCGTTAATTTAGTATCGTTTCTCCAAAAGATACTCTTTTATCTCTTCTGGTTTGCATGAAGCGGGTATAGTCTCTTAACAATGACATTGGTTTGCCTTGTCTGCTTATCATCGTAGGAATACCATGTTGTCGTTTCTTCATTAAGAGCACATGTTAACTTTCTATAGCTGTCACCGTCTGGGACATTTATTTTGATATCACCACTATTTATACTTCTGATAATTATTGCAATTAGATATTATAACAGGAGGTGGCCTTACTTCCGGTTGAGAGTTGTTTACTTGATTATTTCTGTTTCGGTGAAACCAGAGCCTTCTCCTCCTGTTGTACATTCCTACTTCCGGTTGGAAGCTGCTCAATTGATTGTTTCAGTTCGGGTGAATCCTGTGGTGATTTACTCATTTTGCGTTTCTAACTTTTTTAAATACGGTTCAGAATCCATTCCGTTTCTCTGTTGAGTTCTTCCTCATCGGTTTCATACATAACTATACTATATGATCATTGGTATCGTTTTCTTGCTGTACCTTAGTGATTTCTTTCTCGCAGATATTACTACATTTAGAGCATCTTTAGTTTCATGTTTTCTCGCTTTAAGTTTTTGAGATCATTGTTTAGATTTAACATTAACTTTTCTATTTTGTAAATCTTATTGGCATTATTCCTTTCCGAGGTGTTCGCTAATGGTGGTGATGATCTTGGCGCGGGCTTTTAAACAATGATTGGCTCACTCCAGAATCCGTTGAGCCAGCCTCGTTAGAAGCTGTTTGGAGCTGGTCATGGAGCATCTACCACTCTGACCAGTACGAGTTGGTAATGGGTCTGGTTTGAGAACATCATTTACTAAATTCTCGATAGTCGATTATACCGCCGTGCAGGTGAGGATAACATTTGGGCTGTTTGTAAACCATTTAACTTAAGCCCCCTTTCCCACCCCACATTATAATTAAATGCAGTATTCCATCTGAATGTCTAAATGTGACGACAGAACAAAATTTAGATTTTTCGATCACGGTCTATGCAATCACCTATATAGTAGACAAGAACTTTTTTGCTAGTCATGCCAGAAATACGTGTGTGAAATTAGCCCAACAATTATCCCGAACAAATTTGATGTAGGTATCGTTTTTATAACATCCCCAAAAAATAAAATTTCTGGTATGTCACCACCACAAAAAATATTATTCTGCTAAAACCGTAATTTGTATACCATCCCAAAATCGGTACGACACACATTATGGTACAGAAATTTGTTATTCAACAAATTTGTAAATAATAATGATGTTAATATAATATTAATTTTGCCAAATTTTGTACTGTACAATCTCATGACAGTTCATATGCCCAAATAATATTTTTTAGCGAAAACATTTACAATAACAAATATTTGTACAGCTCATGCCAATTTCGATAAAAATCTTGAAATTCAAATATTATTAAAATAAAATAAAAATTCTATTATTTTATTTTTATTAATTTTCTCATTTCCATTTTATTTATTATACAAAAAAAAATTTTGTTTTATAATTTAATTTAATTTTTTTTTTTATTAGCAATTATTTTGATCATAAAATTCCCGAAAACAAAAAAATGAAAAATCGAATTCAAAAAAGCGTATGTACATAATTAAAAAACACAAAAATAAAGGGAAGTTTAAAAAAAAATTTAAAAAAAAAAAATTAAATTAAATTGTAAATTAAAAGGGAAAATTAATCAAGAAAATCTGATTTTCTTATTTATTTTTATTTTTGTTTTTAAAATTAAATTATGTACGAAACAAAAATTGTTGTATTGTATACTAGGAATTTTAGAAGTTAAGCGCAAATTATTTTGTACCTGGTTTACGGCTGACAATGTTCGCCTAAATGATGACATTAGCCAAAAAAAATATTTCAAAAATACAGTTTTTTCCTCCCTTTTTTCTTTTTAGTAAATATTTGGATCAATTTCGGTTATTTCAGTTAAGAGGTGTACATAAAACTACTCAATCGGCAGCAAATAACTATAGAGCTCTCGATATAGATATATAAGGTCATGTTATCGTACCGAATCTAGTAATTGATATTTATTTAGGGAGCACATATAAAATAACATTTAGGGGAAATAAGAAACCCTTTTTGTTTGTATATAGTATAAAGATGTCAAAGATTAATTTACAATATCTTAATAAAATTGTTATTTTTTATCTACGCACTATATTTTCTACTTTATCAAATTATGATACAAGGGGAGCATAAAGTGTATAACCAATATCACGGCTACTAACTTTAAATATCATTTAAATCACTATTTTTGAGGATGTCGTTTAATGGATACGCATATGTATGTTCTATCGAATACAATATATATGTACGTATGAACGCAAAAAAAGGTCACGTTTAAACTTCAAAACAAATTTATATATATGTACATGTACATACATATACATAATATATAGATTGTGTTTCCCTGAGGACAAAAAATTGCAATACCTCCATTATTCTGGGCATAAACCAAACAATTTTGTTCTTTCCTATTGAGTGAATTTTATCAATACAACCAATCATTTGATCCCAACCTCATCACCGTTCTAATTTAGCCCAGTCTATTCAATTCTGTGTACATTTTATGTATATACAATACTCGACCGAAAACGAATACATATATATGGGAAACCGAAAATTATTGGCCTACCGTCTTCTTCCACCACCAGGTCTTGCCGAATTTTATTTTCTCCGATCGTTTTCATAAAACAATATTTTGATTGAAAAATAATAAGAAAAACTTAAAAATGAAAATAATCTATATACATAAATAAAAATAAATATTAAATAAATAATAAAAAAGGAAGATAAGAAGAAAATGAAGAAAAACGATTTCCCGTAAGGATATTTCAATCGAATTTTCATTATGGTTCTTCGTTTCGCCATCTCCTTTGTAGTTAAATGGTTTTTGTCTCTTACATATACTCCAGCTATAGATGTGCGTCTGTGTGTGGTGTTTTTCATGGTTTCATAAGAAACCAAAAAAAAAAATGTTTTGAGCTTTTCCCGAAATAGAGAAACCAAATATATACTTCTGTTGTTGTAATATTTCTTGAGACGGGTTTTTGTTATAACTATAAGTTGAAGAAATTAAATTAAATTGAGTTTCTATTGAGAAATTATTATTTCTCAGTAAATGAAATTATTTAAATTTCTGGGAATTGAATTCTTCTGTTCTTGGAACATAAAGTAATCAATATATGTTTTTGACTGATTTTATTTCCCCATTCTACATATTTTGTGTATAATAGAAAAGAGATTAAGCAATTTGCAATAGCTATAGACATAAAAAATTCGAAATTCGGTCTTGTGTTAAGTCTTAATTATTCTCTGCGGTCGAACACCAAGTGTACGAATTTTGCGTTATTGGAAAAACAAGGAATGACATTCGCCAGGTTCCTTGAAGGAAGGGAAGGTAAATGTATATAATAAGCAATGAATTTCCCTCAAAACACTGCATTAAAAGTATAAATTATCATTCGATCAAAACTGTTTAAAATGGATTTTAAATTCAAAATACAAATGTTTATTTCCCTTATTGCAAAAAATTTGAATTTATACGAAAAATTTGATCACACGAACGTAATTTTCATTTGAATTTTGAAAATTGTGGGTATTCGAAATCTACCACGATCTTTAGAAAACTTGAGTATAATTCAAATTTAAATTTACTAAAATTCAAATTGTTAGAGAAATTGCTGTCACATTAGGTTTGTGAGAAATTTTTTAGGTTTAGCAAATATGAAATTACCATGTTGGCTTAACTCAAAAAGGTACAAATTTGTATAAACACTTTTCAATTGGTTTTTCGGCATTACAGCCCGAATTTATTTCTTAAACTAAGCTTTCAGTTATATTCAAAAATTCCTAGATGTTAGCCTCTGCCTCTATTACTTTGAAATCCCGATTACTTTGTAATACAGCCAAACAGAAAGCTATGCTCCAAATTGTAGCTATATGCGGTGTTTTAGTCTTCATTCACAAGGTTGTTTTCGTCCTTGTTTTCAGCGTTATTTTCACATTGTAATTTTTTGGTGTTGTTTTCTTTCACGATATTAGTAAGGAAATCCACCAAAGTTTAAAGCGCTGAAAACAGCAACGAAAACAACCAAAATTAGTCGGCGGTAGTAATTTTGGTTGTTTGTCAAAATTGTCACAATATTTCGAAACTAAAATAGCAAATAAAATGAATTATTCAGAAATTGAATATTTAAATGATTCATTTGAAAAAGATTTATCACAAATTGAGGCAGAAATTGCAGTCGACACGAAATCGGGCCTCAAAAAAACCGAAAAGAAATCAACCATTCGGGATCTGAAATTGAAATTGAGGCCTGCGGAAAAAGATGAGTTGGTCGAAGCTCTGCTTATTTGCGTTTTTATAATCGACCACCTCTATTTGATTTCTGTTTGCCGGTGCAATAACGAAGACCAAGCATCATCAACAGGTTGTGGGCTGAAATAGCGGAAGAGCTAACCCATAGTTTGGCAAAGTGCCAATTATTGTCTTAAAAGATGCATTTAAATACCAAAGGGACCTATATACCCGGTATAAATGTTCAGTGGCAAAAACACCGAGTGATGACTAAAAGAACGTAAGTTTTAAAATTGCGATTAATTAAATTTTTTTTCTTTTTAATTTTTAGGCAACTCACCAACAACGAGGTATGTACGGAATCCCACCTATCGGCAACAAATTTAGGTAAATCTAGCTTGTTAATATAATATTGTATGTTAAAACATAAATTTCTTTTAGAATACATACCTCCTCAAAAAAAAAATTGGTTATACCATATCTGGTAGACCTCAGTCTGTCTTATCAAACATATCAGCTTCTAGTCTGTCGGATGAGCATAGCCACATGGGTCTATTGACAAATTGGTGGAAGTAGTCCAATTAAGTGCAAGTGCAATGCAACGAAGCGAAAGAAAACCGGTTGATAAAGGGCACAAAACGTTGGGGACACAGTAGCATGGTTCTTGCGTGGCTTAGAAGATGATGGTTTTTATGAGACTGACAGCTATATACATAAAAAAAAATTAGAAATTTAAAAAAAAAATTTTAACAATTTAACATATCATAACATTTTTATTTCCATGCGCGTGGGCAATTTCGCAATTTTTATGTCAATAAACAAACTGTACAAAATAAAATTCATCTAAATCTGCAGAACCAATATATTAATTTAAAATACGTTAAAGCAATTTACAATATTTCAATGTATTACAGTAGCATTTCCTTATAGCTTATTATTAAAGCTTATTCCACCATCGACCATTGTCAGGGAATTGATCTATCTGTCATAAAGTGTTTTCTAAGTATATCTCCTCTAGCTTCTATAGCTGATGTGGACACATTGTATCCTCTTATTTCACAAAAATTATAGATTAATATTTATAAATATGTAATTAAGTTAGAATCGATTAAATTGTCTTGCAATTTGTGGCAAGTCTTCACAATTGGTACCCCAACTTCCTTCAATGATCTCCCTAGGGTTGTTTTCATGGTATACTGTAGACAATATCAATTACCTTTTCTGTGTGTAGGTAAATACTAGCCAGCACAACTTGATCTTCGTTATCTATATACTAACCGCTAGAGAATTTTTTAATATACTCCATCTACTTACAAGTATGCTGAAAGTATTTTCTATTACTCAGCAAGCTCTTAACTGACTGGTAATTAAATATTAATTTAAAATATTCTAAATTATAGGCTGATTTTCAGGGGGTCATTAACCAAGATTTAAGGTCTGCACTTTTTGGAATAAAAAAAAATGTAGCTTCATCAACTAATAAATAGTAATACTGGTCCCCTTGCAAAAATTTCATTTGGATCGGGTATATCCATCCCACCGTTAAAAAATTGTTGGGCTATTTTGGAATTTTGTAATACTCTCCCGTCAGTTTGCCGTCCCTGGGCCCCTACATCAATTTCCAGAAATCGGTAACGATAGTCACATGTCGCCAATATAATTGTAGAAAAGTAGTTTTTATAATTGAAAAACTCTGAACCTGAATGAGGTGGTGCCTAAAAATAATACAAAACATAACAATTCTGTATAACGTTTTTTCATTGGACTACTTACACTCACAACTATTCGGATATGTTTCCCATCAATAGCACCTACGCAGTTGTAAAAGTTTCATCGCTGGTTTATTCAGCTGTTTTCAACCACATAACTTTGGTTGGAGCTGGTACTGAATTTTCTTTTAAAATTAGCAAAATAGCGTTGAATGTGTCCTGCATCGCAACACAAATTGTTGATTTCCGTAGTCAAAAAGGTTGTTTTAAAATTTAAAATTAAATTTTTCTATTCAAAATATTTGCGTAAATATGTATTGACAAATTTTTCACCCACAAGACAACAGTTTACAAAATATGAAACGTCACATACACAACGATCAGTTTAAAAAAACAACAACAATTATAAATGTTATTGTTGTAACACGATAACACCAAAACAACGACAAAAACAACCTTGTGAATGAAGAATTAGGTTTTTTCTTAACAACCTCTGAATTCAACATTGATCAAAAATGCCTCAAAATTAAATCGCGCAAAATGAAGTGAAGGTACGCCCAACCCAATAAATTAATCAAACTCTTCTTCTTCTTCTCTTGCGTAACACTAGATTACACCCGCGCTTCCACTTAAAAAATAACGATTGGTTCCAGTTCATGCAGTACTGAGCAATAAATTGTGAATCCGATATTTTGATACTCGAAGCGTAGCTTCAGTCTATTACTATTCATATATAAGAAAACATCAGGTGATTTACTACTTTTATATTCTCTTCACTAAATTTGATTTCACATTTTAGAACAAATTGATTTGGAGCTTTTATCGTATGACCAAAAATTTCTAAACTTAGAACTATTCTAATTCTTTAGTCCAAAGATTCCCAAACTGGGATTTTTACTCCCTTGAAGTTATTCCAGGAATTCATCCCATAAAATACTCATCCCAAACCTTTCTAATATGTAGCATTTATTTGGTGAAAAATAAATTCTTCTGGGCAAGTCGTTAAAAGAACGAATATTTTCTCTTTGCGATTACGCTAAGGGCCCTGTTAGCAACCAATACGATAGCTTCATAATTTTGTACCGTTGGAATTTTCGCAATATAAATAAATGTGGCGCCTTTGCCAATTTTTCGAAGAAACCTGGATCCGAAAAATAATGTTTGGCCGAGCATTTGTGTGGTCGGCTATTTTCTCATAACGAATGAGTTTGGGAAATCGTATAGAATTTTCCTCAAATCGATTGAATTTGAGACTTTGTTGGCCACCACTGTTCTAGCGTTGATATTTTTTTGACCTTTGGAATTTCTGCAATTTAATTAAATGTGGCGCCTTTGCCAACTTTTCTAAGATAGCTAGAACCGAAAAAAAGGTTTGGCCAAGCTTTTGTAGGGTCGACTATTTGCTTATAGCGAATGAGCCATATCTGTGCCAGCGTTGATATTTTTTTGACCTTTGGAATTTTCGTAACTTTAATAAATGTGGTACTTTTGGCAACTTTTCTAAGAAAGCTGGAACCGAAAAATAACGTTTGACCAAGCTTCTGTAGAGTCGACTATTTTTTCATATCGAATGAGTTTGCGACCTTGCTGGCCACCACTGTGTCAGCATTGATATTTTTTTGACCGTTGGAATTTCTGCAATATAAATAAATTTGGTGCCATTACCAACATTTCTAAGAAAGCTAGAAAACAGAAAAACGTTTAACCAAGTTATCATAGGGTCAGCTTGTTTGTCACAATGAATGATTTTTCGGACCATGTTGGCCACCATTGATATTGTTTTGACCGTTAAAATTTCCGCAATATAAATAAATGCGGCGGCTTCGCCAACTTTTCAAAGTAAATTAAGATCGAAAAAAAATCGTTTGACCAAGCTTTTATATGGTCGGCTTTTTTCTCATATCAATTGAGTTTGAGACCTTGTTGGCCACCACTGTGCCATAATTGATATTTTTTGACCTTTGAAATTTCCACAATATAAATACATGTGGCGCCTTTGCCAACTTTCCAAAATAAACTAGAA
This sequence comes from Tipula unca, assembly GCA_951394425.1. Lineage (NCBI taxonomy): Eukaryota > Metazoa > Arthropoda > Insecta > Diptera > Tipulidae > Tipula > Tipula unca. The sequence goes on from OX596380.1 coordinate 191,417,269, forward strand.
TCCAAAAAAAGTAAGGCCAAGCTTTTTGTAATGGTTGCTAATAAGGTTCTTAACTTAACCCGCAAACAGAAAATAGCCATCTTTTTAACGACTTGCGTAAAAGAATTTATTTTCCACCAAGTAAATTTTACATGTTGAAAGTCTGGGATAGTATAAATGTAAAAAAATCTTGGGATGAACCAACTGTATAAATTGTATATGTTTGTATTTTTAAAAAGTCTGGGATGGATACTTATACGCTTGTGTTGTCGAGGTATTTTTAGAAAACCTTGGGATTACATACTTCAACGGGTTTTTTTTTGCTAAAAAAAAATGTTCGTTTTGTGTTTGTTATTACAGTCGTAAGAAATCGCCAAATTGTTCCAAATTTGCGCTTTTCACAATAATTTGAATTGGTAAAATTCAGTTTGGATTTGGTAATACGCCAAGACGTGACTGTATACCAAAGTATTTTACTTTTACAAATAGGAAAAATGTTAACTCGCAAATCTAGCATATATGTCACGCTGCCTATATAAATCTATTAAAAATTGAGTACCAATCAAATACCACTCTAACATGTAAATTGATTGCTATACTAACACAACAACACATATCCCATTAAAATTTAATAAATAAAAATTCAAGTTTTCACTTTTTTTGTTTGTTGGACAACAACAGTATATGAACCTTTCAACAAAAAATCTTTCCCCCTGATTTTTCATAACTTTTATTTAGGTTTTTAAATATGTATATCCCTCTATATACTCGCATGTTACATTATATATACATACATATGTATATATGTATATCCACGATGGATACGACCAACAAACAAAAATATATTCGACACATGACAAAAAAAAACTCACTCATATCATTTTCATCAAATGACATTTCAGCACATATTTAACCTAAACAACATTTTAGCTATACATATGTACATCTACACGTATATAGCTGTGCGCTAGTAAATGTATATATGTTTATCCATCCCCGATAAAAGAAAACTGTGAAAAAGTTATCAGCAACACAAAACAACTATATACATACAATATAACCAACAAAAAAAATCTACCAATTTTGTATTCAAAACAAGTTCACAAAGTTAAATAATTTTCGTTTTCTTCCATAGGGTTAGTTTTTCCGATTTTCCATTTTTTTTTTTTTTTTTTTTTTGTACTGGTGGACATTCCATTATGTGCCTAAGTAGAATTTGATTTGTTTGTTGATATTTCGATATAGGGAAACAAGTAAAAAAGTATTTTTAGTCGATTATGGCAGTTTTGAGAGTCGTTCTCAATTTTTGATTTGGTATATGTGTACAGAAACCAGATAGACTTGTACGTACACAATATACATGATATATATCGAGGAGGTTGGGTACTTAATTATTTTATTATGTCTAAATAAATATTATATATAAAAGCATTACAAATTTATGTAGGAAGGTATCACGGTACAAAAAATATGTTGTTTGGAGTTTCTGTAATGAAAAATAAATGTCGGTAAGGTTTCGCCTGGTTCTTAGCTTAATTTTTTGTATTTTTGTTTTTTATGTAATAAATTGAAGCTGTGTACTAGAAAACAACAAATGGAAAGTGAACAACAACGAAAAAAGGTACAATTTGTGTCCCAAAAAGTTGAAGTTTCTTTTGTTTTTTTTTGGAGAATCTAATACAAGAATAAAAGAAAAAACGAATCGATCCCAATGTATATGGACATACATGTACAACAAAAAATATAAACTTTTGTTGTCTTTATATTACAATTTTATTTTTGGGGCATACATCCATATATGTGTATAGTGGGAAACCTCAAAGAATTTTAATGAGCTTTCTTACGAATATATATATGCATATACTAAATAACTGGCAGGCTTTTACTTACAGGCTAAACAATGATTTAAGCAGATATATTTCGATTTATAAAGACATGTAAAGTTTTTAAAATGGGCAATCCCATGCCATAGATTAGCTGAACTTGTTTGGAATATTAAATTATATCGGAAATTTATTGTTATATTCACTATATACTGTATTGGGCGCGACTTAAAATCTATGCGTGCTTAAAAATACTCAGTAATTAAATTTGCATATTGAATATCTTTAAAATTACACAACCAATCGGATATTCAAAAAACTCGTGCTATAAAAAGATTAAACTCCACTTTAATAAATGATTGTATTTAAAACATACTTTATCCGGCAATCAAAAATAAGTTATAGTTATATAACCTCCTAAAACAAATTTATATCGATTTAGTTAGCAAGAGTCGAAATTTTGCTCCAGATCATATCTGTTAAATTGTCAAGGCCATGGGCACCAGATTCATCAAGATTTGGAAACCGGATGCAAACGGATCAAGTTCTTATCCAGAATTTCATTCGAACTCGAAAATTTTTGAATAAAAAACACGACTATTGTATAATTTGTATTAACTCCAGAAAATTTATATTAACACATCAATGCTATCAAACCTCGAACGTTAAAGGAGCTCTATTATAAATATTCTGGAAAATGTGTAGTCTATCTATTATATAAAACTTTATACCTCTAGTGACCCATATATGTAGCTCCGCGGTGATATCACCTTCTATTAAAATTCCTTTGATCGGATTTCAGGGCCATGGGTTTCCATACCAATTTATTGCCTGTATTTTCTATCAGGGAAATTAATTTTAATTTAAAAACAAGCTTAACTTTATTATTCACAGTTGAAGGCGAGTTTATGCATTTCTATCTTGCTGCAAAATTGTCTGCAAAACAGGGTGAATTTAGCCGCTTTATATTCTAGTATGTTCGCACAGGGTTTTTTACTAAATTTTTTGTTGCCAAAAATTATGTCAGTTTGACATAATTTTGACAAAGTTTTGACATTATTTTGACATAATTTTAACATAATGTAAATAAATTGATGTTGTTTACAAAATTCTCCACAATGTATAAGTCTTTGTTGTTAAAATACTAATCCGATGATTATAACTTTTTCACATACTAGGCACTGACGGCCGGTCTCCAGTGTGGTATTTTGAGTATGATCGCGTTCAAATAAGGGCGAATCATACATTTACATAAACTATCCTTCGACACTGCAAGAAAATTTCTTAACGCCTCGGTGAAATCTTAAATGTTGCCACAAATGGCTTGATTGTGTATTGTGTAGTCTCAAAATTTTACCAGAATTATTTACTTCCAACTGGAAATCCGTCCATTACATGAATCTAGAAACATACAGTCATATACAATAAACAACCAAAATTTTAATATATACAAATCCATCATCCGCACCATTATAAAAAACACGATATTTTAAATTGCATTAAAATTATTTGCACCGACCGCAAAAACCTGTCTTGCCGTTTATACTGGAATGGCAGTACTTATTACATTTCATGGAAAAACTGAAAACACAATTTACTTAGTAATTACAAATTAAAATTAACATTAATCATACCATTAAATACATACAAATATTTGTATAGTTTCAGCAAATTCATGTCATTATTTTGACAACGTCAAGACGACAATGTCATTTCGGTTTCGCCAAGCTATAGCAAAACAAATAAAATAATAAGTGAAAATTTGATCATATTTTTAATTTGTAGCAGTTGCCAGCCTTCTGCAGATTTTGCATCGATCTGATAGCGAGTTTATGCATTTCTATCTTGCTGCAAAATTGTCTGCAAAGCGGGGTGAAGTTAGACGCTTTTTATTCTAGTATGTTGGTACTTGGCTTTTTGCTCAATTTGCGGTTGTCAAAAATTCTGTCAGTTTGACATAATTTTGACATAATTTTGACATAATGTAAATAAATTGTTGTTATTTACAAAGCCAGTATGATGATAATATATCACATAAAATACTACTGGTGGTATGTAGTTTCTTTGCATAAAACTTTCGAGAGGGAAATCTAACTCGTAAGGCCACCACCAAATGTTACTAACTCATCCGATTTAAATATTGGAAACACTGTTCACTGTTCCACCTTATTTTTGTTTATATTTTTCAGAACATTTGTACGCACTGTAATTTCACAACCAAACCCATTGTAAATACTGAATCATTGTATATGTATGTGCGTACCTTGTGGATGGGATGCACCAGAAGAAGGTTATAATAATCACGAATTAAGACTATATCAGAAAACCAAACGACCTTAGAACATTTCGAAATAAAAGTATAAAAGTATAAAAGTACAAATAAATAAAATTTTAATTAAATTAATAAATTTTATTTTATTTTACAGGACCCTCGTAGTAGACCAACATCGCAAGGCACTAGATTATCGCTTTGCGAACGTGCGATTGATATTAAATCTCCTGGTACTATAGCTGATCAGAGCTGATTGGCCTCCACTTACGATTTCGAAATACATTGATCAAGTATGATTTATTGCCCATCTTACGGATTTCGGTCATATTTTTTAGCTGCTGTTGGACCAACGTGCACTCGAATACAATTAACATGCACAATGTGAACAAAGAATAGTACCAATATTCATCTAAGCACCATTGAGCGACAGAAAATATTTGGAAAACAAAAAATGGAGCTGTGGCACGGTCAATAAATAGTTGATAAAATTCTGGCACAACCATTGTCATCTGATTCTTGCCATATGTTTTCTCGGCTAGGCTAATTTCATTCTCATCTTCATGTCCTTTCGATTCAATATATTCGCGATACGTTTTATGAACTGGAAAATCGAGCCCTCTGAATTGCTTTTTATCTTCATCCCAGATGTATTTGCGGTTTTCTGGAACACAAACCAGTAAATTACATCGCTCTTATCGTTTTTCAACCGCGTAGAACTCAGTTTGACCATTTCGGATGATCCATTATTAGACGTTGGTACTACCTTTGCCACCACCGCTGTTTGTGGAGTTTTTGCCTATATAATCGATACGAGCATGAATAATTAATCAATTAATTACGTTAAGAGATATTTACTTACTGAGCGACAATTTAAAATCGTATGAACGTGAACTCTACAGTATCAGCATAGCGATATAATTATTTGTAAAAATGCTACCACCACAATTGTGACAATTCTGGCTTCATAATATTCTTCGACACCGAAAACAAAAATCCACAGGCTAAAGCAAAGGCCATACAATACAAAAATATGTTCCCGTTCATCAATATGATTGGATTTGGTATATGCAATGTGATGTATTGGATTAATTCATCGATTCGATTATCATTTTTTATCGCTGTCATTTTAATGTATTACATTTATGTGTACTGGCCTATTAATTTATTTAATTTAATATATTCGGAGATTTATAAAACACGGTGGTTGTCCAAATTTTATTTAACTTCATCGCTTTTAGTCTTGACAACGTCAAGACGACAATGATATTTCGGTTTCGCCAAGATATACAAGCAACAAAAAAAAAATTAATTGAAAAAGAGCTAAAATTGACATAATGAGTGAAAATTTGAGCATATTTTTAATTTGTAGCAGTTGCCAGCCTGCTGCACATTTTGCATCGATTTGAAATTATTTTAATTTGAAAGGGGAAATTTGTTTACGAAATGGCTTGTTTTGATTGGCTTATATATGGTCATTTTGCAGCAAGATAGAAACGCATAAACTCGCCATCAAATGTTCACCTTTTTTTTTCAATATCTTGGCGAAACCGAAATGTCATCGTCGTTTTGACGTTGTCAAAGTAGTGACATGAATTTGCTGAAACTATACATATTTGTATATATTTAATGGTAAGATTAATGTTAATTTTAATTTGCAATTACTAATTATATTCTGTTTTAATTTTTTTCATGAGAAAATATGTACGCCATTCCAGTTAAAACTTTTTGCGGTCGGTGCAAATAAATCAAAATTAAAATGTCGTGTTTTTATAATGGTGGATGATGGATGATATTTATTATTTAACATAAGTATTTTGTATTTATTACAATTCTGGTTGGTTATCTTGATTGTATATTTCTAGATTCATAAAATGGAGGGACTTCCAGTTGGAAGTAAATATTTCTGGCAAAATTATTTATAGTGGTAAATTATATACACAATCGAGTCATTTATGGTAACATTTATTATTATTAGTGAAATGTTATCAATTTTTTTACAACCAAATCGCAAAATTATTATAAATTGTACAAAATAATCAAATTAATATAGTTATGCTAATAAAATTAGTGTCAGTAGAAAAACATTAAAGTTAAGGGGTTGTGGCCTGTATTGTGAAGTTCTGAGATTAAAATCAACTACTAGAACTACGTACATAAAAGAAATCGGTCTTGGATCGACGATGCCTATAGTTGGTATTACGATAAAAGATGTTTAAA